>OZ010571.1:93293340-93458340 GCA_963932145.1 Acanthosepion lycidas | reverse complement strand
ATGTGTTTTTTGAACCTCAAAGGTTATAAAATATATTAAGAAAAGCATATTGCTAATCACTGTTGACTTATAAATAATTTAGCAAAGTGTCTGAAAAGTTTTGCATGCCAATGTACAAGGTATGATGAGTAAACATTGCTATTTTATATTTTTAATTTTTCACATATACATTGTTTGTTTTTGGTTTTGTTGACTGCACAGTATATGCAATTCAAGATGCAATTCATTCCACCAGAAATTTGAACACTGCATGATGTACTTCTTGGCATTCACACCATGAGCTTCAATATGAACAATTCAGAGTGTTTGGGTGTCAATCTGAGGACAGTACAGAGGATTCAGAAAGAGTTGAATGAGTTTAATGGTGTTTAAAAAGCTTGGAAAACTCATTTTGATTGTTCTGATAAGAAAAGAACTCCCAAATTTGTTGGTGAGGGCCTCAGACACAACACACAGGCCTACATCAAGTGCCTTGGGGACGTAGTGCTGCCCTGGGTCAAGAGGGTGGCTGCTGGAAGACCATATGTCTGGCAACAGGACTCTGCACCATGCCACACAAGCAGGAGAAACAAGTCATGGCTGTCAGTCAATTTCTGTGATTACATCACCCCTTATATCTAGCTACCTAACTTCCCATAATGCAACCCCCTTGATTATTATGTGTGTGGCACAGTTGAGTAAGAGCCCAACAAAACTCCTTGTAGCACCAAAGATGAACTGAAGGTAAGGATTACGGCAGCATTTATCAACTTAAACAAGGAGACAGTCCAGAATAGATGCAGGAAATTCCAAAGTCCTCTTGAGATAGTGGTTGAGGCCAATGGCAATTTTATTGAATAAATTTACTCTTTATTATTTCAAGGTATTTTTGTGTAATTTTTTAAATATATCTGTTAAAATGAAATGTCAGTGTTATTTTCATTTTAGTGTAATTTAGACAATTTATCCATCGCACCCTGTACTTAGGCAACAAGAATTCTTTCAAATAAATTTTCTTAAACAATACCAACAAAGCCTATCTCTCCAATTTTTTATTTAGTTTTCCTCATTTCTGATTAAGTTGTTTCATGTCAGAATTAACTTTCCAAATATAATTTATTGTATCCATCTGAGTACTTTTGACTGTTAGTACAGTCATGATTGAGAATTTTATGCTATTAGTTTATTCTCTTCTCTATATTATTAGAATTAGTATATTGAAATGTCTAATAAAAAATGTGCACACATAAATTCATTTTGACCATTGGAGATGAAGTCAGCATTAAATGATTTGAAATTGGGTTCCAGCAGGCTAAGAAATGCCAGAATTTACAAAACACCCAATTATACCAAAATGCAAAATTAATAACAGCAGATATATTGAAAGACCTGTCATGACAATAAAAAAAGAAGGATGTTTGCCTACCAATCATATTAGTTTTGTCATTTACCAGTTCAGATGTTAATGCAATGCTGATGTTGTAGACAGAACTGGCCAAAGTTTGGGGGCATGGATCACCCAACACATACCAGCCAATATTTGCAACGGAAAGGTGGACAATTTACATATGTGTGTTAATGTACCAGGTTCAGCAATAGCTGAACATTTAATTAAAGACCAACCATGTTCTTGGTCTTATTGCCAAGACATAATTCTCAGTGCTGTGTAAGGCTAATTCTGATTTTCATTTCAAAGCTTTAGAATCAGTATATATTAAGTCCTACCAACCATCTCTCTATAAACCGGAGTGATTGGTATACTTAAATGTAATTAGCCTTTAATGTTATAACTTTTGTTTGCAGATAACATTAGTCTTGACTTTTTTAGTCATTGTGCACATTTTTTGTCCTCAATCTGTGCTCTGATTATAGAGAACTGATAAACCACTGTCTTTAATCATGTCTTATTTCAGTATTACCAATATATGGTAATATATATTTTTGTTATCCCTCTTCTTTTATTATGAATGGTGTTTTAATATGGCTGTTTTTATTGGTCTAATAAAACTAATGACACAATATTCTTGATAATGACTGTAGTTACAGTCAAAAGTACTCAGATGGATACAATAAATTAACTTAGGAAAGTTAATTCTAACATAAAATAACTTAGCCAGAAGTCAGAAAAACAAAATAAAATGTTGACCTTGTTGGTATTGTTTAATAAAACTTGTTTGGGAAAAATGTATATATTCAGATAAATATTAATCTTCTGAGAGACTCCTCTCTGCCTTCAATCAACATGGCTGATGCTATCCTCCAGGAAAGTGACTCTTCTTAGGCTTACGTTTTCAGATGACATGAAGTAGAAAAACTATCATGATTCCATTGCTATGTCAGCTGCTAAGAAATTTGGTTTACTATTTCGTGCTAGACAGTTTTTCTCTCCAGAATCTATTTTACATATCTATAAGTCTACCATTTTCCCATGCTTAGAATATTGCTGCCACATATGGTCCAGTGCCTCCTTGATAAAATCCGAAGAAGATTCAGTAATATTATCAATCCTGATCTGGCAGCTCAGCTTTAGTCACTTTCTCACTAGTGTAAGGTTTTCTTCCTGTGTCTTTTCTATAAATACTTTCATGGTAATTGTTTAGATGAGCTCTGGTACTATTGTAAATGCTCATTGGGGCTAGTTTTTAAATTTTTATTTTATTCCCCTCCTCTGCAGACAATGAATTATACATATGGGGACGAGTTAGGTTTTTCATGGAGACAATGAGGTATTATAGTGGATGTAGTAAGAATGGTAAGTAAGAATGCATTGTTTTGGTGTTAGGAATATTGTGGTATGTTTGAGTCAGTGTTTGTAGCTAGCTAAGTTTAAAGTTAAGACAGAAGTAGACCATCCTCCTCCACCCCCATTGCCCTTTTGTGGCCTTGTGACATATTTTCTGTAAATAAGAGGAAATAAATATTGCTCTTTACTATGGTACTTTTTGAGTTTAAGCACAATACTAGACTGGCATCAAGATTTCATCAATTTACAGTTGAGCTGGCTAGATATAGCCATAAATTCTATCATAACAGATTTTCATACTTTTTGCTTGTGGAACTCCCTTCCAGTTCCATGCTTTCCAGCCAACATTAATCTCCACAAATTTAAATGCGATGTCAATTGCTATCCTGAATACTCTTTTCTCTTCCCGCTCATTAGTAATGTTTCTGCTTTCTAATTCTTCCACACCCAGTGACCCCTTTTCTCTTAGTGGCTTTACTGCCTTGCTTGGGGTGAACTTGATTATATATATATATATATATATATATATATATTCAGATCTCTTGAAGCATATACTGGTGATGTCCTTGATTCTCAATTCATAATTGTATGCAGTTATCAATGATGCAAGCACAGCTTCAACCTCGACAATAGTAAATAAAAAAAATTTCTGGGATGAGGAATTATTGTTATTTACACTATTTACATGCAAGTTATTTGCCTCATCTTTATTGATAAAAACAAATATCAAGATTATCCAAAAAGTGACAACAACAAAGATGAGGACAATAGCTCACATGTAGACAGTGTAAATAAAAACAAGGTACATATAACTCTTTAAGAAGTCATGAATCTATTTGACATTGTATTTATATTATGAACAAGACCTTATTCTAAAATAATAAAAAAAACATATATTTTTGATTCTGACAAATGTTGTGGGTTAAGGAAGAAGTAATGAAATTTAATCTACAAAAATTCTTTAAAAAAATTAGTCTCTATTTTTGATGAGCTAAGCAATCAATTTAGTGACAATCATTGCATCAGATCATTTTTTTTATTAGACAAATCATTATTAAGCATAGTTTTATATGGAAAATGGTTGATGGGTAAGGTGAAATGTGTTGCATCAATCTACTTTGCAAAGAACTCTTGCCTTGAAAATTAGCACTTAATAGTCTGACTTTTATCAAGGCCCAAACACCTTGTTAGAAATATACAACAGCCTCAGCCATTACTTTTCACTTTCAGAAAAAATATCATTGACTTTGAATATGAAAAATATTTCTTGTGTCTGTGAAAAGTTTTAGACAATTTATTTTTTTATTACTTTTGGAAGTATTCCAGAATTTGTCAAGAAAGTAACTCAGTAAAGTTTTACCCCAAAGGCCAAAACAGTGGGAAAAATTTCTGCCTTGTTCTTAATGTGAAAATACTGTCAGTTGTGTCAGAAGGAGTCTTATTTCAAAGTAAAGGCTTTTTCAGATTCACTAATTTGTTGTTGAGGAGTTGTCCCCAAATGGGAAAAGAAGGAGACAGTACTAACCCTTTCCAGAAATAATCTATTGGTAAACATTTACCATTTTGAAATTAACTTTTGAGGAACTTATTCTTTTCAACTGTTATTAAATAAATGCCTTTCAAGGTAATTACCTAAACTACATTGAGACTCAGGCACATGGTCATTATATGAGAAAGTAATGTTGTACATTACTGTAATTCCTTCACTCTAAGACTAGTCGGAGAATTTTGGAAGTAAGTTAAAATAGAAAAAGAGAGAGTGACAAGTCTTAAGAGCTTGGAAAATCAAATCAAATGATTCTTTGGAAAACAACATTATGAACAAAGAAAGAACGAGAAAGAAATACCCATTCATGATTTGAAAATAAACTGTCACTACCTGAAGAATGTACAAGAGTTGGTGCCTTTTTCAGGACAATGATTTCTTCTGTGGAAGCTGCATCTGGAGACACCATTGTGATGTCTTCTACCATTGGCTATCTGATATAAAAAGGAAGCCCTTGTAAAAATGCCAGAGTTGATAGAAAAGTGTTAGAGGAGTGTGCTCTTTTTCATACCTCCTGAATAATTCTCATTTGTCTGGAAGTAGTTCTAACATCATTTGTCAGTCATGGAAAGAAGTATGGCATACAGATTTTAAAACTTTGCAAGACTCGACATAACTCAAATTTAAATTCAATTTGTGTACAATCAGAACAAGAATAGTCGCAATCACAATGAGGCTCCATACTTTTGAAGGAATATTGAGTCATGTTTAATCAAGCAGAACATATATACAATCTATTGCTAATGATAATATTAGCTGTTTCTCTACAAGGAAGCATTTAACATTCATTGACTAGACAGCCAATGCTATTTTTGACTGCAATCTATGCATTTTCTCTTAAAACCTTTTTTTAGGAAATAGGTTTCTGAAGTCCAGTAGCAGTTATCACTCATTCCAACATTGATGACGTTTTCCTTCCTAACATTTCATTTCAAGTAGTGTGGAGTGTAAACATCTTGGAATACATGATTATTTTCTCTTTCAGTTATATCTGATATCCATTTTAGTTGTTGCTGCTGTTGGTAGTCCTTCAGTGATGCAGTTTCTGTTGTTACAGATCTTTCTGATTCTATAGCACCACCAGTCCACAATCTTCAAAGAATGATGATCATTGCCAAGACCCACAGGCTTCACTCACTCAATACCATTTTTAAACATTGACCTTATAAAGCAATGGTTACAGTTGACAGTTTAGATATTTCTGAATGGGTTTGGTGCCATCCATATAAAAGTCTCAATATGACAAGGCTATTTAAGAACATGAGTTTTCAGGTTTTGTGATGTTAGGTGAAACTTACTTCAAGTTTGTCTCATTTTACTGCTCCAGGATATACCTGACTCCTGCCATGTGTTTCTTTACACAAGTCAGTTGAAATCAAAAGTGAAATATTTTTTCCATATCTAGTTTGGAGCTGCTCAGTTTTCAGACTTTATCTAATTCAAAATCATTTTTACAGTCTTGTGGAGGCGGGGAAGAATTATTCTTTACTCAGCAGCCTCTTTCCCACAGGCACAATACTGCAAGCCGATCACGACTCTGTCACTATTTCCATGAAAAATATTCAGATGCGATCCATCCTTTAGTTCCACTAATTCAAACAACATTACATACTACATCCATAGAGTTGAATCAGCCTCATTTCTTCTGTATTCAAAGAATGAGAAAGTCCAACCCAGTCAGTTTTTTTCCTGACAAAACTGCTACTTTGAAGAACAGAATCCTACATGCATGATTCCCCAAAAGCTACAATTTTAATCTCGTCATTACATGGCTCAGTTGTTGTTTACCCTTGTTTTCCTCATTATCTTCATTTCTTGACAATTCTTTTTTCATTCATTACCATTTTAACAGTATCTTGAGTGACTAACAACTCTGGGAGTATCATGCTTAAATATGTGAATACCAGGCTTTGGTCACCTTTTTTATGCTATACATTAACAATCTGCCAAAGAACATTACAAGATTACTAATAAAAAATAATATATATATATATATATGTATATGTGTATGTATGTATACAGTTGATACCACAGTTCATAGGATCACCACAATAAATCTAGATGACAAGAATCTGGCAGCTGATCTCTCCTTTGATCTTTTTTTCTACAGCTCAATGGAGAAGAAACTGACTTTTCACATTCAATACTTCCAAAACCAACCAAGTAATGTTTCATCAACACAGAGCAGACTTTGAGTTTTCTCCAGTCATGATGAATGGTTCATCTCTCAAGGTGGTTCCTTGCCTGACACGTCTCTTAGGACTCAAGCTCTCTCCAGACCACAAGTGGAACGCATATAAAGACACTGGAAAAATGGTCAGATCCCTGTACCACTATAGAAAGCAACTGACTCTTCCTTTATTTAATCTTTACTAGAGTCAAATCAGACCAAATCCGAAGTATTATTGTCACATCTGTGGCTGGAGCTGCTTAAACTCTCAAATTTCTAACCACAACTGAATTTGAAAGTATTGGTGCAGCTTTGTGAGTGATCTACTCTACAATTTATCTCCCACAGACACAACATTGCTACCTCCTCACTACTTTATTACTATTTTTGTGGTAAATGATTGAGCAAACTACAATCTTTGTTTTCATCAGTTCAAACCTTCACGGTTAGGATTCATCAAGCTACATATGCTGAGTCGACTCATCTTCATTCCCTTAATATTCCATTTCTGACAAGGCTTCTCCACTCAGACAGTTCCCCCACCCAGAACTGTTGTCTTATGAAACAGACACCTGACAGTATACTTCTTTGATCACTACAATTTTAACCTCTTCAAAAGTCAACCACTATGTATGCTGCATATTCTCATAATATGCACTGCTTGCTTCCACCATCTATGTACTTACAACAAACTCATTCAGTAACCTTTTAGATTGAGTGGCACTTGGGTCTTGTATTGGATTAAAAATTAAAAAAGAAAAAGAAAAATATGATTATCCTGATCCTCAATTAACCTGTAACATATATTTCCATCCGCAATACATGCACTTGACAACTGCCAATAATGTCAAATTACAAGTGATCATTAGAATAAAAGTCATTTATTTCCCTTGCCTCCATCTCAAAATCAGATCCAAGTATTGCCTGTAAGGCATTCTGGATACTTTTCAGTCTGTGCCTAGTTGTGATGGTATCAAAATTGGATAATGACTCAATGAATAATCGCAAATCACTAATTTCAAACCACTTCACTGCTATATGGAAGCTGCCATATTGCTTAGACTGATCTAATATATTCCTCTACAGACAAACGGTTTTATTAGATTCAGTTGAAAACAAAATCATGAATTTGACTGGCCATGTCTTGCCAGTCCATGTAAAAAGAGTTAAAAATAACAGATAGCAAATTTGTATCTTACCACAATTAAAATATACTATGCATGATGTGTTGAAAAAGAATGGAGGTGCAGACAAATCTGCAAGTATTTATTTATAAGTGCATGTGGATAAGCTAATGCTGACATTTATATTTGAGTCTAGTGGAGCCATCTGTTTGTAAGTTATTTCCAGTAGAGCTGATTTCTAACAAAATGCACATTATTTAAATACAGATAAATTGGATCCAAAACAAGGCTGCTTCTTCTATGTGACATGTAACTTCAAGGATGTCGGTGATCACAGCTCTTCAGAACTTGCTGTGTTTTGTAGCCCTTAGTAAAGATTGGCTTTTTGCAATCTCTCCTAATCTCTGCTTTGCTATCCATTTATATAATCTTGTTAGGTAGTTTATTTGCTGTTTACTTCTGTCCTTTTTTGCCTTCAGTATATCCCGTGAGTATCAAATTCTTCATGTCCTGTTTCTGTATTATGAACCATAGAAATTTCAACTGTCTTTTTCTGATATTGTTTAGAAGTGTCTTGATTTTGATATCTTTTTTTTGCTGACATCCACACATTCTTTCTTCTTACAATTGATGGGGTCTCCTTTCCTTTTGCTTCTTTTGTGTATTTCTATAAATGGCAACTCACAATGTTAGTATCAGACAAGGCTAGCTGCTGCAAAAACAGATTGGCTGAAATTTGTACATTTTCAAGCCAGACACTAATTGACCAGAGCAGTAGTGTGTCCAGGGTCTTCTTAAAGTAAAGTGGCCATGTGAATAAAGATGTTGGTTAGATCCAGTGACTAGACACAAAGAGTTTTGACTTAGTACCAGGCCACAGCAGTGGTGAACCAAAACTTGGATAGTTGAGTTAAAGTTCTGAGAGATCCAGAAGAGGTATGACACGAGAAACTAGAATAATCTATCCCAGTGGATGAAATAAAGGGTTCAGTTTGAAATTCCAATCACCTGAAAAAGTCCAGAGCATACAACGGCCGAAACATTGGGAATATGGCAATGAAGATGAGGATAGCAGTCCAAATAATGTAAATAATGCAAGTAATCATTATACCTCATCTCATATATATATATATATATATATATATAATCAGAGCACTATATTTTTGATCTATCTAATTTTTATCTTTTTTTAAAGCCATGACACTTCAGGATGTAGGCACTCAAGGCTCTCCACAATTCATTTTCTTTAACATCTATAAATGGTAAATTATGAAGTTCCAGTACAACATATTTTTTTTCCAAGAGCTGTTACTTTGTGGAACAGACTCCTTGATAATTTCTGTTTGAGTTTCTGGGATTATTATTTGCAATATCTATATTTGAACTATTGTCCTCATCTTTATTGGTTTCATCATGACATCTCAGCCATTGTGTCTTCCAGTTTTCCTCAGATGTATATCAGTCTGATTAACTTACAAAGAATTCTGAACCGAATTCTTTCATCTATGTGTGTAGACCATTCTTGTTCCACTGCTTATATCTAGGAGCATTGTCATCCTGATCTATACAGTCTTAACCACTTAAAGATAGGGTCAAGCATTGTCTATCCCACATATCCTCATAGTCTTCACTTATTTTCTTCACTTACAAGTATACAAAAATTAATTTGGTAACTGTCTACCTGGGGTGGTTCTTGGGATTTGCATAGGGCAAACATAATATGTTCAAAAATCATTCTTAATTTGTTTTACAAAACCTAGAAAATATATTTGCCATTGTATGTTATGAGAGTTTAACAAAAAAAGAAAAAGAAAGAAATTCCATTTGTAACAGACAAATTTTTTTTTATTATTTGCTTAGATTCATTAAAAAAATAAGGGAAAGACAACGTATTCTTAATCATTCTTGTATGTATCATAGTATTTTTTCTCCCTGACTACTTATAAAATGTGCCTTTAATTTGACAGTTGTCTGGCCCATTTGCTTCTTGTTGAGTTCAATCTGTTCTATCCAATAAAATGCAACATTTAATACTCTGTGAACGTCAGTCAATGGCACAATACAGATTTACAATCTGACAGATTTGTTTTGCTAAGTCAGTTTTTTTTGGTTTTTAAATGAAAATATGGACACTCAACCACCACTTCTGAAGATATAATTTATATTTTTCTTTTCTTTTAATCTTGCAATACTATTTAATGTAAATAAATGAGTTAAAAAAAGGTTCTTTCACCATTAAATGTTACAGCTTATGTTAAAAGCAAAAATTGACTTCTAAAAGCTAAAATAATAAAGAGATAGAAAATGAATTCATTAGCCTAGCAGCCAGTACTATGACCAGTTGAAATTTATAAAATCTTTCTCTTAAAACAATTTTTTAGGAAAATAAGTTTCTCAAGTCCACTAGCTGTTATCACTCTTTCCAGTATGGATGTGTGTTCCTTTGTAACATTTTATTTGTAGTAGTGTGAAGTGTCAGAATTTTCATCATGTCATTATTTTCTCCTTGAGCTACATGTGATACCCATTTTAATTTTTGCTGCTGTTGAAAGTTCTCGAGTGACATGGTTTTAATTACTTGGTACAGTTTTTTGTTCATGATCCTGCAATGTCAGTTCACAAGGTTCAAAGAAGGATGGTCCTTTTTGCTCTAGATTAAAAAATATTCCTTCTTTCTCATAGATTACACTTGACAAAGGATAAAGACTAGACAGTGTTGTATACAATGTTTCAGTTTAGCTACACAAAAAAAAAGGTCTGAGTGTCCAAACAAAGCTGGACATATTAATGGTTCTTCTCCAAGTTACAGATATGAAATAATAATTGTACATAACTGTAATGAGACTACTGATAGAAAACAATAAACTTGCTTTCCCTCCCAAGGCCAATATACTCATGATGGCGGGAGTTATGCTGATAACATACTTAAAATACCTTGGTATACAGATCAGTTATAACAAATTTAGTATAGGAGAAAAAGAAATGGAATATAGTAGTTCCACTCAACACCACAAACTGCTATAAAACCAAAACATAAACCTGAAAACTTGAGTCATGTTCGTAAATAGCCTTGTCAGTTCAAGACTTTCATATTGATGCATGCATAATGCGAAACCCTTTCAGAAATATCAAAACTGTCAGGTGTGTACAACCATTTTTTAAGACCAATGGCTAAAAATGGCTACCAGTGTGTAAAACCTGTGGATCTTGTCAAAGACCATCCTTCTTTGAACATCGTGGACTGAAACAAGACTCACAAACAAAGATCTGTACCAAATAACAGAAACCACATCACTTGAGGACTAGAAACAACTAAAATGGCTACCACATGTTACTCAGAGAGAAAATAATGACAGAATGAAGATATTAACACTCCATATTACTACAAATAAAATGTTAGGAAGGAACCCCCCCATTAGTACGGGAAAGAGTGATAAAAGCTACTAGACTTGAGAAACCTATTTTCATGAAAAATTGTTTTAAGAGAAAGATTTTATAATTTCAACCAAAAGCAGCACTGGCTTCTCAGTCAATGAATGTTTCCTTGTAGGGAAGTGGCTAATATTACCATAACTATTAATAATAACTCAAAATAGATTCTTTCATAGTCTCATTTTCTTCTTCTATTTCAACTAAAAATTCATATACCATTAACTAGGGTTTACGCAAGGGGTTTGTGGGCCCTCACCGTATCTATGATGCAGGACCTCCCACCCTACACCATCTCAATTTTCATAAGATAGTATTCATATAAAATACACATTTTATTGCAACCTAATTATGTACAATAATGGATCATATGCAATGTAGATGAACAATTCAACTAGAAAAATTTTAAATAAGTACAATGTAACTAAATAGAAATTAAAAACATGACATAATAGATTATTCCATCTTGAATAAGTTAATGTTTTGCAGCAATTTTCAGCATCAACTTGAGATTTTTCTTGCTAAAAAATTGAATAATTTTAACACATTCAACATTATTGATAAAAAAATAGTGAATTTTATAAAGTGTATTTTTTTTGGACCTAACGAAACTAATTCACAGATTTGGACAACAAGAAAAAAAACAAAAAAAACGAAACAGTATTATATCAAAATCTGTAAACATTTTTCATCCTTTTAATAATCAATTGTTCTCAGTTTAATTTATAACATATATAAATATAGGTAGAAAGAACAAATGTTGATAAGATAGTGAAGGTCAAAAAGACTTTCTAGGGCCTCAAATCAGACTTGTCACCCCAGTTGAGGGGTTTGGAAGTAGTATGCACTGGCTCTGCCATTAACTAGTGTCTTCTATTCTTTTTTATGAAGGGGATGAGTTCATTCTTATCCTTCATGATAAGTAATTTGATATGATAAATTGGATATACCATTCTTGATATTTTTCAATTGCTCTCACATTATAAGTATGAATCAGTTCTAATGGTTGCAACTTTTATTAACAACGACATTATTCAAGTAACTAGAATAGGCTGATCCATGCTTATGTTGTTGACTGTATGGGTTATCATCCACTATTGATCGCTGCATATCAAGTCAATCTATTGTTTTGTTGATGCTTGACCATCTTTGCAATTGCAGAAGCTTCTGCCTTGCCTCATGTTTTTGTCAATGAAGTTTGCTCCTTTCGTAGTACATGATCAAAAGCTTACTAAAAAAAATCTCTGTGTATTTTCTGAAAGAGTTGTAATTTAAAAAAAAAGATCTATCAGGAAGGGAGAGTTGAAGTGAATGAAATTGAGGTGTAATGATAAAATGCTAAAGGTGGTGACCACAAGCAGCCTGAAATGAGGGATTCAGAGTAAAGATGGTAGTTATAAAAGGAAACTCAGGATAAGAAGGGTGGTTCTTTCATTTTTATGGTTGTATGGTTCATGTGAACATGTCAATGGAAAGCAGAAAAGTGGAGAGGGAAATGAGGTAGTGCAAAACAGCTGAGGGTTTTAAGGCACATAATGAGGAAGAGGGGCTAAGAAAATATGAAACTCACAGGATAGATAGAGGGTAAGAGATACAGAGGAAAAAATGCATAACATACTTAGTGTGATTTAGTAAATGAATGGCAGAAATGGTCTGGCATAGAAGACATAGACGGGGGAGAAAATAAGATGTAAATTTGTCACTTTCCCATTGAGACAAAATTTAGAAGAAAACTAGGTGAGTCTAATCTTTACCCCCACACTACAAGAGTCAATGTCTATCATTCGCTAGATATTTTTTTTATTTTATTGAATATCAGCAGATACCAGGCATAGGAGCCTCTAAGTTCAAATGGTACCAAAGAATGCAGTGTGTGATATGAGTGGAAGAGAAGTTCATAGGAAGTGGTGATTAGGATTATCTACCATTTGAATCTTAAATACAATAGGCTATAAATGCCTTATTTTGGAACAGACAGTAAAAGGGATAGAGGAAAATAATGTATAACATATATATAGTGAGCTTGAGTAAATTAATGGCAGAACAGGGCTTAGGAGAAATGTATTAAAAAGTTACAAGAGACAGGAAGTTGTGGAGAGCCATGATCGCCTATGTCCTGAGGGGATATAGCACATAAAGAAGAAGAATGCTAATGATGAGATTATATGTTTCCTTACATGGAAACATTTGTCATTCATTGACCAACCAGTGTTACTGTTGGTTGAAATTTCTATTAAAATAATTTTTTCAGGAAAATATATTTCTCAGACCCATTGTTATTGCTCTTTCTAGTATTAATGGGATTTTCCTTCCTAATCTTTTGTTCAAAGTAGTGTGGAAAGTGTAATGTATTAATAAATACATTACACACTACCTTAAACAAAAAGTTAGGAAGGAAAACTAGATTAGATATAATATTGTTGTATCTTGTGTTTTTGAGGTAACAGAGGAAAATAGTTGAAGAACACAAGTAAGGTAAGTAATGAAATAGAAGATTTACTACATAAAGGTACAATTAGCAACTGACCTAATGTTCCACTTAACTCTGCTTATTTACATAAATAGATGATTCCATTCATTTATGTCCTATATGACAACTATACAGAGTTAATTCTCCTTTAAGTATTTATAAAGACCAATCACATTTAAATAAAGCATAGGGCCTACAGCTGCTAGCAGTCAAAGTTAGTCATGCCATTGGTTGTTACAAATAAGCACATATTACATTTTGTCACTGGTACTAACAGTTGTCCAGCATGGCACAACATTAACATGGTGTCAGATGAACATACCCCATTGCTACAAGCTACATAACAAAGAAAAATTGTCGTCTTTTGAAAAATTTGACTCATTTTTGACTAGTATATAAGTGAAAGCTAAGGGCAGCAAATTTGGTAAGCTTCAAGATGACTTAAAGAAAGAATTGTATATGGCATCATAAACAGACACTTGTTCATTATGACTTTATGACTTAATGACTTATGAGTTAATGTTAAAAAAGCAATAGACATTTGTCTAGCAATTGAAGTCACCATGAACCAAGTTGAAAGCATAAATAAAGAAACATCAATTCTGGTATTCACATGGAATGGAGGATTGAAAAATAAGACACAAAATGGCCAAAAATTGAAAGACCGGGTGTTCTAATATTAGAACAAGTTCTAAATTTAACATGTGGCACATATGGAAAAAAGCACTCACCAAAATAATGCCTGGCTTATGGAAAAACATGTGGAAAATATAACAAATTGAATCAACATTTTGGTTATCATATATACTCATGTATCATACAACTTTTGAAGACATAATTTTGAAGCTAATTTTAAGAGGGTTGCATCATACATGAAATAAAATTAGTCTAAATACTGCTGCCTCTGGCTATGCCACTGACCAACCTAATATTCATTTACTGTCATCAAATTAGCTTTAACATTAGGTCCTCAAAGGTCACATGATATGCAAGTGTATGCAGTATATAATTATTTTGCCTTAGAATTACAGTTGCTTTTCCCTTCTTGTGACAAAATTCTTTGTGATTCTGTAGCACCAACCTATAAGATCTCATGAATAAAAAGACACAATGACTGACATTATTAAGTCAAGTTAGATGCGCAATCCATCACAGATGAGGATGGGGTTTATTTTTATGTTGTAACTCAAAAGAAGATTACTTTCTGTTGTAAACGTTTTGTTCGACTACACTTTTCTTTTGCATAACCTTAGCTAATATTTCTTCCTCGGTCTCTTGGTATGTGACGTCTCTCTATCTACCTTTTGTCCTCAGCCCCTTTTTTATAATGCTCCCCATATTCAAATAATTTTTAAGACTGCTGATAATTTTACCATCAGCTTGAATATAAAAGCAACTGAAGAATTTCAAATGAAGCGATTAAGAAAAAGACAAAAAATGACTTTAAAGTATAGTAAAAGACACTGATACCTGAATGGAATCTCTTGGAAACATTTAAAAAATTATTTGCATATGGCAGTTGAATGGAATACCCCTTTTTCAATGATGTCTGCTGATTATAATGCCAAGTGGAATTGCTGATAGTCAAGGAAAGAGAATTCCAGTGAATTAAAAAGAAAGAAAAAGAAATCCATTTGGAAAATTCTTTTTAAGAACTGCATAATTTGGTGCTGAAACAACAATGCAAGAATTTACTGGCAGTGATTTCCAATGAGCTAGTCAAAGAAACAAAAAAAATTAACTTCTAGAATATTCTATGAAGCCACTGGATAACAATGCTATACACAGTATTTTTAATTCTTGAAGATAATTTTCTTTTCCTTAAGTTACTCAATTTCAAAAAAATATTTTCCGAAAACTTTCTGGAAAGGATGAATAAATAAATAAATAAAGAATTGCAGACATAGATATTTTTTCCTTAAGAGGCTTGATTTTATTTTTATAGATTTGTTTTTAAATTTTTGTATGTCTTCTTGAAAGTCTGTATTTCCCTAGGAAAGCAGAGTCATGTTAGTGGAATAGCCTCTAGGATGATTTAGTTTTAATTAAATTTGTTGATACTGCTTCTCTCGGGATTAATTTAAGCAGACATGAAATCCTTTGATATTTTAAATAAACCATATAATTGGCAGTATATGATGTAACAGTTCTATTGGAAGATATGTTTCTTTGAAGTTGAGCACTATTTATTACCACTGGCCTTCTTGCTTTCCTTTCTGAGGCCAGTGTACAGATGATGAGGGGATATATGCAGAGTGACATAGGTATTTATTGCTGGGTTAAGAATGATCTTGAATCAACAACCTTTACCAAGTCTTCCAAGAAGTAGGACTCAAACATTTCCAAAAGATATATAATCTAAAATTGTACTGAAGGTAGTGATGGCATCTATCCATAAATACTAAATAATGATGTGTCTCAATCTGGAAGACCATCACTTTCAGAGAATTATCTTTTGAAAGCAGATCCTTGTAAAAAGATTAAGTTGTAGAGGTACAATTCAAGACACAGACATCTCGAGCCAATCAGAAAGAAATCTAAAATGTGAAACTGTGTTATATATATATATATATATATATATTTCATTAAATAATATACACATATTGTGTATACTTATTTTTATACTGATGCTTTCCAGTTAGTTTTTTGATGTTAAGATGAAATTCATCAAGGAAGTTGACATAATTTTTTTTTAACCCAAGTACTTTCAATCTTTTCTAAGATCATTTTCATGGCTAAATTACAAAGACAAAGATTGAAAGTACTTTGAAAATATATATATATATATATATATATATATATACACATATATATGTACACACCCAAATGTAAATAGAACGAAACAAATATAAATTCAAACATTCATAACATTAATTTAAAAGGTGATGCTTTATAAGTCGCATTAAAATATTGATCACCACCTGATGAGATGCATGAATTGGGCATCAAAACAAATATGCATTTTTGTAGTGGTAACTTGTATGCTCGAATGTAATAACTGATTATATATATATATATATATATATATATATATATATATATATAAAAGACAAAAGGAAAACTTTTCTTTACCAATGAATTTCGTTCTTTGAGAAACATTGTCAAGGTGAATGTGGAGATTTTATTTTTTAACCTTGTATTTAACTTGATAAAATTTCTCAAGGGATGAAATGCATTGCTAAAGAAATTTTCTTTTTGTTTTTATGGATATATTTTATTTATATTCAAATGTGTTACACACACACACACACATATATATATATATATATATATATATATATATATATATATCCTATCACTAAAGATACTGGAAAAATGGTAAGCACCTTTTACTGCTCCAGAAAGTATCCAATTCCTTGTGCCATGCTTTATCTTACAAGAGTCAGGTTAGACCAAAAATGGAGTATTACTAACACATCTACTTTTTCAGCCTTAATACAATTCAAAATCATTTACACAGTCTTGGGGGGATTAATTATTTTCAACTTCACAGCCTCTTTCCCACAGATGCAATACTGCAATCTATTGCAGGTTCCATGGTAAATGTACAGATGAGCCCTACTCATTACTTCCTCCAATTCAGACCGATTCTACATCCACATTTCCTCAGTATGCCATTTGTAAGGAGGAAGTGCCACTTAGTTTTTACCTGAGAACTACTACTTTGGAGAACAAACTCCTGCTTGGATGCTTCACTGAACACAACAATCTTAACCTTTTCAAGCAAATGATCAAGTGCTATATAGCCTCCTTATCCTCTCTCTATATTTCTGAGATGAAGTATTGTAACTATTTGCACTATTTACATTGTCCTCGTCTTTATTTTCACATTCATGATGTTTCTGCTGTTGTATACACCAGTTGGAGAAAAAAGGTTGGATTGTACAACTATTAAAATGTGAATATGGCAAAAAAGATGAGGACAACGGTCTAAACTATGTAAATAGTGTAAATATCTTTCTTCACATTATAATCTTCACTTTCTACTATGTTCTTTTTATATTCATATACATCTCATTCAGTAAAAGACTACCATGAGTGGTTCTTAAAATTTGTATTGGATAAATATTAGTTTAAAATAAAACCCAGAAACACTTAGGAATGTATCAAGTGTATCATTCAGCCATTTGCAGCAGTCAATTAACCAGGAATGAAACCCTATCAACAAGATCAGGAAATCTTAAACCGATGTATGCAAAATAAATGGCATGATTATCTATAGAAAAAAAATCCCAAAAAACCCTGCAATTTCCAATTATTCACCATCAATAAAAATGCAAATCATATGTTGTGCATAGTTGTAACCAGTGTTTTATGGAACTGACACCCAAGAGGATGCTTCTTTAATCACTATAATCTTAACTTGTTTAAGTTGAACGTTAACTGTTATCTTCCCCACGTATCTGATAAACTATGCTTTTTACTTTGTAACCCTCTAAGTTAGTGGCATAACTGTAAAAAAATGAACATAATAATTCTGTAAAATCAAGCATTAACTAGTTGAAAACCAATTGGGCAGGGGATGGTGACTCTACTCTGTAAAAGGTCTACTAGCTACAGAAGCCATGGTAACAACACTAGTTGTGAAGCTGTGACTACATATCCCACATGAAATGAGAACTCATCTCTCTTTCTTTAATATTTACATTGTTTAATATGGCGCAAGGACAAATAGAAAGTAAAAGTGAATTAACTGACTGTTACACTTGTCATCTAATATGAGAGGGTCTGTCCGCCAAGGAAATCAGCATCTGTTATCCTGTTTTTTTTACATAGGCTTGAACCCCAACATCTGATATTCACAGAGAATCCCCACAAACAATATTTTTAAGAATAACTTAATAACTTAAAATAATTGGCGCCAAACATTTGCCATCAAAATATTTCAAGTGCCTAAGGCTGTCTCTTTGGCAGGAATCTAAAAGCCAAATTGCCCATTGGCAATGTAGCATCCAATCCTGTAATCCAAAACTTTCCAAATTCAAGTGTCAATGATAATCTTTCTTGAATTCTTAACTAAATTTTTCCTTGAATTATTCCTTTCTGCATACATTTTAGATTAAATATTTGGTTTGGGAAGTGAAACCTAAGTAATTTGTTGCAAAATATGTTTATGAAAACCATGTATCAGTTGCAAAAAAGGTTTTGAAAGTGTTGCAATAATCCTTATATTTGCATTAGTATATCAATAATCTGTAGATTAATGATAAAGAGTATTTATTTTTGACAACAAATAATTATTTTTCAACCTAACTGTTAATGCACTTAATTCAGTGCATGCACAAACTGAATATTATGCTGTGATAATTTCAGATCAACAATTAGCCAGTAATCATGTCAGAATAGAGACTTGTTGGCATAGCTTTATACACAAGCCAATAAAAGTAACACCTATTTTTCATGTTACTGAGCTCAGAGACACAATAGACTCTAAAGATACATGCAACTAAAAGTGATTGGACCATTTTCCTCATTTTTAATGTCATATTCACAACCGGCCTTCTTCAGGTGATGTGTTGGAATTATGAACCAAATTTAGTCCATGGGGTAGATTGTTCTAGTTCCACGTGCCATGCCTTTTCTGGATATCTCAGTTTCAGTTAATTCCCTTTTTAGTAACTCAGATCTCCAAGTTTTTGCTCACCTCTGCCGTGGCCAGGTATTGAACTCACAACTTTTGGGGTCAAGTCCTAGCATTAATTCAACCAACGCTTTTATTCACAACAATCCAAACAAAGTAAATAGTGTAAATAGTTACAATAACTCATCTCAGAAATATTTAAAAACTATATATATATATATATATATATTTATTAAAGACATTTTTTATGTTTAACATTTTTTTTATAGATACAAGTATTTAAGTAAATGCTCTGTTTATAATAAACAGTATTAAATAACATTTACTGGCCTGAATGTCCAAGAAATTTTCATAGAAAATATTCGTCCTTTGACAGCATTTGAACCTGCATTTATACGGAACTGCCATTTAGCCTGGCATGCCTAACCGCTCGGCCACAAATGATCGTTCGGTTGGCAAGGTCAAATTTACTGCTTATAAACTTCAATCTTCCATGAATCTCGTACATTCATAACTGCTCATGGTGTATCAAATGTAAACAAATGACGTCATACATTAAGAAATGGAAAAAGTCCGACAATTTATTTATTAAAGACATTTTTTATGTTTAACGTTCTTTTTATAGATACAAATATTTAAGTAAATGCTCTGTTTATAATAAACAGTATTAAATAACATTTACCGACCTGAATGTCCGAGAAATTTTCATAGAAAGTATTCGTCCTTTGGCAGCATTCGAACCTGCATCCTATACAGAACTGCCATTTAGCCCGGCGTGCCTAACCACAAAGGATCGTTCGGTTGGCAAGGTTGAATTTACTGTTTAAGTTATTGTCGGACTTTGTCCATTTCTTAATGTATATATATATATATATATATATATATATATATATATATATATATATATATATGTGTGTGTGTATATATAGTTTTTGTGTGTATTTTATATACTAATATTAATATATATTTTATATAATAGCTCCAAATATTAGCTCCCCCACCAAAAAAAATTATTTTGGCAAGTACTGTGTAGAGAAAGCATGTATTTGTAAACAGTGGTTATTAACTGCTAATAATGAAAGATGCTCCCAATGGATTGAGTCCTCTAGGTTACTGGTGTGTTTATGAAAAAATAAATACCCAAAACTTTGGCTCTCTGCTGAGTGTTGATAGCCTAGGGGTTAGAATCTCAGACTGATACCAAATCAGTCGGGTTTGAAGCAATTGGATGTCTAGCCACCCTGAGGAGCTGTGATACAGCAAAACAGTCTGTCTGAGGATGACAATATATATAATTTTTGTGTTGACCGAAAGGGTCTCCTCAAGATAAAATGATTTTCTCTCTATTTAAGTCTATTTTCTTCTTCTGTGAGTATAGGTCTTTATTCATATATAATTTTATTTATTATTTTTTGTGATCTTAGTGGTTTTGCCATGTAAAATAAACTTAGCATTGCAATAAAAATAAGCAAAAAAAGGAAAAAGATGAATGCAAAACATAAATTAGTAAATGATACTCGGACAACTTAAAAAACAATGTAACTTACTGTTTTTGTTCCTAGATTTGCAATCGCACACTGTAAAATTGCTTGTTCTCCTGTATTTACAGTGACATTTGTAGGTGTTGTTAGAAACGTGGGTACACCAAGTTTGTTCTTCTTTGATTCAAAAGCTGCAATAAAGGAGAGAGAAAAATCAATTATTACTTCATATATTTTTTTTTAATTTTTTTAATTTTTTTTAAGCATTTCACCCCAAGCAAGGCGGGAAGCCACTAGGATGCAAGGGGTTACAGAAAATTTAGAGCAAGATCAGATAGGAGTGATAGAAGGAAGGATGAGGGTAGTGGATAGATCAAGACAACTGGAATTCATATATATATATATATATGTGTGTGTGTGTGTGTGTGTGTGTGATTCATAAATTCTTACATACAAATACCTTCTCTCTGATTGTGTTGGGTCCCTAAAAAAGAATCTTGGCACAAATGGCGAATCCGCCATAAAGAAATCAGGATGTGGAATTTATAAATACGAAATACTTCAAGTGCCTAGGTCTATGGATCAGTTATAGCAAATTGAACACTGAATAGTCTGCATGGGGGTAGTTTTGTACAATACAGCAAATTGCTATAAAATGGTTTTGAGTGAATGAAACAGACAGTTTCTTTTTGTGAGGCCTAACCTTATTCAAACCCCTAGGTCTGGCACTAAAGGATCACAAAGAACTGTACTAAATAACAGGCATTACATCACTTGAGGTCTTTCAAACAACAGCAACAACTAAAATGGTTAACACATGTAACTTGAATAGAAAATAGTGACATAAACAAGATTCTGATATTCTACACTACTTCAAACAAAAGGTTAGGAAAGAAACCTGTATCAATACTGAAAAGAGTAATAAGAGTTAATGGGCTTGAGCAACCTACTTTCATGAAAAACTGCTACAAAAACTTGAGTCATGTTCTTAAATAGACTTGTCAGGTTGAAACTTTCATGTGGATGTCATACCTAGCAGCACACTCATTTGGAAATATCTAAAATGTCAGCTGTATAAAATTGCTTTCTTGGATCAATGGTTGAAATGGCTTTGATCAAATGAAGCAAATTTGCAAATAATATTATTCTTCAATCCATGTTAAGTGGTGCTACAGGATCACAAAGAATGCTACCAAATAACAAATATTACATCACTTGAGGACTTTCAAACAGCAACAACAACTAAAATGGGTAGCACATGTAATTGGAAGAGAAAATAGGGACATAATCAAGATTCTGACATTCTACACTACTTCAAACAAAAGGTTAGGAATGAAACTGCCGTCAATACTGGAAACAGCAATAACAGTTAGTGGACTTGAGAAACCTATTCAACAAGCAAAGAGAAAATAATAATATAATCAATATGTTATTTTCAAATGACATGAAGCAAAAGATTAGGAAGGAAACACCCATCATGAATGGAAAGAGCAATAACAGTTACTGGGCTTGAAAAACCTATTTGCCTGAAAAATTGTTTTAAGAGAAAGATTTTATAAATTCTAACTAAAAGTAGCACTGGGTTCTCAGTCAATGAATGCTGAATATTTTCTTATAAGGAAACAACTAATATCAACATGATCATTAATGATTCAAGGGAGATAATTCAGTGTTGACAGAATTAAATATCTGGTGTCACCTTGTGTAATATAACTTTGTCCTTGAATTTCTTACTATGGAATTGAATAAGATTCTAATTTGAGATAATTTATTGGTAGTAATAAAAGCATACAAAGCTAAAATTGTCCTTGATCATATGAGATATTTCACCAATATTCCACCATTTAAAAAAATAACCTGTGAAAATATTTTAATGTTTATTGTACAGAAAGTAGGATATTCATGAGAGATCACATAAAAAGGATTTCAGCCATTTCATAATAATTATCAGACTACCACATATTATTATTACCGAGTATTAATTTCAATTTTTATTAAGTATATACTTACACTCTATTGCCAAAGTCATCTAAACCTAGTAACAAGAAAATACATTTCTGTGTAACGAGATGATTGTACAGATGGAACAAGTTAAATCCTTGATGTCTCACATATATTGTCTTGACTGTATTTATTCTAAATATATTAAAATAAAATTAATTTTAAAAGTAATAAATCCTTTTCTTGCTGGTCAATATGGAATGACTTAAATCTTAAGAAAAATAAGAACACCTGCTTCAAAGCACTGTTCTTAGAGATTATTCCTATTAAGATTATATGACCCATTTTTATAGCCTTATGTCAAACTTGTCATATCTCGGTAACTATCTAAAAAAAAAAAATTGAATAAGATATCACAAAAGTTAAAAATTAAAAGAAATTGACAGGATGAAAGCAAATCCAGAAAGAATGGATATGACTTTCAAGTAGCGTAAATCTTTCCTGGGTGCCAATACTCATGGTCATATTTTAAGTAGGGTAACCTAATTAAATATCTACCAAAACCAGTAAATGGTACAAAAGGTAGACTAAACAAAAAGGAATTCAAACTATTCTAGAAAGAATGCATATGATTTTCAAGTAACATGAATTCTCACAGACTCCCAATACATGAGAGCATGTGTTCGAGTTCTGACCATCACATCTAAAACCAGCCATGCTATGTACACTAGGAGAAATCATCTCCATTCCTTTCATATTCCATTAGTAAGAGGGAACTTCCACTCAGACAGATTCTTCCCAGGAACAGACTCCAGAGAAGATGTTTTCCTTGATCACTAAAATATTAACCACTTCAAGTCTAGGGATAACTATCATTTTTCCTGCAAAACCTCACAAACTCCACTTCTTACCTCCTCCTCTTACACTCACTCAGCAAACTCATTCAGTAACCCTCTTCCTTAAGTGGGTCTTGGACCTTATATTAAGTGAACTATGAAAATCATAAGGTATGAGATCTACTACCAGTAAAGACTGTTTATATCTTTCAATTAATTTGAATCACTTTTATTTACTACGTGCAATGGCTGTTGTGAATAAACATAAAATATTGACAAATCAACTATTTTTGTTTATTTAATCTACCTTTTATAAGTAAAATTCACATTTTTCAAGATTTTTTTTTTCACTCCTTTATAGATAAATTCTAAAATAAATGTCAAAATGGCTTTATAAACTTTACACAAAGCATGCTTTTCCGAATTACTTTCATTCTATTACAATTTGACACTGTTTTGTGGAGAGTGTTTTTAACAAGCATGGTTGTCTTTTCTGACAGTCTAAGTGAATTTAGCATAGTTCAGACATAGTAAATACATCTTCCAGCTTTTAGAAGTGCTTTATCTTTCATGAGTACAGGTGGACAGCCATACAATTGATCTTCATTATTCAAGACATCAGTTGAGCATGCAAATCTGAATAAATATAATTCAATGCACACAACAACAACAACACCCCACCCCCACCCACAAAATGCAACTTTTATTTTTGTTTATTGATGTTCTGACAGAATGCGAAGAGACTGTAGTGGTTTTTGTTGCTTCAGTAAAATTGAATTGGATACTGACTGATTTTTATTTGACTGGGTCAAAATATTGATCAGAACTTCTATTGAATGTTTGACACTCTCACACGATTCATATTTCTTTAGGTTTATCTAAATTCATGAGCTGATGTTGGCACCACAAAACACAAAGGTTAGTCTGGAAGTGGATTCATAGACATGCTCACAACACATGCAATAATTTGTGACACTGTAATAATAAGATTAATGATAATCCCATTATCTCATTCATACATATATACATATATACATAAGTAAGTATATTTGAATAAAGATAAGAGAAAAACTTATCTTAGTTGATGCTTTCCATCCTGAGTGACTTTATCAAGGCAAATGCAAGGATTTTATTTTTTAATAAGTATTTATATAGAAGATCAAAAATGTTAGTGGTTTTCCAAAATTTTAAAATTTAAGAACGTTCATAAATATTCATCAGATTAGCCAAACAGTCTAAGCAAGCTATGGAGGACACAAAGTGACACAATTCAATTTCTAATAAATGAAAATGAGTAAATGATGTTCTTGAGGCTTTTTTATGCAAATTAGTATTTAAATTATTTTAGTTTGGTATTAATTTATGTGTTATATATTTTAAATAACATGAGGTCATGGATTTAACTGTTTTCTTTTAATTTTTTAACATTTTTGTGGTCATGTATATTGGCTTGGATACTTAGTAATTCTTCCAAGAATGAAGACATTTGAAAAAATACAGGGCACATATTATATTTTGTTAACATTCGATAGAAAGATGCTGTCCTGAAGTTCTGTGGGAAATTCTGAAGTCGTCTGGAGGATGTGGTCAAAGCCAATGGTGATTTTATTCAATAAATTTACTCTTTAGTATTTTTCAAGATATTTTTGCGTAATTTTGGTAGGTATATCTGTTAAAATGAGATGTCAGTGTTATTTTCATTTTGCGTAATTTAGACAGCAATTTATTCATCACATTCTGTATGTTTGTGTCAGATTGTAGGATTACCTTTGAATGATTTATATATATATATTATTTGCATGTTGAACATTCTCATCTTTATTGTTCCTATCAAAATGTTTTGGTTGTTGTGTCCTCCAGCCCTTATTATGAGCATATCCATCCAGGTAATCTTCAGGGAATTTTAAACTCAACCCTTTACTTAATCTACAGAGTAGATTTTTCTTGCTCCATTGCCCATTTGGGATCTTCAAGGCAACCATCTCTCTACTGAAGCTATCATGCCTAAGTACAGAACTTGGCTGAATGGTCATGTACAGAAGTCAAGACTTTTGTTTATAACTGATTGGTCAAAGAAAGTTACCTCAGTCTTACATCAAGCGGTTATCAAAAAAGATTTGCAGTCCATATTCATATCAGGACCATATTCAGAAACAGCTCCATTCTCTGCCAAGTCAAGCCTAACTCAAAGAAGAACATGACCTTAGAAGTATTTGAAAAAATAACATATTTATCTGACAACTAAGCAGAATGTCAAGAAACCCATATTAAGTTATAAAATAATATTAGTTATCATTTATTCATGTGTGAATCAAATATGTTTCTCCAGGATGTTTTTTGTATTTATTTATAAATAAAAACATATACTTATGTGCAAAATAAAACCCAACAATTTCCAAATATGATATTTTTTAAGAGTGGACTAGTCTATTTAAGTACTGCCACATATATGTATTTATGGTAAACATATAAGACAATTTGCAAAGTGACACATGTCAAAAATGATTTTCTCTTTATCCCTCTCTCTCTCTCTGTATATATATATATATATATATATATATATATATATATATATATATATATATATATATGTGGTGACCCATTGTAGGATTTGTTACAAGTGCATATAAATAGATAAATTACAAATTACTGTGGAATAAGCTTAATATTTCTATTTTGTTGTCGAGTGCTTTTTATTCTGATTTTTGCTGCATTAAGGTCACTGAGGTCATTACATGATCTGTTTGATCATGTGATGACATGCCAACTTATCACATGATCTATTTGCATTGAATTTAGATGTAAATACATGTTTGCGCAAATCAAGAGGCACTTGTAAAGAGCCAAATAAAGCGATAAAAATTTAGTGTTCCACAAGTGCATATGCAAGTATATATATATATATATATATATATATATATATGACAATTTAGAAAAATACAATTTTACATATTTTGCAAGTAATTTCCATTCCATCAGATTGCATCCCCTTTTTTGCTTGATATATGTGTGTGTGTGTATATATATATATATATATATATATATATATATATATATATATATATATATATATATATATATACACACATGAACACACACATATATATATATATATATATATATATATATATATATATATATATATTTTTAAGAAAGAATGGATTTTTTATTTATTAATTCAACAGATTTTAGCCCTTGAAACATTATTTTTAATGGATACTCATATTTGAGTAGAGGCTCTGTTTATTTATAAAACAGTCTATTTATTTATTTTCAAATCTGAATATTTGAGAAATTTTATGAATAAAAAAATCTGGCAAGATTTGAATCTGCATCTTTCTTGGAAGGAGAAAATGTCATTAGATCCAACATGTTTATACCAACTCAGTCACAAAAATTTTTGCCAACAAAGCAAGGCTGAATATTGCCTTTAAGTGAAATCCTTCCATTCATAGATTCTCAATATTTCATATCTGCTCAGTTTTATAACTGAACATAAACAAAGCAATGTCTAAAGAAGTAATGGATGCTTTATTTATTTATCTGACAGATTCTATCACTTTAAAAGTTATTTTAGCGTGACTCATATTTTAGTAGGTGCTTCATTTATTTATTAAATGATATATTTATTTATTTTTTTGTCTACCAGCCTGAATATTTGAGAAATATGCACAGTCTAAATAAAAATAAATATACTGCTTAATAAATAGAGTGTCTAATCAGATATGAACATCCACTAAAATAACATTTAAAGTGATAAAATGTGTCAGATTTAATAAATAAAAAAAATTATCAATATTTTAGTAATATTCACTCTTGATTTATCACAAAAGTTCTTCTTAGCTGAGTCGGTATAAGCATGTCAGATCAAAGGATAGTCTTCACCTTCCAAAGGGGGTGCAGGTTTGAATACTGTTGGAAGGTGCATATTTTTCTTCAATAAGATACCAATGTTTTTTTTAACGCTATATTCATTCAAGATGAAGGTGATCGTGTCTCTCCACATATTCCTTTCCTTTATTATGTCTGAATTGGCCTGACATCTTGGGAAAAATCATGGATTCACTTCCTGTTACTTTCTCCAGAGTTTGAAATTCATTCCTTCATCTAGACTGCATGGTACTCAAGGCTAGAGAACATAGTCTACTTTGCTATTTAATATATAGTTGGGTGTGAGGGAGTAGAAATACACTTCATATTTGTGTGAAAGCAAATGTAGAATACTTGGAAGGAAATTGAATTTCACTTTCTCTTTCTGTGCTTATAACCATTGTACTACCCATACATTTAAAACTAATATATATATCAAGCTCTTCTTAACTATCTATAAATAAATTTAGCTTTGTATCTTATTATCAAATTATGTATATTCATATTCTCCATGTTTCCTATAATGACTCCACAAATATGAATAGAAACATGAAAAAAAAAAAAAAAAAAAAAAAAAAATGGAAAGATTGATTGAGAGAAATTCCAATATCTGATGTTTTCCCTTCAAAATTAGGAATAATTTACTGAAACTCAACAAGGTGAAGTTACCTTGAAAAATATCTCATACATTGTTGCTTAATAATTTCTTTGTATTCTCAGGTACATTTTGTATCTTGTCTTTAACATTCACTTTCCGCTCAGTTACTTTCCCTTTAATGATTAATTTCAGGTGATACATTCATTGCCATTTTTTTTCAGGTGCATGTAATATCTGCTATTTGGAATTCACTTTTGTACTTTTTACTTTCCTTTTCATCTCTTATATTAGAACAGTCATTCACAAACAACTTTTTCTTGACCATGCACCCTTTTCTCCATATTTCAGAACATAATTCCTCTACTTCTGAATTTGTCTGTATGAAAAGGTGCATTGTTGATTTGTACTTTCTACAAAGATCAATATTCTAACAGGTGTGTGTCTAGAGATCTGTGGTTCCACTCTCCTCCAAGATGGCAACTGCTGCTCTAGAACATATTTCATATAATATATCTGACATTTAGAATTCATTTTTCCATTCTATTCATCTTGCTACCTACAATCAATTAGCTCAACTGTTAAACACAATTAGATCAAGCAGGGATTTGTAATGAAACATCAGTGATAATTTCTCTCACTGATTCATAGCTATTTCTATTAAAGTTCTCAGACAAACTAAATTCTTCATTTCCACCAGTTCTAACATTCACATGCACATTGAAGTGAACCACCCTCACTCCCTTCATATTCCATTGGTGAGATGTAAGTTTCATTTGAAGAGGCTCTTCTCATGAATTGCTACTTTGTGGAACCAACTCTTAAGAGGAATGCTTCTTCAATCACTACAAACTTAACCTGTTCAATTCTAAGGTCAACTGTTATCTTCCCCACATAAACTGTAACTCTTACTCTGTAATCCTCTACTTTGAGCGGCTCTTGGGCCTTGTAGTGGGCAAACATCATTGTAAATGAAAAACGAACGATTATTTATAATAGGAAAATTGAAACAAATAAAACAATTTTATTTAGAATTAGAACAAGATGGTTGGAATTTATGGGATAGCAAATGAGCCAAGAGGGATTAGAAAACTTCATAGGTCATGGTGAGAAGTAGTGGGTAAGATTGTGCTAATGAATGGTGGACTAGGATTTATAGTAAGCAGAAAAAAGATAAGATTTATAAAGGATTAGAAGTAGTGGAGAGCAATTATCATCCATGTCCTGACAATCAAAATTTTAACAGTTTTGAATCTACCTATCTGTGGTTTCAATCTCCTACTTGTATGAGAAAAATAGCTCTAGAATTAACTTCATATGTTATATCTTCCCTTGGGATGCAAAAGGATGAATACCAGTTTTACAGATTATACAAAAGCATTTCATAAAGTACAACACAAAGTACTGTTGGAACTGCTAGGTAACTGTGACATATTTGGGAAGATTAGAATAATCTAGAACTTATACTGACATCAAACCATGTGTATATGGATATAACATGAATTCAATAAAGATACTAAAATGCCAAGGGGTGTAAGAGAAGGATGTATCTTCTCACTGGAATAATTCAACCAATACAGTGAGTTGATTGTGAGAGAATTAAAAGTCCTACCACAGTTCATTATTGGTGGCCACAATCTTAACAATATGATATATGCAAATGACACAGTTTTGATAGCAGACACAGAAAGGAAACTACAAGAACTCCTACAGAAGGTAGTGAAGGAAAGCAAGAAGAAAGGACTAAACATCAATTGTAAGAAGATAGAATGTATGGTTGTTAACAAAAAGAAGAGCTGACCAGGCAAATTAAAAACTGCAGATACAATTTAGAACAATTTAAATATTGGAGAAATGTTTTAACAGAGGGGCAGAAAGTGTGGCACCAAAATATGAAGATGCATTCTAATAGCGAAAGATGCCTTCCAAAAGCTAAGCAAAGTATTAAGAAATAGGAAAATCATATTAGAAACAAAGAAAAAGCACTGAAATATTATGTAATATCAGTTTTCCTGTGTATCAGTGAATGCTGGACAATCTCCTCAGACGAACTTGAGCAACAGAAATGGGGTTCTACAAAATGATGCTGAAAGTACTATGGACCGATCTGAGCAATAAAATAGTTTTAGAGAAAATGGTAAGAAAAAGGACACATACAATTAACATCAGAAAGAGACAGTAGAAATTTCTAGGGCTCATAATGAGGAAGGAGAGTATTGAAAATTTGATACTCACAGGAAAGATTGAAGGCAAGAGGTACAGAGGAAAACAATCTATAATCTACCTAGCGAGCTGGATGGCAGAACAAGAGTTAGGAGAAATAAAAAAAATTGACAAATTTTGTTAAGTGCTACAAACTGTGGAGAGCCATAATTACCAATGTTCTGAACAGACATGTCACATAGAAGAAGATCAAATGTATTTATTCAAATATGAATTTCTTTGTATCTGGGATAATTGTGTATTCCCTCCAGATGGTTAACATTGGAGTTCAAGCCCAAGTTAAAAAGAAAAAAGAAGAATTTCAAATACTGATTTGCAAAGAACACTAGTCTACCTCCCAATTTCAGTTGCTGTCATAATATGAGTTGAACAAAAAGAAAAATCATATACTGCTCATTGAAATTTTTATAACATTTTTGAAACAAAAAACATGTTACACACTTGTTTATCAAACAGTGTAAAATATAGATTTATCAAGTCATTAACACTTATCTTAATTCCTGAACAAAGTCAATCCATTTTTATTAGCTTTAGGAGAGATAAAAAAAGACAAAATTTGTTAAGAGCTATAACAGTGAGGAAATTGTGAAGAGCTGTAAACACCAACATCCTAAAGACATAGAAAAGAATTTATATTGTTTTGGAAAGATGATTATTGTTATTTACTCATCTAGGAAAAGGTTACATTGTTGTTCCAAAACTGATAAGAAGAAAATCAGCTTATATCAACAAATCCAAACTTGTAACCTTTGTTTAATGGAGAATAATAGCAATAATCTTCTTTCTTTCTAGAGAAATTTAGAAAATCATAAAACAAATACCAGAGCTATTTTTAAAATACAGACAGGAAAAGAAATTGATACTATGCTACCTACAACCACATTACAACTCAAAAAATAAATAATATGCCACAAAAGAAGCCTAATAAATTTTATTTCAAATTTTAAAATTTCAAAAGAATGAATAATAATCCTACTATTCTGCTAGTTCCTTAGTTAATATATATATGATGCCTTGTCAGTACCTCAGTTTTGAGCACAAGGAAAGACAGAAATGATGTATCAGAGATATTGTTTGGTTTCAATGAGAAAAAGAAAGAGAGAGAGAGGAGGTGATAATACTCTTGTGTTTAATTTCTGCTTCAGTGAAATAGAAAAAAACTAGTCAATTTCAAATTTTTTTCATTTGTACCCACTTCTTTAAATAATGACCTGCATTTATATTAATGATTGTTACTGCAATATATGCACCTTCAGGACGTGAGCGATCATGGATCTCCACAACATCCTATCCCATGCAGCTTTTTGTTTATCCATTACTCCCACTTGGGCTTTTTCAGGCTCGATGGAGTAATGGATAGCAGCTTGGATTGAAGAATCAGAGAGCTGAGTTTGAATTCTAGTCAAATCCATTACATTCACTTATGTGCTAATACCCTTGGGAAAGGTATGAATCCTCTTCTTCTCCCCACTCCTCAGCTATAGGTAAATAGCAGGACAGACCGGGTTCTATAGCCTTGGATGGCAACTGGTCAACTGCAGAAAGAAATGGCAACCTACTGCAGGAAAAAATCTCCCTCATCAGCCATGTATTGTAAAATACATCATGTATGGTACATAACTGACTTTTTACAGTCTCTTTCTCCTTGCTTTCATTCACTAGCTTAGTAATAGTGTCTGTAGTTTACATTCTGCTATCAACACTGTCATTTGTATATCATCTTACTTATTATAAAACGCAGATTGTGTGTGTGTGTGTGTCTGTACATTTATATATTGGATCGGATTTCCTACATTTTTCAACCGATTTCAACAAAACTTCACAGGACTACGTAAAATTACCTTACGGTGGTTCTGACAGTGCCAAAAATTGAAAAAATACAATTGTTTTTGCACGAAATCAATTTGAAAACACGATTAAGTCGCGAGAATGAAAGGAGACAACTCATATCGAGTTATACTTATTATAAAACCCAGGTTGTTTGTGTGTGTCTGTGTTCGTTTATATATGCGATCAGATTTCCTACATTTTTCAACCGATTTCAACAAAACTTCACTTTTTTTTTTGGCAGGTAGTGTTTCTTATTGTCTTGCACACTTTTTTCTTTATTTTTACATTCAGAATGCTTTAAAAATTCCATTTACAAGACAATTGTTTATAATAAAATTCTATTCAACCAGTAGACTCATAATGATTGAAAACAATGTTTTGTTTGAGTTTGGGTTTGACCAATTCATAAAAAAAAAAACTAATTAAGACATGCGTGTCCGTCAACCTTAAACAATAATCTTTGTCAATTTTATTTTTCAGTCTTTATGATGGTCAATACTTGATCTATCTCTTACTGTTACATCCCTGGGCAACGCTGGGCTCTACTGCTAGTATATCATAAGACTATGCTCACTGATAATAAATCCTGTTAGGGTCACCTGCTCTCTGAGAACACAATCGCTGACAAAGGCTGAATAAATCTGATGAGAAGACACAACCTTTTCTTTCTCACCCTTCTATTTTTACATATCTACTCAATATATTTTTTAAACATATGAAGGCTGCTTGCTCTCACTACCAGTTCTGGATTATTCTAACATCTTTCCCAAGTAGATCAAATTTTCCTAACAGTTCAAATAGATTTTTGTACCATACCTTATCAAATGCTTTTGTGTAATTTACAAATATGCATCTCTGATAGTCTTTTTCTCACAGGATTTAAACAATGATGTTTATATCAATGTTTATCCTTTGCATTTCTTATCAACAATGGTTTGACTAATTTATAGCATCAAGTAGATCTTCAGGCAAAGGCGCACCAACTTCTCTAGAGTGACTGGACTGAACTACTAGTGAACACTTACTAAATACCAGAACTTACCATAATCTCTTATCAAGTTATAGTCATCTTAAAGGGCAATAAACACTTTCATTTATAATATTTTTTTGAATATGCAAGTGAGGACAAATCATTGTTATTCTCAAAAATTTGTCAATGTAATAAAAAACTTGCAAAAAAAAAAAATGAATTATTCTTACAGTCAAAAACATGTTTTTACTTTATTTAACTCACAAAGGGTTGATAAACCATAATAAAAACAAATAACTTAATCATTTTTTTGAAGCTGCAACTGATGGTTAAAATGTAGTGTATGGTGAAAAACAAGTCATTGTCTAAAGAGATCTGGAAAATGTATTTTATATGGATCAACTTTTCATTCTAGCTTTGTAATTGTTTGCTTTGAAACATCTTTGAAATGAAGATGGGTTATGCCATTGAGTAAAATTACAGTTCAAAATCCCTGCACAGAAAAAACAAGCTGAGCTGATTAACCCACCACTAATTTTTTTCTGCATATTCATCAGTTATTTGCGATGCTGATTTTTTCTTCTAATTTCATATCAGTTCCTCTAATTCATCATTTTTCAAGGTCTGACATATTTCAAAGTATTTTTTCTATTCTAAAGCTCAAAATATATTTCAAACTTTGCAAAATTATTCCCAATGTATGCCTGTGTCTATTGCATCATTGTCATTTGATTCAGTAAACTACTGATTTGTTTCTGATTAAATATCCCCCGCCCCCACAATGGTTTGGTAAATTCTATTCCCTAACCTCTTCCCATAGTACACATGAAGAAGTCTATAGAATGGGTCAGCTGAAACCTTTTAGGAGCAATGTAGATAACACAAAGAAGGTATTATCAGTAGATAAAAATACAAACATTGCCGATGGAACTGGACAATTTTATGTATATTTATTCATTAGAAAATGGTTCTTAAAGTTTTCCTCTCTTATTACAGATGTCAGGTCAAACAAAACAAAAAATTAAAGGCTGATTTTCAAGGCAGGTCATCTCTTGAAAGCTGAGGACAAAGCAGTCTGTATCTTCCTCTACTTAGCCTTGTATCTTACTAAGTTGTATGTCATAAGTATTGAAAGAGAATAGTAAGATTCTTTATGATGAAGCTCATATTTTCATTTTTATTTGGTTACTTCTGTGGAACAAATTGAAATGTCGTAATGAAGGCAACAAGAGAGAAAAAAAATTACACTTAATCTTGATTGTATTGCAAAGAGCTGCACTTAGTCAGAATTTATGACCAGAAGTTATCTTTAGAAATCGCCACACACAACCCAAAACACTTTTGGTGAAGAATTTCCATTTAATTTCTCAAGAGTGGCAATAATGAATCCTTCAAGTGGAACCTTTTCAATAATTGTCTCACTTCAACAATCAGTCTCTTTACAAAATTTAATTTCTTTTTCATTTTCCTCCCCTACACACACACAATATATGTATATATATATATATATATATATATATATACATATATATATATATATATATATATATATATATATGTATATGTATGTTTGTGTATGTACAGGATGTGCAAGATGTTTGAGAGTACACCTTTAGCAGGACATAAATAAGAGTGACCTAACATGATGTTATCAGCATATGCCAAATTTTAACATTTGCATTTTGTCTTTCAAATGTATTAAGAGCATTAACATAACAATTTCCAAGCTGACACAGAAAATAAAAAGGCATACAGAAAAGTTTTTATCTTAGCCATCTTCTAAAAATTTTACGAGCTGAGCAAAGATCAGTATTGTGGAATTTTGAGGAGAAGGAGTTCTTGATTATCCAATAACATTTCAGCACCCACCTCACATGCACAAACAAACCTGTATGTATAGTGTGGGTTAACCCACCTGAATTTGCCAAAAATTCTTGTAAGTGTGCACTCTTTATCTCTTTAAAGAGTGCAATTTTTTTAAAAAGAGAAAGAGAGGGAATATGTTTACCTTCCTCTTCTTCTGTTGCTTAGAGATGTAGTCGAATGTAGATAAAGAACATTGCTTTCAGGACAGCATTCACTTCTTTTGTCCTATGTTGACAAAACTCTTGCACACATGTATCATAGATGCTTATTTCACATATGCAGACAAAAGCACACCTTCTGCTAATTTTAATATCTTTTCCTTTTATTTCAGTTGTGTACGCATGTAATTCCTTTTTGTTAATAACATTCATTACTTGTCATTTTTTTTAATTTTCATGTTTTGCGTTAATTATTTTTAACCAAACTCACATGGGTCCACCAATATTGTTTGTGGGACAAGTGTTCCAGGAGCCTATAAAAATTTACTATAAAATATTAACATACTTGTATAAAAAAATTGTTGATTCCTGCAATATATATGTATATTCAGATTAAGCATGAAAATTAGCCACTTGTATGGTAATTAATAATACTTGGATTTGATTATATTTATGGTGTCACCTTCAGAATAAATATATTGAACTTTTGCTGAGACAGAAGAAAACTGATAAAAGAAGAAACCATTTACTTGTCTATTTTTTAAAAGAATAGTTTTTTGAACATATGTAATTACATTCTTCATTCAAGATTTTCATTCAAATACCAAAAGTTGTTTTTAATTTATACGTGAATATTTTGCAGAATAGGTTCAATAAAATTCATTTCAAAATTTCTTTTAAAATTCTCTTTTATTTTTACTTAATAAACTCATACGGTTATAAACTTAGATTATCAAAGGAGCAAATTTTGAAAAGCCTGTAATAAGATACTGACACTTACTGATCAACTATTAACATGAACAAATATAAAACAGTGAACGTTCCATGAACGCACAATAAAGTAATCAGCATTTTGCTATGAGCATGTTTCATGTTAAGTGTGTAATAATGATAATCTTTTGCTTGCAAGTGTTTATTTAATTTTCACTGTCATTGAGAGTTTATGTATTCGGTTGTGTAATAAACACTTAGTCTATTATTTCTTTAGTGCCAAGTTGCTTTCATTTTGAATGAGTGATTGTTTTTTATGGTTTATCATCCCTTTGCAGGTTATTTAAAGTCAGAAAATATTTTTTAGATTGTAACAATTTTCCTAGAGATAATAATGATTTATTGATACAAGTTCTACTATTCAATCTATAGCTGGAGGCAGAAGTGGTGGATTCATGCCTTTCCCAAGGGTATCTTTGCATAAGCAAATACAACAAATGCGAATGAAGTCGGAATTTGACTCTCCAGTTTTCAATTTCAAGTTGTTATCTATTAGACCACCTGTACATCCAAGATTACCTCATCTGATATTCCCAAGCAGTAATCCATCTAGTTACTGACCAGGCTCAAGATTGCTTAACTTTGGTGATTGTATGAGAACCAATGTTTCAATGTGATATGGCCATAAGCCGCCCTAAACTGCTTTTAATTTATGCACAAATATTTTGTAAAATTCTTACAGATTTCAATACCTTTCTGAAAGTTGTCTAAGACTTTATGCCTATTTTCCTCTTTGGTCTTTTTAGTGTCCTGTTATGTGCCATGACTATTCAGGACATAGGCAATCATGACTCTCCACAACCTTCTTTTTGTAGTGAAATAGATAATCAGCTACCTTGAAAAAGAGTTCATGTTTTGTGTGCGATTAGCCTTCCCCCTTATTACTGTATTACTGCAATCATCTGAATGTTGTGCAGCTATTTATCAAACATTAACAATACAATCTAACAGTTTAATGAAATTTGAAAATAGGCCATATGGAAGTGCAGGGCAGGGGGAAGTTTAGTGCTTCTATAAGGTTTCAAACAGGGAAGACCTTCTTGCTAGCCTTAAAAATCGGCATTTGACATCAAGATTTTTAATTTCAGACACAGAAATTTGTGAATAAATTTTTAGCTAAGCCAGTATGAGAGGTTGCCAAAAAATTCTTGGTCCAACACCTTTTTCTAAATCTGATCAGAGGATAAAGCATCAGAATGTTTGGTAATCTCTTCCGATTCAAGCAGAGATTTTCTCAGCACAACAATGTTAAAAGTGAAAATTATGCACTGTAAAAATTTGAGATTTCTTTAATGTTTTCATTGATGGAATAGCTTTTTATAATCATAAATTGATTTATAAAGAAAGCAAAAGAAACAAAGTGGAATGTATAGAAAAAAAGTAAATTCCACTGAATTATTATTTGCAATTTGTTCATAAAAAGCATGTTTAAAATTATTTCCACATTGCAGAATAGAAAGGAACAGTGTAAGAAGAAATGTTTCTCTCTTACATTGAAGAGTTCATCATTTCTTTAAAATGCATGCAAACAAGATTTTTGATACAGCAGTGCACCACTATTGTACACTTCCGGATTGGAGTTAAATAGAGGTTCAGTCAATTATATGCTATGCATGATACATGCTTACATGATCATGTATCTTTTGATACATGACTGACGAGGGAGATTTGTTCCCGCAGTAGATTGCCATTTCTTTCTGTGGTAGATCAGTTGCTATCCAAGGCTATAGAACCTAGTCTGTCCTGATATTTACCCAAAGCTGGGGGGAGAAGAAGATTCATACTTTTCCTAAGGGTATTAGCATGTAAGCGAATGTAATGGATTCGACTAGAAATTGAACTCAGGTCTCCTATTCCTCAATCTGGGCAGCTATCCATTACTCCACCATGAGGTTACCATTTGCAATCTCTATCCTTTCTGTTCATAAGAAAATCAGTCAATATGGTTAAGATTAAAGTGGTAACACTAGGTTAAAGCATGTGATTTTCCTATCAATGAGGGAAAAACAAAAAAAAGAAGAAGAAATTTCAAACGTCAATTTTACAAGAAATTACCAATTGTCTAAAGATACCTTAAAGTACAAAAACGAAAACCAATGATATCACCTCATAAAGCAAAAGGAATGTCTTCTGAAATGTCAAATACAATCAAAATATCACCACTCAGTCACTGTCAAAATTAACTGAAAAAATTGGTGTTGATCATTCAACTTCTATAAGATATTTGCAATGCATGGGGAGAGATTCAAAAGGCAGGAAAATTGGATTCAAATGAGTAAAGTGTGCATTGAATATTGCTGCCATATTCAGTCTGGTGATCCAACTATATATCTCGAGATTTGGGACAAAACCTGTAATGTAATAGATTCTGAAGGGGAATCTTGACCAGTCATTTTCCCACCAGTGCAGTAGCCTGCAGAAGGTGAGGCAGAGAGTGAGACATACTGGGAGGGTATTGAATCAAAGAATGAAATAAAAATTTATGTTTTGAGATTTGAAATTGTTTGTGTAATTTCATTGTACATGTACCCAACAGTCCTACAAGAGGTGGTGTGAATGCAGATCTGTGATTCGATAAGCAAAACAAGAGTACTCACTACCCTACTTGAATTTTAGAGGCATACAATCAGATAGTTGGCCCTGGGCATCACCAAACCTCTGCATGTGACTGCACCAGTGTGATGTGGTTTCTCTGTCTCAAATATTCTCATGGCAATTGTTCTAATGAGCTTTTCCCCTTGGTACCTTGACAGCATAAATTTAAGTGTACATCTAGATTAGCAACAAGGTCTACTCATTTTACTGTTGAAATAGCTAGATGCATCTGTATGTACTCTTTCTTTTCTCACACTTCTCACCTGTGGAACTCTCTTCTGGTTTCTTGCTTCCCTGTTAACTACGGTCTTCACAAATTTAAATGCAACACTAGTCACCATATTTTGCCTTCCTGAACCCTGTTCTTTTATTGTTCTTTCTCCTCACCAAAGTCTTCTCATTCTATTTCACTAACAGTAACCCCTTGCATTTTTGTGGCATTATCACTTTGCTTGGGGTGAAATGATGAATAAGAAAAAGAAAGTGTTCGACTGTGTCTCATCATATGCTTTTCACTTCTTGTCAGATTTACATCATCATGTTCAAAGTTTGAATGCAGAAACCGAGGAAAAATAGCCAATTACAAGTCAGAGAAACTGAAAACTCATACTACTATATGACAATGCTTCTCTATATGTTATCGATCCAGACCTGACATCTCAGTTTCACTCACTTTCCAAAACCTAAAAACTCAAGTCATATTCTTAAATAGTTTTGTCAGCTCAAGACTGTTATATGGATTTCATGAATGACACCATGTTCTTTCAGAAATATCTAAACTGTCTGCTGTATTCAACCACTTTCTCAGATCAATAGATAAAAACAAATGAAACCTGTAGGTCTGAGTGAGTTCCATGTTTTTTTTTAACCTTGTGAACTGGTGCTATAGAATCACAAAAAAAGGATCAACATTACTTGAGGAATTTCACAAGTAGCAACAGTTAAAATGGATGGCACATGTAACTCAAAGAGGGAGAAAATAACACATACCGAACATTTCACACTATTTCAAACAAGGAAGACTCATCATGACTGAAAAAAGAAATAACAATTACTGAACTTGAGAAACCTACTTTCCTGAAAAGTTGTTTTAAGAGAAAAACTTTAAAAATTTCAACCAAAATTAGCACAGGCTGCTCGGTCAATGAATGCTGAATGTTTCCTTATAAGAAAGCAGTTAATATTGCCATTACCATTAACCTGTGTCTTTCCCATTAAATATTTTAATGGTAATTATTCTGATGAGCTTTCATCTTTGGTACCTCAACATTAAAAATTTAAGTGTAATACTATATTAACAATGAGGTTTCATTATTTTACCATCAAAATGGCTAAATGCAATTGTAAGTTCTATTCTTATAGTTTCTTCTCTTGCTTTCCTGTCAACTATGATCTTCACAAATTTAAAAAATAATGTCCATCATTATCTGTCTTCTTGAATCCTGTTCTTTTTATTGTCCTTGCTCCTCAGTAACATTTTCACAGAAACCTCTTGTGCTTTAGCGGATTTAGCATCTTGCTTTGAATGTAATGATAAAATAATTAAAAAAAAAACATTTTGCTTTATTGATCAAAAACCTACAGTCATGTTGAGATGGAACATTGTTTTCTATGTGGCATAATCACCTGACTTATTGCTATCAGATTATAACTTTTTTGATCAATGCAGTATTGTTTGATATCAAAAATTTAAAGGTGTTTTATTTTTTAAATTTCATTGGCAATATTACTGCCAGACTTGTTTTATCTAGGCAGAATTTAGAAACTTTCAGAATTTGGAATAGCATGATAGAATGTCAAAGGAAATATTTTGAAATTCCATAGATATATATATATATATTTTTGTGACCAGATCCTTTCATCGTTTCTTGATTGAAGCAATTTTTAAACTTTTACCATCCTTCTTTGTCCCTGTTCTGTTAAACATTCACACAAACTCATTAAATAGGTTAATTGCTTTTCCCTTTGTTTCTTTTGCTTTCAGCATATCATGTGAGTGTTAAATTCTTTAGGCCCTCTTTCCTTATTATGTAACCAAGATAATTTTCTTTCAGAATGTGTTACTATTTTCTTTCAGAATGTGTTACTATTTTTCTTAAAACTTCCTCATTTATCATATATCCCTTCCATGATAATATTAATATCCATATATATATGTAAGTAAAAGTTATTACAAATTAGAAAATTTTAATAAAAGATATTCTATAAACTTTTGAACACTTTTCATATTATATGTAAATAAAAAAGCATGTTAACTCATATTATTATATATACCATATTCTATATAATATTTTTCTTACATCGATAAAAATAATGTTAAGCTATAACTGAAGAAAAATCAAAAAATTTTCTCAAGAAACAATTGCTACCAATAAAGTCATCTTCATGAAGAAACTGGAAATCTTTGTCTCCAAGGAAAATTTCTTCAACAATGCGACCAATTTCAAGACACAATGTTATAAATTGCTACTATTTTAAACAATTACTGCATTTACTCTTTAAAATAGATATCACAATGTGTTTGTTCTCTGACACAGCAAGTAACTTCTTATGTAGATATAATTTTTTTTATTTTATTTTCGTTGACATTCTGCAAACTGAATCAGCAAAAAATAAACATAAAAAAAATAGTGAACATTTTTTTTTTTTTTTTACTAAATTCAATAAGCATAATGAATGTTTTGCATAACTTTTGAAAAAATTGTGTTCTTTAGTTTGGAACAATGCCAAAGAATAGTTTGAAATAGGTTGGCAATGTCTTGGGGCATTCTTCTTCATAAGTATTTATGAATACTTACAAGGAAGAATACATGTTGATGTCATTTTATTTAAGAAAAATATATAAGAAATTCTATCTTCACTTGCACCTGCAAGTGTCATTGAACAGTGTCTATGTTATAAAATTCAAATATCAACTTAGTTATTAAATATTGCATAGATACATTGCTATTTGCATACCTGCATTTTATCATAAATATTCCCCACCTAGATTTCTACTTGCCTTCATGATTTTTAATCCATTCCATATTGACCATTAATCAATGAGTAATTGATTTTAGCCACTGCATATTCTATCTTTTAACGTCTTTTCCTATTTTAGTCTGTCTTGGTTCCCATCTGAGACAAAAAAAAAATTCATTCATAGATTTTCATTATTACCATATTTTTGTAAAAATTGTGTTATTCCTGCGTCGTAATATTTTTTTTATTGACATATTGGAGTTAGAATGATTTGAAGACCTTACTCTTATTTTGTACACAAATAAATTTAGTCAAAGAAGGTCTTTTTTAATCATTTCATTCCAAGCAAAGCAATAAACCCACTGGGATACAAGGGTGACAGAAACCGAGAAAAAATTTTGTCTGAATTTTTTGGACCAGGAGTTATCATTACTTCCACTATTTATATTTGATTAGTGTCCTCATGTGTGTCGTTATTGCCATTTTTTGGCTGTTGTGCACCCCAGCCTTCTTCAGGTATACAGTGTAACCCGGATATAAGAGAGTTGTTGGGACCGGAAACGAAGTCTCTTATATCCGGGTTTGGTCTATTTTGTTTAGGTAAGTATGGCTCTAATTTGAGATCAGAGAAAATCTCTCTTATATCCGGGTTTCTCTTATATCCGGGTTACACTGTATATTGATTTAGGTAACATACTACGAATAAAAAATATGAACTGGACTATACAAGAGTAGTGGAATGAGAACAGTCTACTCTGTAGATTAAATAAAAGGTTATAATGTTGCATCTTCTCTTTTGGCAACTGGGGATGCTTTGGGGGTTCCATAGATGAAAGAACTTCAACACAGAGAATGTTAAACTTAACTATTTTAATAATGTCAACATGTACTAAATATCCAGTGGAGGTTGTTCCCCCTCACTGGGGAGCCGTTTCAGACATGATCAAGATAACACATCTACATTGCTTGACGTGTAAGAACCAACTCCCTGAAAAACCTTTCTCTATCTATCATTCCTATGCTAGCTCAGCCAATCAAAATCAACTTCCTTATTTTGGCTTGCATCTGACCTTAAAGGTCAATCTCTGGAAGTTGCAGCTGAGATACAATTTCCCCTAAAAATAATAGCCTGCTAAACTATTATTTAACAATAAACAGCTGTTAACAATCTTTCCAGTATTGATGGGGATTTCCTTTCTAACTTTCAATCTGAAGTGGTATAGAATGTTAAAATCCTGATTATGTGATTAATTTCCCTTTGAGTGACATGTGATATCTATTGAGTTGTTGCTGTTGTTGAAAGTCTTCAAGATGTGGCTTCTGTTATTTGGTGCAGTTCTTTGTTTGCGATTCCGTAGTGCCTGTCCCCAATATTAAAAAAAAGCATTTCTTTATATAGATAGATAGATAGATAGATAGATAGATAGATAGAAATATATGTCAAAATTTTCATAATAAAATATTAATAAACAAAAATTTTGGTCACATTTTCAGGATGTATTTATATGAGCGATATATCATGTGAATTTCATCCTATAATGTCAATCATTATTAAAATATTGATAATAACTTGCCAAGTTTCAATGTGCAAAAGGGCAACAAATTTTTCATATAAATTTACACAAAATATAATAGCCACAGAAACATATACTCCTTCCACCATTCAAACCTTTATTTTGTTAACTTCTTTTCCCTTTTAACTTCAGCAGTACTTGCAGGAATTCTATTGGTTTCTAGAAGATACGGTAAGCTTACAACAGTACTGCTTCCTTCTCTCGAGACTGAGTTAGTAAGGTTCTGGAAAATCTAGTAGTACCATGAAAACAGAAAAGCCTAAAAATTATATATACACAAAATTTTTTCTATTTCGTGTTTTTTTTTTTGTGTAGGGTGGCTTTTAAGCTAGTGTGTGTGTGTATATATATATATATATATATATATATATATATATATATATATACTAGCTTAAAAGCCACCCTATCAGGCAGCAATTAAGCTAGCTCCTGCCGAGAGCTCTTCATTGGGCTTTCAGTTGATACAGGTGTTTGAGAGTCCCTAAGCATATTCTCAGCATTGGAAGCTCTCCTAATTGCCATTTGATCTGGGTTTTCATTTGCATGGGGCTTTCTTTTCCCCACTGCAGACATGAAAGGTGACGGCTCTCCCCAACTTCCTGTCCTTTGTGGCATTTTGTAGGGTTTGTATTTTTGCTCTCTTTTCTAATTCCTGTTCTGCCAACCATTTACACATGCTCATTAGGTAGGTAGGTAGGTAGGTAATTTGTTGATTTCCTCTGCCCCACTTGCCTTCACTATGTCCTGTGAGCATCAAATTTTCCAAGTGCTCTTTCCTCATTCCAAGAAATTTCAATTGTCTCTTTCTGATTTTATGTATGTATCCTTTTTGTTTCCATTATCCATGGTATTCTCAGCATCTTTCTGTAGAATCACATTTTTGTTGCTTCACATCTCATCCATGGGAAGATTGTCCAGCACTTACTGCATATAGGAGGACTCATATTACAAAAACAGTTCCATACTCATTTATGACATTTTAGATACAAAAAAACAAAAACAAAACCAAACAAACAATTCCTACTAATAACATCAGGCTCTCTAACTCAGTTGGAGATACCAAAATCAAACAGGTATAAAATTTAAATATCTGGGAACAGAGGATTGGAAGTGTGACCCCAAAATTAAACATGCATTGTTATAGCAAGAAGAGACTTCCAGAAGTTGAGCAAAGTATTGAGAAACAGGAAAATTTCATTAGAAACAAAGAAAAGAGTACTGAAACTTTATGCAATATCAGTCCTCCTATATAGCAGTGGACAAACTCTTTAAAGATGAAGAAGTAGCTTAAAACAATAGAAATGTGATTCTACAGAAGGATACTGAGAACACCATGAACCAAACAAAGTCTTAGAGAAAATCGAAACAAAAAACACTTACACTTAACATCAAAAAAGATAGCTGAACTTTCTAGGGCACATAATGAGGAAAGTGGGTTTTGAAAACTTGACACTCACAGCACATATTGAATGCAAGAGGGACAGAGAAAACCAATGCCTAACCTGCCTAACAAGTCTGTGCAAATGAATAGCAGAAGAGGGTTTAGAAGAGATAGCAAAAAGACAAAATTTACTAAGAGCTACAAAGAAGGACAGGAAATTGTGGAGAGCCATGATTGTCATCTTCCTCAAGGGGCTTGGTACATTCAAGAAGAAGAAGAAGAATAGAAAGAAAAAGATTAATCATATGATAGGTCCATCTGAAAAAACTAAGATAGATAGATAGAATGAAGGGTATCCTGAAAATTTAGCTGCCTGTTCAAGGCACTGTTCACCATCATTTTCTGTCATTTGGTTAGATTCTGTTAAGTGGATCAAGCTGAGAATATTTCAGCACCCTGGTAAGTAAGTATATATATATATATATATATATATATATATATATATATATATATATATATATATATATAATAGCTGGCCACTTGTATTTGAGGATACCCATCTATTAAGGTGGTTAGCCAATCCCTAATTCAGATCCTTGCCCAAACACATTTTGTGTTTGTTCAACCTGTGGTTTATACTGCAACTATACTGAGCAGACCTTAGTTATAGTTTCTGGAAGAGAGTGTGTTATCTAGCATGATCAAAAATTTGAACAAGGTCAGCACTCAAACTCTCGGTCATGATGACTTGCACAGCTATTGATGGTCCCCAAGTGTTCCATCTACCCAATTTCACTCAGAAGGCTTGGGTCCATCCGTGGTATGTTTTTCACGCCCTTTCCAATATATATATATATATATTATATATATAATTATATATTTAAAAATATGATTCCAACACGCTACATAAGAGGTCTCATGTTTCAAAAACAAGAGCCGAAAACTTCAATTATTAGAATTAAATTGAGTTAAAGTGAGCTCTGTTTCATCTTCAAGCGAGAAAAGATAGAGAAATAAAATAAAAAAATAAATAAATCTCCATAGACAAGTAAACCTGACTGATTGAAAACATATTCCGCTTTAAATTCTGACACCCCCACCTTACCCTGACTTGACATCTATGAAAGTAACTCTATGTTGATACATATCATTAGCAGACAACGCCCCTACCTATCTTAAAAATCCACCGTAGCTTCTTCGCACTCTTGCGTCCAGACCCATTTTTGGTCCTTCCTTAACAATTCATTTAAGGGTGATCTTAGTTTATGCATATTTGGCACGAATACATTGTAATAATTCGCCAAACCTAAGAAACTTTGTAGAGACGCAATATTTTCTGGAGCAGGCATGTCCCTTATTGCACTCGATCTATCTGGATCCGGCCTTCTTCCATGTTCATCGATGATTTGCCCCAAGTATTTTATTTTTTCCATGAAAAAGGTACATTTTTCCTGTTTCAGTTTAAATCCATAATCCTGGATCCTTTTGAATACTTGGTTTACATGAGCTTTGTGTTGTTCTTTGCTAGCGCTGTTCATTAACACATCGTCCAGGTACCCTACTGCGAAGTCCAACCCACTTAACATCATGTCCATTGTTTGCTGAAAAATCGCAGGGGCGACTTTGACCCCAAAAGGAAGTCTGTTAAACTTGTACAATCCCTTATGGGTATTGATGCATAGCAGCTTTGAACACTCCTGATCGACTGGGATTTGTAAATACGCGTCACTGAGGTCGATTTTAGAAAAATATTTCCCTCCACTCAGTTACGCGAATATTGCTTCAGGGGTCGGAAGGGGATAATGGTGATCCTTTAATGCACTGTTTAAACCTGTTGAGAAATCGGCACAAACCCTAATCTCCTTGCTCTTCTTTTTGATGTAAACTGTTGGCGTAGCCCACTCACTGTGATCAATTTTTTCGAGGACACCCATGTTTTCGAGTCTTTCTAATTCACCGTCTATTTGTTCTATAGCGGCGTATGGAACCTTTCTTTTCTTTTTGAACACTGGCTGTTCATTTTCTTTGACTTCAAATTTTGCTACCGCTTTTGTACACCTTCCAAGACCGCCTGTAAATACGTCTGGAAAATTCTCTTTTAACTCCCTCTTAAGTTTTTCTGCCTCCACATTCGAATCCTCAACTTTTTGACAAAAAGAGCTTAAAGGCAGATCCCATAGTCTAAATTTTTCGAACAGATCAGTTCCAAAGAGGTTATTTGATTTTCGCATGACAAAATTTTTCGCTTTTTCGGTCTTATTCTGAAAAGAAATATTCGTCAATAATTCTCCTTCGAAGGTGATTTTTTCACCACTGACGCTTCTCGCCGTTTTATGTGATTTAATCATAGTGGGTCTCCCAAGCTTCTTCCATGTCTGTACATTAATGATGGAAATATCAGACCCACTAACAAGCTGTAGTCTTACTTTCTTTTTAAACATTTTAACCTGTACAAATTTCCGGATATTTCGTTCCTCAGGTTCAATTTTCGTTAGTTTAATGGGGGGTCTTTCTACCAGATTTTTTCCTACAATGAGATGCCTTATGCCCCTTCTGGTAGCAGTTGTCACATTGTTTGAATTTGTAGGGACACTCATTGTACCAATGTTTATCTCCACACCTCGAACACGGTCCAGGTGGATCTTTTCCCTGTTTTTTCCTCTGGTTATTTTTTGCAGTTAAATTTTTCTTCTGATGGACCTTCTTAATGTGCGACACTCCGCTTTCCTCTATGTCACGACTGTCCTGTTTCAACGCAACAAACCGTTCACAGTCTTCCGCTAAGCTTTGTAGTTTTAAATTCGGCTCGTTTTCGAGTTTATTTAAAACACGACGCCTGATCTCAGCGTCTTTACCTAAAACCAGCCCTTGCACAAATATTAAACATTTAAAATTATCTGATGATAATTCCTCTAGTTTAAAGTCGTCGCAATGCTTGTTTACAATACTTGCACAAGTAGTGTAATCATCTTCCTCTCTTCTAGTGACATTCATACACTTATATCTCCTGTGAAAAAGAGAAGTTTTTGTAGAAAACAGTTCTGTTAGTAGAGTAGAGTTGGAAGTTCAACTCACTGGTCTTTTTTGGAAGGATAAAATTCACGAACTTTGTATGCTCGGCAGTTCCCAATTTTCTTAGCAGAAACCTAACTTTTTTTAGCGTCTGTCCATGTACCGCAATCCGATACAAAAATATCCTCATATCTTCTATAGAAATGAACAAACGTGACATCGTCTTCTGGATTATAATTGAAACTTTCAATAGCGTTCCACACAGCCGTCTGGGAGAATGCGTTATGATTCTCGCTTGCATTCGTTAACTGTGTTGCCCCCAGAAGTTTCCTCTGTTCCTCCTGTGTTTTCATAAAGATTTCTTCGACGCGTTTCTGTTCCAACAACTCTTTTTTTAAATTTCTCCTCACTTTCAAGTTGTCGTTGAAGTTGTTGCTTTTGCAACGCGAGACTTTGTTCCGTTTGAAATTTGAACAATTGAAGAAGAGACTCTCTTAATTCTGCGTCCATGGTACGAATTCAGTTTACGCACCATACAGTTTACACTTGTATTAAACAAATCAGTTTTCCCAAGCCTTGCTTAATAAAATTATTTTGCTCAACTAATACACAAACAAGAAATATGTATTTCTCGTAAAAAAAAAAAAATCCGTCGCTTTAAGGAGTATCGACTAATGGGAAAGTCACAATTTTTTTTTCAACCTCTTTGTGGTTTTGCACAAATATGACTCGAATATTTAACAGTCTTTGTTAAGCACAAATGACTTACGCGAATATATATTTTTCACTCGACAAATCATTTAACTTTGAAGAGGAGAAAAAAAAAATCTTAACGTGACAAAAAAAAAAAACAAAAAAACAAACTCTGGTTTCTTGTAAAGAAACAAAAAAACAGTGAACCTTTTTTTTTTCCGAAACACTTGGTGTCAGTATTTTCAATTTTAATAATTGACAATATTATTCGCGTTCTCACGCTGTAGACTTTTGGTAGCAAATTTTTGGTTGTTTTTTATTTTTATTTTTTTTTTTTTTTACGTCGCCAAATTACTATTGTAGTAATTAATTTGCTATTAATCCTTGCGTATCCAAATATCTGTTTGAAATGACGAAGGTGTTTTGCCGTAAAAATCTTGCGAATCCTTGTATTTCAATCACTTTAGGTGTTTGTCCGCAGTGATATCGTTTCGATTCCGACGTCGCCAATCTGTTGTGTCGTGGCACAATAGTAAAAATAAGAAAATCAAGTCGAGGTTGGTTTAAGGAACAAGTGTATTTAACATCACAGATACAAAGGTAGGAAACGGGTACTACTCAGCTAGGCAGTTGTAGTACTGTCGCTGCTTGGTATTTATCAATCCACCCACGAGGACCGAATGTGGCACAAGGCCGGTTTAATGTGGGTCTCTCCGAGCCCGTAGGCTCGGCAAAAAATATAGCCTTTGAACCCACCTAGACGGGTTCAGGCCCTGTCTACCTCCCCGAAGGAAACATTGACCTTCGGCAAAGCTTCCTCCGAGTTCCTCTCCGTAATGCAGAGAGTTCGACAGACTCCGACCCGGAAGCTCACAAAGGCAGCGTACACTTTGATCCTCGCGACCGAGCCGAGCAGTTACTAACACATTTTTGTTTAGTTTTTCATTGTAAATACTTCAGTCATATTGTAAATATACTCATTTGGGGATCTTTTAAAAGTTGTTGTTTTATTGACCCTCCCCCCACAGACAATTTTTGTACATAAGGGCACTAGTTAGGACTTCGTAGAGAATTTGAGGCATTATGGTGGACGTAGTAAGAAAGGTAGGAGTGAATGTGTTGTTTTGGTGATTGGAATATTGTTGGTTTGTTTGGGTCAGTGTCTGGGACTAGCTAAGTTTAGATTTAAGACAGAAGAAGACCGTCATTCCCCATCCCCCTTTTAGGCCTTGTGCCACATTTTATACATTTTTTTTGTATAAATAAATATCGTTTTTCTTTCGATTCATCTCTCGCACGTCTCATTCCTTGCTACCAAGTGCCAAGATGTAACCTTCAGGAACTCCCGTCTTAGTCATTGCTGGCCAGACGTTAAAGACAATTACCAACATTCCCGAACTCTGAAATCACTCCTGAACTTTTACCAACTTTACAACTCACAATTCCAAACTTTCTTAATATGAACTCTGGTAGAATCAAAGGGACATGACTCTGTCCTACCTTTTCAGTTCGCATGAATGTATATTGTACATCAAACATTAATAAATCTAATTGTTATGTTTTGAAATCATTCCGTTCAGTTTTGTATTTTATTCTATGTGCTATTTTTACGTCAGGTATAAATTGCATTGCATTCACGCATTGTCCTTAATCTCATCTTTCTTAGACAATGTTAAATATTGGTAACTCAATCACTACAATAACGATGACCGCGACGTTCGTCGTTCAACGTTCAAAACAACAATGGTAATGCAACCGCTACATATTTGGTGATTCCGTCGGGAATAAACAATAATGGTATGCTATCGCTACAGCGCCAAATGATGCAATCTCTCTCAGAAACTGAAACAATGGTTTGCTCAGCATAGTTGCAGTATTGATCACAGGTGGGTTCTGGCTATTGAACAAACACAAATGTACCTGAGCAGGCATCTGCAGCAGGAATCCTTTAAGAGCGTACAGTCATTTTTATATATAATGGTAAATTAAGAAAACACCTTAAAAATCCATATTGGTTCTAATTTATTTCATGAATATTGTTATATTCATCTCTCTAGACTGAATATTTCTTATATATATATAATAAAATAAAAATTTTAAAAAAGTACTCAGACACAAGCTGCATATTGATGGAATGTACACACTGTTTTTTAAGATTTTATAGAAATTCAATGAAGGAAAAAAAAAATGATAAAAAATAAAAATGTATAAATTATAGATTTAAGTCCAAAAATGTTAAATGAAACTTGATTTTTCTAATTATTAGGTCATAAAAATAAGTAATTTTTCTTCTAATATAAAAATACCTGCTTCATTTTTTAGTTTATTTCCATTCTGTGAATAATGTGAAAAATAAACACTGGTTTGCTGGGAGCAAATTAAACTCAAAATGTCTTGGGCACTGTTCTGCATAAAATGTTTGGGAATCAACACTGTGATAATACCTTGGAGGGATACCACATGAAATTATTTTTTTCTTTTAATGGGAAAAATATTTGCTTATAAAGATCCACAGAATAATAATTAAGGCATGAAAAATATGAAAAATGAATGAGTATTTAAATAATGTTATATACAAGCTACATGAAATATATCTTAGGTGCTAAAACAAAAAATCATCTTTTTCTGCATCTCAAATAAAATTAAATTTTTTCCAGTTTTTTTGTGTTAGTTTTAGTAGCCTACAGATAGATTATAAATTAAATATGATTTTTCCTGCTACGAATTTATTTCACATCATGTCTCTCTGAAATATGTCTTGCCTTTATTGAAAAAAAAAGAAATAAAATAGAAATAAAGAAAATTATTACTTCACAGCATTTTGGTTATAATAATATTAGGTTGGTGCAAAAATAATGTCGTTTTCTCACGTAGTAACATACGTGAGAAAACGACATTATTTTTGCACCAGCCTAATGAAAGCATGTTATTCTTACTTCAGTTGATTCACAACTCAGATAAAACAAAGAACAAAGGAAGACTGATATTGCATAACAGCTTCAGTATTCTTTTCTTTGTTTCTAATGGCATTTTCCTGTTTTATACATACAAAAATATTCAGAAAACTTTACCAACATCATTGGTTAATAACAAACTTCTTGTGAAAAATTCTGGTTTCCATAGTAAAATATCACATACACACACACACACACATATATATATATATATATATATATATTACGAAATGGACAAAGTCCGACAATTTAAAAATGTCTTTAATATATATATATATATATATATATATTTAAACATGTCTGGTTAAACAATTTAGACATATGTTTGTTTATTTTCAATAAAATCCTTTCGTAATCATGTAAAAGTTTTCTTGTTTCATGATTAAAGACATCAAGATAGGTACTGTGGTTCTATTCATTTTTATTTCCCCCCACCCTGCCCCGAGTACTTTTGATATTTTCCAATATCATCATCAAGGTTTTGGTAGCAAATAATTGTGTTTGTCTAAAATAAATTTTTGCGTTTGTGGTTAAACAGTAATTCAGGTCACACACAAAATCACAAATGCAGATTTTAAAAATTTATGTCGTAAGAGAAATTCTTTGTGGTTGAATTATTACAATTGTGAATAAGCTCATGAATATAAAATCAATTTCATAATTTCAAAAATGTTAACAAAAGGGAGGTAACTTAGTAACAGAAATATTAATAGATGGTTACAAGTTATTTGTTTTTAAACAGTTTAGGTGTAACTTGGATATTTTTTAAAAACTATATACTATAAACATTTCAGAACATTTGTTCTATATTCATAATTAATTTTGTTAAGTGTTGGTTTTAATTTTTTAATAAAGATTACTTCAAGGATTTGTAGTTTCTACTTATTACTTTCTTCATGAATTATACAGGTATTGTTCACTAATATTTCTCTAAATAATAAAGTCATGAATAATAAATAATGAGTAAGAAAAGTCAACAAGCAACAAATAACTGCATTCAGATCCACAATTCTTTTTACTCATTGGGTGTTGACTTTAAAGTCTACTTATATATATATATATATATATATATTAGGTTGGTGCAAAAATAATGTCGTTTTCTCACATAGTAACATATGTGAGAAAACGACATTATTTTTGCACCAACCTAATATATATATATATATATATATATATATATATATCACAGGCTCTACTTCACTATCTGTAAATAAATTTAGCTTTGTATCTTGTTATCAAATTATGTATATTCATATTCTCCACCTTTCCTATAATGACTCCACAAATATGAATAGAAACATGAAAAAAAAGGAAAAAATTGATCGAGAGAAATTCCAATATCTGATGTTTTCCCTTCAAAATTAGGAATAATTTACTGAAACTCAACAAGGTGAAGTTACCTTGAAAAATATCTCATACATTGTTGCTTAATAATTTCTTTGTATTCTCAGGTACATTTTGTATCTTGTCTTTAACATTCACTTTCCGCTCAGTTACTTTCCCTTTAATGATTAATTTCAGGTGATACATTCATTGCCATTTTTTTTCAGGTGCATGTAATATCTGCTATTTGGAATTCACTTTTGTACTTTTTACTTTCCTTTTCATCTCTTATATTAGAACAGTCATTCACAAACGACTTTTTCTTAACTATGCACTATAAAAGGGGGTTTTATCATATTTCTGAAAATGATTCTTACTTCTGAATTTGTCTATATGAAAAGGTGCATTGTTGAATTGTAGTTTGTACAAAAATCAATATTCTAACAGTTTCGGATTTACAAATCTGGTTCCACTCTCCTCCAAGATGGGAAATGCTGTTCTAGAATGTATTTCATATAATATATCTGACATTTAGAATTCATTTTTCCGTTCTATTCATCTTGTGAACTAACGGCAATTAGCTCAACTGATACTCTAAATTAGATCAAACAGGGATTTGTAATAAAATATCAGTGATACTCTGCTTCCCTGAATTCATCATTTAAAATTGAAAAAATTTCAACAAGAACAATTTTATATAGAATCTGAAAGAGAAGGTTGAAATTTCTCATTGAATTGTCACATAATGAGGAAGAGGGCTTGAAGAATAACACTCACCAGATATTTTGAAGGAAAGAGGGACAATGGAAATGCTGGGTAACTACATAATGAGCTTGTGTAAATTGATGGGAGAACAGAGAATGAGAGAGGTAGAAAGGAGATAAACATTACTTCAATCTACAATGGATAGGAAGTTGTGGAGAGCCGTATTTGCTCATGCCCTGAAAGGACACAGTAAATAAAATAAGCAAAGATTTTCCTCATCTTTGTTGATATTATCACAAGTATTTGATCAATCTGCTCTATGGCCTTTGCCTGTTGATTTGGGTAACCTTTCAGGAATTTCAAACTGAGCCCTTTATTTAATCTATGGGGTAAATTATTCTCATTCCACTGTCATTTTTGTGGCATATTATGCCGTTCTCTTTTTGTACTGCAGTTATTGCTAACCCTGTCTCCAGTGTGCCTGATTCTGTGAATAATGATAAATCCTAATATCAAAAATTAAGATGGAAATGAGTCACTAGGGTGTGTATTATGACAGAGTTAACTTAGCAACTTTATCATTGTTGTTTTGATCTCCATGTTTTAACCATTATACTCTTGGACTTTTTTCTCTCAGGTGTTTATCCTGTTTTAACGAACTTTAAAAATTTAATCAACTATTTTTTTTTCAAGAGCAATATATTATTCTCATTATTTGCTTTCTATGCTGGACAATTTTCTCACAGATGTAGAAGAGACTTGAAGCAACAGAACTGTGGTTCTACAGAAGGATTCTGAGAATAGCATGGACTGAATATATGAGCAACAAAAATGTTTTAGAAAAATATGGAAACAAAATGGATACTTATGCTTAATATCAGAAAGAGTTGAAATTTCTAGGGCACATAATGAGGAATGAGGGCTTGGAAAATTTAATACTCACAGGACAGACTGAAGTCAAGAGGGTCAGAGTAAAACAATGTATAGCCTACATAATGAACTTGAGTAAATGGATGGTGAAGCAAGGTTTAGGAAAGATAACAAAAAGAAAAAATTATTAAAATCTACAAAGGACAGGAATTTGTGGAGAGCCATGATTGCCAACATCCTGAAGGGACATGGCACATAGAGGAATGTGTGGATGCTGTCCTTGAGATTATAATTATTTCTGAAATGGGATGTTGCCATTATTTACATTGTTTATAGTCAGACTAATATCCTCATCTTTGTTGTTGTTATTACAATTTTTCAGCCATTGTGCTCTTATTTAGATATCTGAAGAGAATTTTAAACAGAATACCTCATTTAATCTAGAGAAGGAGATTTTTCCCATTCTTCTCTCTATATCTAAGCATAATTTATCTCATATGTAGTTTAACAAACTTTAAAAATTTAATAAACTAATTTTTTTTTTCAAGAGCAATATATTATTCTCATTATTTGCTTTCTATGCTGGACAATTTTCTCACAGATGTAGAAGAGACTTGAAGCAACATAATTGTGGTTCTACAGAAGGATTGTGAGAATACATACGTAAAAAGAATCTCGTGGGGAAGCCATATTATTTTTATATAGATATATATTTTCTTTTTTTCAAACTACATTATATTGCATAGTTATTATTCATCCTATTTTCACTGAGTTAGTACTACTCTACTCATCAACCAATACTTTAATCCACTAGGGTGTTGTCTTGTGACACTTTTTCATGTTGCTCCTCTGCTTTCTCTGTTTGAAATCTGAACTGAATTACTGACTTACAAAGAAGGAGACATAACATTGAAGCATTTGATGATTATGAATCCCTTGAAACAACAACAGGCATGACAGCAATGAAAGGACAAGAATAATATATGCCCACTGATAAAAATAAAATGTTTTATTCAAAATGTCTTTGTGAAGAAAAGCCAAAACTACAATATCTAAAGAATTGTGATGAAAACAACCAAAGTGAGGATACCAGTTCAAAAGATTCCTTTGACTATTCCATCCAAACAAAGAATTGAGATCTGACAAGAATAAATAAAGAAAAGAACCTGTTTGATTTTAGACATAGCCACAGAGTGAACATGAATGATAGTGAGAATGTGGATAAAAAATACCAGGACTTTACTCAAGAGCTGAGAAAGATGAAACATCAAAAGTATAGCAGTACCCATAATATTAGATTCTCTTGGTATTATCCCCACCCATAAAAACTAATGGAATCAAAACTGGATAAATAGGAAATCTAAAGCAAATTTTAATGTAGAGATTATAGTGTTGCCAGGATCTGTGAGGAAGATGGATACTGGAGATTTGATTAGTTGGTTGCTTTTGTTTAGTGACATAACCTCTGTGGGTCATTTAATGCTGAAGTTTAAATATTTTGTATGCAATATCATTTATTTATGGATAATGATTTTAGTGATACAGGACTTACTAATTAACCCATAGATGGATTCATACCATTCCGAAGGGTATTTGTACATAAGTGAATATAATGAACCCAACTGGAATTGGAACTCAGCTCTCCCTGATTAACAATTTGGAACCATTATCCATTACACCACCTATATATCCAAGCTTAAAGCACTTGGTATTTTCAAACAGTCACCCATCTAGGTACTGGCCAGACTCGACATTGTTTAACTTTGGTGATGGGACATGAAAAAGTGTTTAAACGTGGAGATTTGAGGAGACTAAATGTCACTCACTCTTCAGGAATAACCACCAGATATCTGCTGTGAACAAGTGAATGCATGAATAATAATAATAATAATAATAATAATAATAATAATAAGAAGAAGAAGAAGAAGAAGAAGAATAGTAAGGAAAAGAAAACAACAACAGAACCTTATCTAAATTATTCAAATAGAAATCATCTTACATATGGCTATATAATTCCAAAGTAAGATTTTTTATACTTTTTCTGCAACTGTTAATCTTGAGTAACCCCATTCCTTAGAACATGAAAAGTAATTGGACATACATCAGATATATTTTTTCTTTAAGAAGGAACAAAACAAGAGCAAACATTAGAAACGACTCAATAATTGTAATTAAGAAAAAAAAAATCTAAAACAAGCAATTTTCTAAAGATTTGCACAGCACTTTTGAAGGAAGTGAAAACTATGTATGCACACAAATTCACACAGGCAAACAGAAAAAGGAATAAAACAGCTAAAAACATATTTCTTGAAAAATTGATTAAAATCACAGGAAATAAAAAAATAGACAGGAATTATAATCCCCGGCTTTAAGTGCAATATTATCGATCTAATGATTAATATTTTCTGTCTCACTTTTTTTTTGTTTTTTTTTTCTTTGCTTTCTTTAAAATGTCTTTACTTGGAATATGTGCTTTTGAAATTTTCAAGTAAACTTTGTTGAATATTTTAGCTCATTTATTTAATTTTTTTTTTCTGTAAAACAGGTGCAATAAAATATAATGCTAGATTTCCACAGGAAAGTGTGGCATCCCATTTGCAGGGACAGTGAGTACATTCAGATTTTGTATTTACATATCCATATTAGATTTTTCAGAATCCTGACGGACTGCTTAAGGCAGCCATATTTATTTAATGTTATATTATTGATTAATTTGTTTGTTTTTTTACAGCTTATCAACCCTTTGTGGGTTACTTAAAGTTGAAACATATTTTGGATTGTAAGAATAATTGTTTTGTGAATGAGCACTGAATTAAAAATTTCTTTGAAAAAAAACGATTTTTCCAAACATAAGTTCTACTATTTAACCCTTAACTGGGTAGAGGAGATGGACTTGAAGGTATTTTCACTTAAGTGAATGTAACAAACCTGAGTGGAATTCAAACATAACTCCCTAGTTTTTCACATTGAGCTTCTATACATGACACAACCTGGACATTCCTGTTATACCGACAAGTAACACAAGAATCAACTCAGAGATATTGCCCATCAGACAAATGGAATACCTGAAGAAAGCTAGAAGTTGCATTTATCATAGTATTTTGAATAATACATAATATGTATAATATATATAATAATATCTATAACAAAGATGTAAATAATAGTATGAATCAATCAAAAAATATATTATGTATTAGGTTGCACATAAAGTGTAGCAGTTATCAGCACAGAAAGTTTGATTGGCATATCAAATACAAATCTGTTGCATTCACATTCATGTAAATGTCCTTGAAAAGCTATGAATCCATCTTTTCCCCTCTAACAAAGCTAGGGGTAAATAACGGAGTAGATTAGAATTTGAAACTTGATTATCTGATTTTTATTTTGAATCGCTATCCGTTAAACCATCCACAACATTCTAATGTTATGTTAGTAAAGAATATAAGACTAAATCTTTCATACACAAAATAATTGTTCATTCACTTCTGGACTCAGTTAATGTTGGCTGTGGAAGGTATGTTGGTTTGGGAACTTCAAATGTTTGATCTTGAAAAAATCTGAGGGACTCTCTATTTTCCAACATCAGTTGGGTATTTATATCTTCCTATTATCCCATGGTCTTGCATGTTTATATCCTATGTTTAGCTGGCTTTATATGTTGGGGAAAGCCACTGACATCATTTGAGGCTGATTCTGCACTTGATGGTGATGAGGTTCACCTTCTTGGTCAACACTCTGAAACATTTAACTCTTTTGATGTTCTGATGTGATACTATGAGAAAAGCTTAATTTGGTATCTCTTAGGGTGAGCCCAATAAATACTAGGATCAATGCAGATCAACTCACTTTAGATCAAAGCTCATGGTTGACAGTAAATTAGGCATTTATATAACTTCCTATCATCTGGTTATCTTATTTGTGTATATCCTAGGTTCAACTGGCTTGACTTCCTTTTGAAGGTTGTCACAGCTACATTTGAGGTTTATTCTGCACTCAGTGGCCCTCTGGACACTTTCTTGGTCAACACTTAGCTCTTTTGATGTCCTGGTATGATACTGTGTACAAACCTTACTTTGGTCTCTCTTAGAGTCAACTTATCATATGTTGGGGTCACCTCTTAGATCAAAGGTTAATTCAGTTCATTTCAGATCTCTGATATTTATAGTCAACAATGAATAAGGCATACTCATCCTGTTGTTGTTGCTTTTGTATTATATTTCTGATTTTCAAATTGAGTAATTATTTAAAATCAAAATAGAAATTTCTTCTTTAGGAATCATTTCCGTTTGACAAAACATTTCACATATTTTATAATTATTTATAAAAAGTGTAACACTTTCACTGAGAAATCTAATGATGTAGTAATGGAAATGTAATTAATAATAAATACAAAAAGAATATTCCATACTTATGTATTAATAAAAATACTTCATCTTGGAACTTCAAATGATAAAAGAAGGCTGGATAATTATAGACTAAAATATATTAATGAAGAAGAGAATAGCATAAAATGGAATAAAGTGATAAGGAATGGAGATAAAATAATCTTCATTTCTACTTTTTATTATTAAACTGTGACACTCTTCAGTCTTCACATTCTGGTTTAGATGATCAAATTTCAAATCTAAATTATTTTTCCATTTAAAATACATTTATGAGAAAATATATAGTTAAAATACAGTCAGTCAGTTCAGTGCTATACATGCTTGAGCTATCATTGCTTTTTCAATTCATGATGGACAAGGCAGAAGATTTTCCAGCAGTAGGTCACCATTTCTTCTCATAGTAGCCTGGTTGTTAACCAAGGGTATAAAACCCAGTCTGTCTTGCTTTTCAACCCATAGCTGGAGAAAAAAAAAAGAGATGGATTCATACCTTTCCAAAGGGAATTTGTGCATAAGTGAATGTAATGAACCTAACTTGAATTTGATCTTAGTTCTCCAATTTCTTATTCTGAACTGATATCCATTATACCAGAATGCACATCCTAAAATACAGTCTGTCTGGTAACAACCCATGGTTAACAAGAAAAGAGTATAAGTTGGCTCCTAAAATACAGCAAGAGTCATTAAAATGAAAATGAGTCAATTTTTTTTGTTACTCATTGGTTATAACCAGACTGAAAGGAAAATTAACACACTATCAATTTAATTCATATTGTGTGTATGTGCACATATATATATTTCACTGAAAGACATGAAAATATTTCAACATTATTAAAAAATTAATTATAAAAAAATAATTCAATTTATTGCTGAATAATTTTCATAAAGTTAGAAAAAAATAGTTATCTTATTTTTTAGAGTTTAAAGAAATCATTTTTTTTGGTTTTTCTTGTTTCCAAATGTATGATTTTATTTGCTGTAGAGTTGTTTTTGTTCAAAATAGCTGAGAATTAGGAAGGCTATAGTTAGAGAGAGTATGGAAGGAATGGAAGACTAGGTAGAGGAAACATAGAAGAAATACTCATACATAGAATGAAAATACTCAGGTAAATCAAATACTACTCAAATCCTACTCTAATGCAGCTACTTGCCATATTTATAAGTAGGAGCAGTCCATTATCATAGTAGTAGGGAAGTATACTGAGTCCTACTTTACAAAATTATTGCATAACCCATAGCAGGGGTTATCCAGACTGAGTGAGAGGTAAATTTATGATTCCTATATCTTATTTCAAACTCAGTTAAGCTGTGTGTGTATATGTGCATACACATTAAATGGCAAAAGCACATATATGCCATGCATAACACAAATATATGCATATAAATGCATGCAAAGTAACACACAGTGTGTGATGGGCAGAGAATCAGAGCTTCTTTTACATTATAGACTATGCTTTGTAATTTTATTCTCTCACTTTGTAGCCATTATTCTATTAACTTTGCTTTTGATTTCATCAAAGATCTGTACAAAATAACAGACCACATCACTTGAGGGCTTCCAACAGTAGTAACAACTAAAATGGATAACGCATATAACTCAAAGAGAAAATAATGACATAATCAAGATGCTGACATTCCATACTACTTCAAGCAAAAGTTTAGGAAGGAAAAGCACATCAATACTAGAAAAACCTGTTTTCCTGAAGAACTGTTTTAAGAGAAAGATGATATAAATTTCAACTAAAAGTAGCACTGGCTGCTTGGTTAATAAACTCCAAATGTTTTTTTTTCTAAGGAAACAGTTCATATTATCATTACTATTAAAGTCATTTGAAACACTATGTTTCCCATAGACTACTACAAAAAAATGTGAATTTTTTCTGTTCGTTAGGTAATAATAACAAAGGACTATAGCACTCGGTCCTGTGAATCTACTAAAGTACTGTGTTCATGATAAGAAAAAAAATGAATACGTATGATGTGGTTATAAGAAATATACAGAATAATAAAAAATACTTTATTTCTTAATAACAGAAAGCCAGTGAATATACTTCACTGTTATTTATACATTTATTATGATGATGGATCAAAAGATTCAACAGGCTAAAAAGAGAAGAAGAAGAAAAGAAAAAAAATGAAATATGTCTGAAAAATTAAAGACAGTATTAGTGTGTTCATAATTTGAAAGTCTCTTGGGAATTGTGTATCATAAAATTTTTCCAAGTTTATATATCATATCTGTCAAAGAAAATGGATTGTATTTTAAATGAAACAAACAAACAAAAAAAAAATCTAATGAATTGATAGCTAGATGGATTTTGACAAGTTAGTGGAATTTTGGAGTGGATAGAAAAATCTTCTGAGGATGTTTGTAATGAGTAAGATTTTTAAAAAGTCAAAGAAACAAGAAAAGAAAAATCTGAATAAAAAAGAAAAAAAAATCATAAAAATGAATTTGATTATTACATATGATTTGTAATTACATTATATAAAAAATCCAGATGGATCAATGAAAACATGGTTTAATAATAATAAAAAAAATGGCTGGCTGAATGGGTTTCAAATAATATTACAAATGAAATATCTATATCATATAGATATTTATATAGACATACACACATTTTTATATACATGTGCAAATTATATATGTATATATATATATATATATATATATATATATATATATATATTTGTATACACATGCACACATACATTTTATAGATACATATATATACACACATATATGCACAAACACACACACATTTATATTTATTTATTTATTATACATGTACACACACAATGTTGCTGCAGAGTGTTGACCTCAATGTCTACTTTTATTTATATATATATATATATATATATATATATATATATATATATATATATATATATATATATATATATATATATATATATATATATATATATTATATATATATTATAAAGTTGGAAATTTTTTTGCAGGGGAAATTTCCCCCCAACTACGTCTGGTTTTGAATGAAAGCGGTTTAAGTTGTTGAGCTCCATGTCATTGATCTGCTAATCAAAACCACCTGAGGAGATTTTAGTGGTTGAAACCGCAGTCGTGTTCTGGTCAGTATTCATTTTTCTAAACCTTAAACAGCTCTGAAAGTCTGGTCTTCCAAATTGATATTGAGCACTTTTAATGCATATGATCTTAACAAATATTTTAGTGTTTGTTTACTCTGGCACACACACACACACATATATGTGTGTGTGTGTGTGAAACATGTATATTTCTTACGATTGTGAATAGTGCTATAGTGAAAGTAGGTATATGCATTTGAGTTAAGGTGGAATAATTGATTGATGAGAGCCAAGTTTTATTTCCACTCAAATTCATTACTTTCATCTATGTGAAAATACACTTGGGCATGTATAAATCTATTTTTTCTCCTCCCAGCTATAGGTAAAAAGCAGAACAAACAGGGTCCTAGAACCTTAAGTGGCAACCAGACTAGAAGAAGGACAACTTTCAATTCAAAACATAAGGAGGGAGTTATTCAGAGACCTTGTGGCACACCATGTGCACCAGTTTTCTATATTCAGCCCTTCTATAAAGTATTATTGGTTCTGCACAATCCTTTGCCACTATAATCAAACCATATGCACGAGTAGTCTGGATGTTTGGCTCTAAGAACTGTGTTTCTATACCCTCATATATCAAAAATGCCGAGAGAGTCCACATTGGTCAATAAATTACTGGAATTTTATGCATTTAAATATAAATAGTGCTCAAAATTACAAAATAGAACAACAATAGTTAATAGAAAATTAATTCTTAAAAAGACTTATCTTCCAATTTCAAGTTTCACTACTAGTCAGGTTAAGATAAAACTCGTAAAAAATAAATTTAAAATTATAATAAATAAATAAATAAATAGATTTATCAAACTAATAGTGTGTCTGTGAAAATATTATATATATATATATATATGTGTATTATATATTATATATATACACTAGCAGCATGGCCTGGCACTGCCCGTGCTTGATTCAAAAATCATACGACTCATACAGCAATCGCTATCACTTGACTTCAAATATTTTTGCCCTTCCTTGCCTTTAAAGGAGTGCCCTTTGCCATGCTGATGTTGCTACATGCCTTACTTCTTGCCTATCTCACTCTGCAAATTTTTTCTAAGCTCTATACTAAACATTAAATCTGTTACAAAAGACGAACTAAACAAAATGAACACAAAATGATCAGCTTTAAAAAAGGACTTGTAACTGGAAAAACCGAATGAAAAAAGAATGTTAAGAACAAATACTTTTTCACACCCAACCCAGTTCTGCGGAATCAGAATCAACATTGAGTTTAAGCAAGCGAATGAGCCAATTGGAGTAAAGTGCCATGCATATTTAAATTTTTCCCACTTGTGACGAATGCAGCTATCAATTTTTTTTGCATGCTAGCATGCTAGTTAACATTCATGTCAGTCAGCTATTAGCTCTCATGCTGGCCAATAGAATCTTCCTGCCTATTTGTGGCAGCCAGCTATAGGCTCTCACTCAGGCACATAGAAAATGGCTGCAAGCTACATGAAAACTAGCATAGAAGCATGAAAAAATCGATTATTTCCACTATCGATGGGAGTTGGGAAATGCAAAGACTGTCTTTGCCGCTAACTTGGAGCATGTACATGTAAATTTTGGTGCAAATTCATTGAAAATTGCGGCCGTGCATTCGTTACACACACATCGTGCATTTTATATGAGATTTCAGATACAGCAGATATTTTTATATATAGTGCTCAATCTTACAAATATTAAAATAATTTTAAAAATAGAGTTTTAATGATATTATATGAAAAGATTACTTAACTTTTAATATCAATTTTATCACGACATTGATGTTTCTTGGAAAACTCGATGTTTTTTGGTAAAATTTCCAATCTTCTGGGGTTGTAGACTACAGTCGATGTTGGGATTAAATTGATATTTAAAAGTTATATAATCTTTTAATATATATATATATATATATATATATATATATATATATATATATATTACTCACACACTCACATATAACAAAGTATTGAGAAAGATTACATATGGAACTCCACCAAGACAAAAGTTGACAAATCAAAATTTTCTTGGTCACTATGTATATTGCAAAGTATATTGCAAGATGCTTGTCATCTGCAAGAAACTTAGAGTAGTGATTTTTGTACATATTTTTCTTTTATAATAATTTCAAACCAAGCAAAGTAATAAAGCCACTAAGATGCAAGGAGTTGCTAAGTGAAAGATAATTTGAGAAAAACAAAAAAGAAGACTATTTCTAGAAGATTTCATCAAGTTGTTAAATTGACAATGACCATGAAGTGTTGATTCCTATGTCCATACTATCTATATTTGACTATATAATTATCATTTCTATGCATCTATCCCCAAAATGGCTACTTTTGATTCAGAACCAGACCAGATTTTTTGCTTCTTTCTATTTTGGTGATTTTTCTCAATATCAATAAATTTTCAGATGTCTGAAAATCCAGAATTCTTGTTATCTCTTGAATAGCTGATGGTGCCACTGAATTACAAAAGAAATTCTCAATGGTGTTATTTTCATGTAAGTAAAAAAGAAAAAAAATGGGTTGAATCAAAGAAAAAGAAAACCAATATAGCAATCATGTCAGAACAAAAAAAAAATTTTAAAAGTGTGGGAGAAAAAATAACTGGGATATTTTTCATTATGCAATATCTTTTGAAATAAAATAAGTAAAAATATCTCATCCTTTATTTTCAAAAGTAATATAATTTGATACATTTGTGTTGAGAGATGCTGGTAAATTCTTTTTTGCATAAAGAACCAGCAGAGTTAGTCTGTTGCAAAACTTGCATTAAAAAAGAATTGATTTAAGCCGACCATTTTCTGACTACATGGAAAAATATTCTGGCAGGTTAGTATTCTGTGTATTAGGTTTCTTTGTAATATAATAGGTTTTAGTTTGATGTACCTATTTATTTTTTTATGATATGTTTCCCTTAATTTTATTTGCTTTTTGCTAAATTTGCTTTAGGGTAAGAAATAAAATGAATAAAAAAAAAAAAATATTGCTCTAAACAAGTAGTCATTGAGATAAAAAGCAAAATTACAATGCTGAGGATCTCTGGTGAGGAAGACCTGTCTGAGAAATGGTTGAAGGGAAAAATAAAACTAAAAAGAGAATAAATCTTCTTGTCAGTGGGTGACGCAAGGAGTAGAGATGTGAGGTGGATTGTTGGTTGTTGTGAAAAAAGTCAAGCCGGAAGAAATTGTACAAAAGTAAAAAAAGAAAAGAAAAAAAAGACCAGAATTAAAACTTGAAAGAAATAAAAATAAAAAGCTTTATATCTTTATTTTTTTTATTTTTTATTTAGTATTGTTAGCCTGAAGAAGAAATTAATTCAATTGTCAATCAAAAATCCTTTCAGGTACACAGAAAAAAAAGAAAGAAGCCCCCAAAAAGGAAAGAATCACAGAAAAATAGGGCTGAAAATGAGAATAAAGAATGGATGAAAAGTTAAAAAAGAAAGAATGAATTAGAGATACAAAGAACGAATGAAAGAAAGAAAGTAGAAAATGAATGCAAAGCCCCTTTTTGAGTTTTGACAGTAACAGTCATTTTATTAGCAAGGAGAAAGAATAAAAAGAAAAGGAGGAGTATTTTTTTTCCTTTTTTTGAGGAGAGGTGGAGTAACAGTTTCCTAGGCATCAACCATGATGGCATCTTACCATTCCACCTTTTGCTACAACTTTGCAGAGCAAAATAAAAATAAGATTAAAAAAAAGGTCTTTTTCTAAAAACTTGATCATCAAAAGACACTCAAGTGATTTGAGCCATGGAAGCAGCTGGAAATTGGTTCTTTGACAATGAATTCAACAAAAACAGGTAACTCAAATAAAAGAAAAAAAATCACATTTACGTATTTTTTCTGAAAGTTGAACAGTAAGCCTTTTCAGGTAAGAGGGATCTCCATAGTTACTGACTATATTAACTAATATTCAATTAAGAGAATTATAAACTAATTAGAATATTTCCAGAAATAAAGTAAAATTTTAGTATTTTATGTTTTCAAGAAAGATGTTTTCAGTAAAGTAATTGTAAACCGTGGCTTAGCTCAAAGCTTAAAAAATGTATTTCACACCAGAGGACAGTGTTCAAACGTAAGTAGATAGGGAAGTAAATAATTATAAACCACCTAAAATTTATATATACAAAATACTCTTAAAAATCAGAAATAGTAAGATCTTGAAATAATAAAATAAGTGTTATTTATTAACTGGTTATATGGTGTTGAAGACATGAGAGACAATAACACTGAGAAAATTGAGAGTTTTGGGTCAAATGTAGATGAAATGTGGATTGGAATCTGACAAAATAAGATAAATAATAAGTAAAGTGTATACAGTCTTTTTCATAAGTATTTTTTTAAAGATGTGAGCAACGAGTGTCCAGATAATTTAGTTGGAAAATAAAAGAAGTGTCTGGGGCTTTCTTACCTCAAATTTTTATTGAATGCTAAAAATTACAATTATTAATTATTATTAATGTTACAATTATGGTCTCAAGAAGGAAAAGGAGCTGAAAGTTTCATTGATAGATATGTTGACAGTCTTGTCAGTGTGGACTGCCTGTCTGATAGTGAGAGTGTCTTGTGTTTGTGTATGTGTAGATGAGAAAAGTGGGATCAACTCACATTGGTTTAGAAAGAGTGAATTAATGATAATTATAACTATTATAATAATAATTAATTTTTTTATTTTTTTGACATGGCACAGTGACAGTATAACTAATTTTTATTTATGTATTTTTTTATGGACACAACAATTAAAAATCAGGATTTTGATTACTGAGGCAAGACTTCACCACAAGAATGACAAATGTAACACAGTCTACTCTTTCCAATTTTCAAAGCCTAGTTATACTTAACTAAGAGTAAATAGTAAACACTCTTCCTTGATCCCAAATCAAATACTCAGCTAAACTGACAAGCTAGGAGTTAGTGTTCTAGCCTTGGTAGTACGCAAGTCTACAGGGAAGTCTTGTATAACAATTTCCTTATTTTGGGCCTTGTGACAAGTTAAGTTTATTAAATAACACCAGTAACTACTTTTGCTGAGTTGAAGCCAAGTGCTTACTAAATGTGTAGGAACTCTTGAAAATGAAACCAGCACAGGCAGATTGCAAATAGACCTTTTGATTCAGTTTATCTATTTAAAAAATAGTTCTTTCAGCTAAGACTTAATGTATAGGGATATTATTACTAAAAAATAAATGTATAAAATAATAATTAACATCATACATAAAATAAAACAAATAACATTAAAAGTTTGTTTAAAATAAAATAAATAGAACCAAAATAATAACAGTTCTTCCAGAATGCAACAGAAAATATTCCTGCCCAAGAAACGCATTCTTTGCGACAAAAAAATAGTAAACACACTCTCTTTGCTACTGACCGTCAAAGGGTGAAAACACCTACTTCCTCTCCTTGGCACTTTGCTTGTCAAAAGAAAAAATGACTTTCTTCTATCATATACAACCTTAAAACATGTAACTAAATACACATACACCAGTACACAGAAATAAATAAAATGATATTCTATTAGTTTACAATTTAAAATGCTTGTTATCTCCTTGTATGTTTCTTATTCTTATGAACATGAGGCTATCACTGCTAGTATGATGTAAGTGACCCAACAAATATCATAATCTTTTTAATTTACATTCATTCAAATGTTATAATGCACTTTGTAGCATTTTTCTTCTTACCTTTGACCTGCAGCTCTTTATTTATAGTTATGGACTAGTTCATAAAGTAACCAAGTGTGTACTCTTTACTCCACAATGTCCCCACTTTTGAGATTAATACTTTTTATAAATATTTTACTTTTTATTAGTATTAGTATCTCCCTGTCATCTTTCTGGAAAATTTGCCAACATACTTGACTTTATAGTGTTTCCATTTCAGATTCACATTATTACACCATTGCCTATTGATGTTAAAGTTAGCTCCTCCTTAATTTCCTAATGGTTCACTAGGGGGCGCTCTCACTACACTATAAATACTGGGCAAGTTATTGCCTTGTTCTCTTTTTACTTTGCATTTAAAAATGTGATCTCTCACTTGCCCACTTGTGGGAAAATGCCATGGAACACACATACATATGAACTTTCACCAATATATAAACTCTTTACATTCACACACAAACACAAATATTGGTGTTTTGTCACTTTTAAATTTGTTGTTTAATACATATATTTGTTTATATATATATATATATATATATATTTTGGTCTTGTTTGTTTTCTTTACATTTTCCGTTGGATTTATCTCGAGTTTGACATGTTCTTGTAGTTGGATCTTCTTTTAGCAGGAAATAAACGCACGTGTTCCTAATTTAACAACACTTAAACTCATGGTCCTCTACAGCGAGGAAACATTTAAGTCTGGATTTTTTTCTTTGTTACATCATTTTTCCATTTTTTCTTTTATTTTTTCCAGGGTAACTGGTAAATCTCATATTATGTTGCACAAAATATTTTGCATTTCCATTTTACTTTTTAGTACTAAAATGACCGTGTCCACAAATGGTTCTGCATTTTTAGGTAATAATCCATCCACATGTCTTAATTTTTTAGATGGTTGGTACTCCATTGTAAAATCATAGTTTAATAAGATGGTAGCTAACCATCATAGTCTATTAGCTGTATTCAGAGGTATTCCTTTCTTTGAACTATATATATATATATATATATATATATATATATATATATATATATATATATATTTTTAATAGAAGCCTTTTGTAGTGTCCTGATGACAAATTGCACCAATACTGTACTCACTAGCATCTGATGCACTACAATTTCTCCTTTTGGATCGTAGTGTGCTAATGATAAATCTGATGTAAGTCTTTTTTTATTTCATCAAATGCCTTTTGACAATTATTATTCCATGCATAGGTACTCCTTTCTTTGAACCATATATTTTTAATTGAGGCCTATCATCTGTTTGCAAGGTAAAATTTCTTCTATGAATAAATTTATGAAATTTCTTCACAGCAAATATAATTACTAGAGCCACTTTTTCAGACTGGCTGTAATTTTTCTCTTCTGGCAGAAGTGGGCATGAAACATGAGTGAAGGCTTTCATTTTACTGTCATTGTATTTATGTAAAATCACTGCTACAGTACCGTACTCACTAGCATCTGGTGCCACTACAATTTCTACTTTTTGATTGCAGTGTGCTAATGATAAAATTTGATGTTGGTCTATTTTTTTTTATTTTGCCTTTTGACACTTATCATTCCAGTTCCACTTTACTCCTTTTTTAAGTAGACCATTCAGTGGAGCTTTCAAATTATGTATATTATGTACATGTATTTGATAGTAATTACTCAGTCCTAGGAAAGTTTATAACGTAGTCAGGTTTGTTGATGGAGGCATATTTTTAACTGCACTTGCCTTCAACAGACCTGATTGACGACCATTTTTAGCAATAATTTAACCAAGGTATTTCATTTTTGGCAAAAACAATTCACATTTTTCTTCACTGAGCTTGAATCCATACTCTCATAGTTTTTCCAAAATTCTTTTCCCATGCACAACATATTGTTCTTTAGATAAACTTTTGATTAAAATGTCATTCAGATACACCACTGCAAAATCGAAAACCACAAGCATGGTATCCATAGCTTGTTGAAAAATAACTGGTGCCACATTTCTAACAAAAGGAAGTCAGTTAAACTTAAATAATCCTCTGTGCATATTTACAATCGTTAATTCTGAATATTCGTTTTCAATCTGAATCTGTAAATACACTTCAGAGGTATCCAGTGTTGAAAATATTCTTCCACCATTTAACTTTGGAAAAGTTTCCTCTGAATCTGGTAATGGGTAGTTATGCGCTTCTAAACAATTGTTTAATCCTATCAAGAAATCCACACACACACAAATTTTATTATTTTTTTCTTTACATACACTGCTTTTAAAGCCCATTTCGAATGGTTAATTTTGGATTCCACCAATTTTTTCAAGTCTGTCCAACTCTTTTTTTTTTTAAATGCTGTGAATGTTATACTTCATTTTGGCTTAAATACTGGCATTGAACCTTTTTTCACTTGAAAATCCTCATTTTTGGTTAGATTCATACACTGCCAATGAGAATTAAACAGAGAGCTTTCGTTACTAAAGATTTTTGACAAAATGTGTAATGTGTCTTCAAACCTGATTTCATCTGTTTTTTTTAATAATATGAATAATATGAAGTTGCAGTATTTCTCATAATCTGTTGGAGCTTTTTTCCTCAACAACAATCTTGTATTTCTCTCATCTTCCAAGTAGCAGAATTCCTGATTGAATATTTGTTCGTATCTATGAAAATACACAGAAAAAAAATCTGTCCCTTATCAGGAGTGTATACAAATTCTGATATGGTGTTTTGGACAGCAACTGGCTTAAAAGATGTTGAAGAATTTTTTTGTTTTCTTCAGAATTATATCTAACAACTTGTGTTGCTTTTGTTTTTGTAGTTCTAGCAACTCTTGATTTTATTGTTGCTGTTTTTGTTGTTGTTGCAGAATCTCAACTATAAAAGCCAAAATTTGCTCTATATTTGCAATTATTTTCTTCCTACACAACCAGAGAAAATTTTTTTTAAACCAACATGGTCAGAATTCTTGTAATCACCCATATCCTTGTTCCCAAAGCAACAAGTATATTTTTTTCCATACTGTTTCACTCAGTATGAGTTTCCAAAATCCTTGTTAATGTTGTAAGTCATAAGAGTTCCGAATCCACATCACAATCATAAATTGCTTGAGTCTTGAATCCTTTGTCATAACTGTTATAACATGTTTTGTAGCACTTATAATTAATGCTTCAGCTTACTTACCATGACATATGTATTAATTAGTCTGAGAAGTTGGTGAAGCTACACCTTTTTCACTCCTACCTTATATATATATATATATATATATATATATATATATATATATATATATATATATATATATATATATATAGTTTAAAGGAGGCACGGTGGAGTAATGGATATCGGCTTGGATTGAGGAATCGGAGAGCCGAGTTCAAATTCCAGACGAATCCATTACATTCATTTACGTGCTAATACCCTTGGGAAAGGTATGAATCCTCTTCTTCTCCCTCCAGCTAGGTAAAATAGCAGGACAGACTGGGTTCTATAGCCTTGGATGGCAACTGGTCTAGGAGAAGGACTACTCTGAATTCAAAACCTGCGGAGGGTCATTTGGGAACCTTGTGGCATTCGGTGCACCAGGTCTCTGTATTCGTCCCTCCAAAAAGTGTGGATGGTCCTGCACGAGGCCTTCACCACTATAATCAAATCTCATGTGCCGGTGTCGGGCTGTCGGTTTCCTGGAAACTGATCTGCTTGACCCTCATACGTCGAATCTCAACGGGAGAGTCGATCATAGTTTAAAGAATCCATGGGTATGTAATCCAAGTAGATACTATCAATATAAAATATTAAAACTGATCTACAAAAGAGAGTTAAATATACTTTTTAATACAGAGGGAATTACAATCAATGAAACCCAAACAAACTATCTTATACAGATGGCCATTTCATCCATGGGGAAAAAACTATTTGACTAATCCTGACTTATACCTCAGTTTGATCACTGATTCCTGGAGTTAATAGTGAATTAATTAATTATCTCAAGCTATAAGTAAGCCTTTTGCATATAAGATAAATAAAAAGAGAGAAATATTGAAAAGTTTAAAAAGAGACCAATATATAAGTTTGTGTATAGAGAGATATATTTTGAAACATTAATAAAGAATATATGTTTTTTTTTTTTGTTGATAATAATTCCTATAAGAACTGACAGGAATGGCTAGATTTGTCTTAAGAGTAACTATTTCTTCTTCCCCCTATTTTTTTTTTTAAGTGACAAAATCAATATGCACACAAGAATATACAAATGAAGGTTCTTTTTATGTTACTTTAAATGACTGACATCATATTGGTTATCCTGGGTATGATGATAAACTACATCCAACAGCAAAGCCTCTGACAGGGTGGTTGCACCTGTTAGGGTCTCAGCTATGGGCAAATACTGACTCCTCAAAATTGAGGTCAAAACATAATGAAAGTATAAAAATAGATTTTTGGAGTAAAAAAATTTACAAAAATCTTGCCAGCAATATATTTAAAAAAATCTTACCAGCATTACATTTTGAAAAAAAAAAAAGAATATATTCTATTCATATGAATCTATCCTAGAAATCTTGTCAGCATTAAATATGCCACTAATGATGATATGCTGTAAAACAAAGTAAACTAAACCATATAAACCAGAATATTAGAATACCTTTCCATCAGTTAATTGCAAAATGTATGAAGGTTTCCTGAAAGTACAATTGTAACACATCACTCACTCAGCAGATAGAAAATTCTTGGAAATCTTTCATAGAACTTTGAAAGTTTTTGAATTACATGTTTCACTTGACTTGAGAAATCTATCACTCTCACACACTTATATAAATCAAAGATTTTTCTTGACAACAGTTCCTCTGATATAGACATGATCAAGCTTTGTTCTTAGTTGGCCAAATGTTCTTTGTTTTTTTTTTTTTGTTATCAGATGGCAATAGGACTGTTCAGTTTTAATTTCATTTACCTCATGTTTTTGAAGATGTGCATCATATACATCTATCTCATACCATCACAATCTAATCACAATTTAAACAATATTTATTAAAAATATATATATATATATATATATATATATATTTATTAATATATATATATTTATTAATATATATATATATATATATTTCTTTATTAAATATATATATATATATATATATATATATATATATATATATATATATATATATATTTCTTGAATAACTCTCACTTACTTTTTACCAGACTTTAAATTATGTCATCTTGTGTTCTCTTCATGTTTTGACTGACCTTTCTACCACCTGATAAATATTCACAATTCTCAAATTTAAAAGCCTTGATAAACCAATGAGACCCTTGCTTTTGTATATAAACAGATGCAACAAGATAAATCCTACATTGTCTTGATCAGAGGATGAAAGGCATCAGCTGAGAATAGGTTTCTACTTGTCTTTTTATTCATATATATATATATATATATATATATATATATATGTTAAAAAATATACATGATAAACTACGTCGATTTCACAACTCAGTTTCAAGGTATTTGCAATCTTCAGGTGCAAGTTTGAAGTGACACTGTTTAATATTTCTGATTTTTTGTGAGATATTTTATTGTTAGGGTGGATTATTATTGCTGTTAAGTGTTTAAATGAATTGTAGTTTAATTTTGGATTTGAATTTAGGTGAAGATTGAAAATAAGAATTATATATTTAATTTAAAAATGGACGCTGTTATTAAAAAAAACGAAACAAAAAACTTTTGAAGATCAAGGGGGAGTAACTCTCTTTTATATGAAACTCAATATTAAAATTAATAATATTAATAAAATATGCAGTGATAAGATACTAATAAAAATAATACATAACAATAAAATAAATAAAAATAAAAATGAAAACATAATAAATGAATAAAGATAATAATAAAAACAAAACATATTGCTGATAGTAAAACTAAAAGTAAAAGTAAGATAAAACCAGTAATAATGGTTATGTCGTAAAAATAGTAATAATATGATAACGAAATTGATAATATTAGTATAAATGTTCAATGTATTCAGTCAGTTATGTGACATGCATGATCCACACTTAGGCAATCGTGTATTTTTTGATACATGACTTATGAGGCAGAATTTTTCACACAGTAGGTTGCCATTTCTTTCTTTGGTAGACCAGCTGCCGTCCAAGCCTATAGAACCCAGTCTCTCCTGCTATTTACCTACAGCTGGGGGAGAAAAAAGGAGGATTATACCTTTCCCAAGATTATTAGGTTGCTGCAAAAATAATGACGGCTTTTGACGTTAAAAAAATACATCAAAAACCGTCATTATTTTTGCACCAACCTAATATTAGCATGTAAATGAATGTAATGGATTTGATTGGAATTCGAACTCTGCTTTCCGATTCCTCAGTCAGAGCCGCTATCCTTTACTCCACTGTGCCTCCTTTTTAAATGCATTACAGCCTGATAATAAAAGTAACAATAGTTATATAGTAAGGATAGTAAAAATATTAATAAAAATAAATAATTATGATAATAATAAGTAATACAAATACTAGTATTTGTGGTCCGTGAGCCTGGCTAGAATATATTATATTCATATGTGTGTAGATAATGGTTGGTCACTTGTATCCAAGTATGACTGTCTAATTCTGTGGTTAGCCGATCCCTGTAGCAGACGCCTGCTCAGGCACATTTGTGTTTGTTCCACACCCACAGAGCCCACCTGTGGTTTATAATGTAGTTATGCTGAGCAGACAATAGATACAGTTTCTGAGAGAGAGAGAGAGAGAGAGAGAGAGAGAGAGCACATTTTCTGACATGATCAAAAGTCTGAACAAGGCTGGTATGTTTAAACTCTCAGTCATGATGACTTGTAGCTTTGGTGCTAGCACAACTATTGACGGCTCTCACATAGTTCTATCTATCCAATTTGACTCACAAGGCTTGGGTCAACGCGTGGGTATGGTTTTCAAACATTTTCTAAAGGTGTTACATGGTGAAATCGCCTTCCCAAGACACTAACACTAAAAAGTAAGCTGCCTAACCAATCAAACATGGTGAGATTTGAACATGTGTCTCATGGTCAGAAAGCACATGTTCTAACCACTTGGCCATTCACCGAGATATATATATATATATATATATATATATATATATATATATATAATGTAATGAAAAACAAATCACTTTAATTTATTTCACCTAAATCCTTTTTTAAGGATTCAGGATCATCAGGTAAATCTTCCAACAACGAATTGAGAAAAAAAATGGGATTAGAAATTGGTGGGTAGTGTAATTTTTGTAATTTAATAGAGGGGGTTGAGAGTGGTAGTTAACCAGACAATATAAAGTATAGGGAGGGGTTAATTTTATATTTCTCTTAAGTATGTTTTATATTGGAGTAGGAGGAGTGACAGAAAACTTGACCTCGTAGATGGTTAATAAAACGGAAATGAATTGTAGAAAATGTATACAAGTGAGTCTTACGGTAAAGAGAGGGATAGGGGGAGGGGGAAAGAGAGATGGAGTTGTTATAATTTTGTTTTAACAAAATTATGTAAAAGATAGTTTACAATGTTTGATAGAAAATTCGATGTCTGAAAAAAATTTTGTTATTAACTTAAATATTTAATTTTTTAAGTAAGTAGTTTCAGGACTAAATAACTATTATTGTAATAAACATATTTATCTAGGACATAAAGAAATATTTAAAATCTTAATAGTTTATTCACCCGACTAATTGTATTTCCAAAAAAAAAAAAAAAAAAAAAAAGAAATATATATATATATATATAACATCTATTTTAATATTCAAAATTAATTTATGAATGCAATTTATTTATTACATATATTTATTATATATATATATATAAAATGAAATAGATTAAGTTCAACAATTTTTTAATATATTTTCTGTTTATACATTATTTTTATAGATACAATTTATTTAAGTAAATGGTGTTTTTTAATTAAACAGGATTAATTACATTTACTGGCCTGAATGTTTGAGATCTTAGAAAATATACACTCTCTGACAGGAATTGAACCTGTATTCCTATACGAAACCGTCATTTGATCTGACATGTTATAACATTTAGCTACAGAGAAGTGTTCAATTAAAGATTTCCAAATTATTATTTTTAAACACACAATCTTCAACAATTTTTCTAAATCAATCATATCCACTTGAGACACGTATCGTAACGTAAACAATAACAACATATAATGAAATGGATTAAGTGTGACAATTATTTAATATATTTTCTGTTTATATTCTGACTGGTAAATGTCATTAATATTGTTTAATTAAAAAACAGAGCATTTACTTAAATAAACTGTATCTATAAAAATAAACAGAAAATTATAATATATATATATATATATCCAAGTATAGGATTGGTATAGATGGAATAAAATTTTAATAACCAAAAACACTATTCTTAAAAGAATGTTCAATACAGATTAGTACAAATAGTATTTATTCAAAAATTATAACATAAACATGTTATAATATCACTACAAAAATAGCCATTTTGTTTCAACACTTTTGGTGTCTTGGATCACTTGACAAGTCATCAGAATTGTTTGTTCAAACAAATTTTTGCATTGAATAATTAGCATAAAAAACTAACAAACAGTAAAATAATTTTTAAAATCCATAGTCCTAATAAATAGTTTAAGTGCCCTACAAAAAAAGATAACCCTTTATGAAGTCATCAAAAAACAAATGTTAGCGATTTACGACAGTTTTTATATACACAAAACCCTTTCAGAAAAAAATAAAAAAATAAAATAAAAAATAAAAAAATAAAAAAATAAAATAAAAAAATAAATAAATCTCCATAGACACTTAACTAGACTAGCATTGTCATCTTCCGCATTAAATTTAGACCCCCCCCCTGACTTGACATCTGTGAATGTAACTGAGATATTGATACAAATTATTAACACCTTACGCCCCTTTTTCTTTAAACAATCACTCTAGCCGTTACCATGAAAATTTTGATCTCAATAATGAATATTCTTATAAAACACGTAAATTTCAGAAATAAGTTATTCCAAAAAAATTTTGCTTGAAGATGGAACAGAGGTTAGTACTTTAATTCAATTTAATTCAAATAATTATATTGAAGTTTCCGGCACTTGTTTTGAAACATGAGAACTCTTATGTAGTGTGTTGGAATCATATTTTTAAATAAATAATTATATTTATGCTCTACTTTTGTATCGAGCACTATTTTTTAAAAATGATAACAAAAATACTAAAGAACTTTGGATTATTTACCTAACGAGTTCTTTTCTATTTTCTATATATTTTACACACATATATATATATATATATATATATATATATATATATATATATATATATATATATACTTTTATAATGTTCTTTCCCCAAACGCCAAAATTTACAAATGAATAAAAAATATACAAAAGAAATAAATAGATAAAATAAGCAAAATATGCAAAGTAAATACCATCAGCATAACTAACTGAAAGCATTAGCACTCAGCAAAAGAATTTGAAAGGCCTGGTTTCAAGTTCCTCATCTTTCCATAATCATCCAGGAGCTTGTAAAAGGTGTAGTAACACTTAATCCAAAGATATCTTGAGGTGTGAAACTGACAGTTACCTTGCAGTGTTGATTCCTTTGTCTACCCTCACTCTCATTTTCTACACACACACACACACACACACAAATGAAATGAAATAGAAAATAGAAAACACAGTGTGTATATATATATATATATATATATATATATATATTCACATGCATGCATATACACATTTGCATACATTTGCATATATATATATATATATATATATATATATATATAAAAGGAATAATATGATATACAACACAAAGAATCAATGCTTTTTATTTCGAGTGGCAGCAAAGAATTTTTGGAACTGAAATTCTGATGCTTTGAATATAATGTGATTTCAGTAAAACAGCACAGAGTCTAGCATTTCCGCTTAACACTCAACTTGAATAAAGAAGATGACAGCGAAAATGTATAAAAACCCAAATTACCGAGTCTATCCATCCCACAGGGAACAAGTAAATGCCGCTTGCAATCACTTCGTACTGTAGTGAGCCAGCCTGCTTATCTCAGTTGCAAAATATTAATGTGCCATTCAAATAGCTAGAGATTTTCTAATTCGAAGAGAAGTGAAGGGAAACCAATGCCATTGATATGGCAATGATGAATAATTTTCACCAGGAAGTCTGTGACAGCCAATTTGGCTTTCTGTCCGTGGCATCTGATCTCCCAAGTAGCATGTCAGTGAAAAGGAATGGATAGTGCAAAACAGGCTCAATCAGTTTCTGACTTTAACAGTGAATATAAAACAGGGCTGGGCCAAGAACGCACACTGGTCAGTGTGGGGCATTGCGTGAGCAATCCATGTTCACTGGGCTGGGGAAAAAGAGTGTGAGGATAGGATTTTGGTTGGTCATATATCTGTCAGATGTGGTTATATTACTTGTGTTGAGATACAGTGGTCAGTCATATTAAGAAAGAGATATTTTAGAACTTTTTCTTCTATATACCATGTTCCTTTAGGACACTGGCGATTATGGCTCTCCACAATATCCTGTCCTTTGTAGCTCTTAGTAAAGTTTGTCCTTCTGCTGTCTTTCCTAATTCCTGGTCTGCCAACAATTTACACATGTTTACTAGGTAGATTATTTGCTTTTTTCCTCTTTATCACCTCCAATATGTCCTGGAAGTGTCAAATTCTTCAAAACCTCTTTCCTCGTTAGGTGCCCTACAAGTTTTAATTGTCTCTATCTGATTCTAAATATAAGTGTCCTTTTTTGTTTCCATTTTCCTTAAAATGTACTCATTAATCACATGTTCAGTCAATGGTATTCTCAGCATCTCCATCTATAAAAGGCAGGATGTATATGTGTGTGTGTGTGTGTAACAAATGCACAACCACAATTTTCAACGGATTTGCACCAAAATTTACTTGCACATGCTCCAAGTTAGTGGGAAGGCCAAGACCAACTTTGCATTTCCCAACTCCCATCAATAGTGGAAATAATCTATTTTTTCATGTAGTTTGCGGCCATTGTGTACTGGCCAGAGTGAGAGCCTATAGCTGGCTGCCACAAATAGGCAGGAAGATTCTATTGGCCAGCGTGAGAGCCAACAGCTGACTGACACGAATGTTAACTAGCATGCTAGCATGCAAAAAAATCGATAGCTTCATTCGTCACAAGTGGGAAAAATTTAAATATGCATGGCACTTTACTCCAATTGGCTCATTTGCTTACTTAAACTCAACATTGATTCTGATTCCACAGAACTAGGTTGGGTGTGAAAAAGTATTTGTTGTTAACATTTTTTTCATTCGGTTTTTCCAGTTACAAGGCCTTTTTTAAAGCTGATCATTTTGTGTCCATTTTGTTTAGTTCTTTTTTCGTAACAGATTTAATGTTTAGTATAGGGCTTAGAAAAAATTTGCAGTGTGAGATAGGCAAGAAGTAAGGCATGTAGCAACATCAGTACAGCAAAGGGCACTCCTTTAAAGCCAAGGAAGGGCAAAAATATTTTAAGTCAAGTGATAGCGATTGCTGTATGATTCGTATGATTTTTGAATCAAGCACGGGCAACGCCGGGCCATGCTGCTAGTCCTATTTTAAAACAATATTTCTTTTGCCTCAAGTCTCTTTTTCATCTATAAGGAGATTGTCCAGCATTCATTGCTATGGATATTTTAAGGAAAACAGAAACAAAAAGGACACTTATGCTTAGGACAAGATAGAGACAATTGAAATTTCAAAAACACATAATGAGGAAAGAGGGCTTGAAGAATCTGACACTCTCAGGACATATTGAAGGGAAGAGAGAGAGAGGAAAGTAAAAAATAACCTACCTAATGAGCTTGTAGAAGAGGGATTAGGAGAGGTAGCAAAGACAAAACTTACTAAGCGCTACAAAGGACAGCATGTTGTAGAAAGCCATGAACATCCACGTCCTGAAGGAACATGGAATATAGAAGAAAGCTCCATGGCAATGAATGCTGAACAATTTTCTCAACAATGAAGAGTAGACTAGCAGCAACAGACATGTGGCTCTCCAGAAGGATGTTGAGAATACAATGGGCAGAGTATTTGAGCAACAAGAAAGTTCTAAAGAAATCCGAGACAAAAGTGCACTCGTACTTAAGATTAGAAAGGGATAGTTGAAATTTCTGGGATGCATAATGTGGAAAAGATGTTGGAGAATTTGATACACACAAGGTATATTAAAGGGAAAAGGGAAACAGTAACTTTCCTAACAAACTTGTGTAAATGGACAAATACTGCTTATATAGGAAGATATGGAGAGCCATGCTCACACATATCCTGAAGTGACATGGTACCTAGAAGGAGAAGTCTATGCACAGCTGTAGATTGATTACATGAGTAAAAGTAATAAAAAGCAGTGAAAAATGAAGATGAAAGTAAATACTAGTGAAAAAAATGGTTGACAATGTTTTATATGATAAAAAAAAACTACAGATAATATGGAAATATCTTTATCAAGTCTGATATATTGAATTATATTCACTATCCATTTAATCAGAGGTACATTTAGAGACAAAAAAATTATTACAATCATCTATCATTTTGGTGAGACTTTTGTCTCTCCACGATGATAGATAGATGATTAAAATATGATTTTTTTCTGTTCAGAAAGTGGAACTAAATCAAAGATATTTCGATCGATGAAAGACACTAACTGAAAGTAATTCTAACTTAATTCCACCTCGGCAGTTCTAAGAGTTAATAGTATTTATCATGTCTCAAGTGAAGGTAAAAAAAAAAAAAAAGACACCAACTGATAAATGAATTTATTGTATTTGTCACATTTCATGGTTGACATTTATGACATCTTCGAAATACCCAGTGAATAAATCACCATTTATTAAGAAAATCTATACTGTATCGCAGAATCTGCGAATGTATCTATGTGAATTGGTTCATTTATTTTCTATTTTGAGACTTTTATCAAGAGTTATTTTTGTTCTGTTTTAGTCTCAAATTTTGCATCTGAATCAACGTTTGCATCAGGGTTTTCTCTCCACAACCACCTATCTATTGTAACCCTTAACATCTGCCCCTTTGACAAATCTTCTGCCACCAGTCCCATCATCCATTTATACAGGCTTATCAGGTAGTTAAACCACCGCCAACCTTTGTCTCTCGTTCTCTCAATATACCCTGTGAGCCTCCATTGCTTTTTATATGTCTGAGAAATTTCAGCTCTCTTTTTATGAATCTAAGTAAAAGTGTGACCTTTTTATTTCTATATTACTTAAGCTTTCTTTCTCACTTTCTTTGACACTTCCAGGACATATTGAAGATGATCCAGAGGGAAGAAGCAAATAATCTACCTAGTGAGCATATGCAAATTGTTGGCAGACCAGGGATAAGTAAAGATAGTTGAAAGACAAATTTTACTAAGAGCTACGTCTCTCCATCCATGGAATCCTTAGCATCCTTCTGAAGAACAATATTTCTGTTGCCTCAATTCTCTTTGTCATCTGTGAGGAGATTATTCAACATTCCCTAAGATACAAATGGACTGATATTACATAACAGTACAGCACCCTTTCATTTGTTTCAATTTGCTCACTGCAGCACCTCTTTTAGAGATGAGATGTAACACTGCAAACCACTCTCATTCCCTCTGTACTCCACTGGTGAGAACTAAGTTCCATTTAAGCAGCTTCTTCCTTCAAACCACTGTTCTATGGCACCAACTCTCAAGAAGATGTTTTCTCTGATCACTACAAATCTAACTTGTTCAAATCTATTGATAACTATTATTTTCCGCACCTATCTGTATAAACTGTGCCCCTTATATTGTAACCCTCCTTGTACAAGGGGACCCTTACTGCAAAAAAATTAAAAGGGCATCTTGATTAAACCAATGCACATACAGATTTTGGTGTCACCCTTTCCATCCTCTGTAACCAAGATTACTATATTTCCACAAAAAAAAAACTCCTTTTAAAATAAGGAGGCTATTTTGTGAAAAAATATTCAGTTATAGGGAAGACAATTTAATACCAATTAACTGGTCTGTCATAGCAATGGCAAACATCTGATTCCCTTTAAATATATAAAAATATAGGTGGTCATGTATAATATTGTTTTATAGCAGAGATAAATATTAGATTTCCTATTTTTTTTTTTAAATGTCATGTTCTTCAAGATATAAGTAACTAAAATCTTTTACAGTTTTCTTATTTTTTTAAAAATTATTATCTGTGAATTTACATGTCCTTTAAGGATATCTGTGATCATGACTTTCCATAGTTTTTTCTTTATTATATGTGAATTTCTATGTATTCTTGGGAAAGATAGTGGAGTAGTTTTATGATGATGTCTTTAATAGTTTTCTCATGGTTATTAAACTGAAGATATACTCAATGAAAACAGTTTCCACAAAAAGCCAACAACAAACTCCCTAAATCCCTAAGCAAGGTAAGCAACTAACCTGAAACTACTAGACTTCATCAGTAATATAGCACATACTAAACAAAAATTCCCCACAAAATGTCCAACATCATTTTATTTCTTTTAGTGAAAGCACATAATCATACCTGAAAAGTTTAATTTTTAACATCTTTCTCATCATGCTTCAATTTGGTCTTAAGGCTTAATAATATACAATATATAATATTATTCTAATTTTTTTAAAATCAATTCACCCCAAGCAAGGCGATAATTCCACTAAGATACAAGGGGCTACTGGGAAGGAAAGAGAATGAGAAGGCTTTAGAAGGAACTGGAAACCAGATCCTGAAAAGGAAACTATCATTATTATTATTGTTGTTATTTTATTTCTTGAAATTCTTTCCTTAGCCTATTATAGAAAGCATGAGTGAGAAAACTCTCATAATTCTCTATAGTTTGAAATTCATTTTCCTTCTTATACACTTGTTATCACCCAAGCCGTGTGTTATATACCATACCTATGAACACTAATGGGTATGTCCCAATCCTCATAAATACATTGAACACTATTGTAAGCGGGGGTAATATGCTGTCTAAGTAGTCTGCCATTAGCAGTGGTTTACTTACTTCACACCACTGGCGAGTATTGTATTTTGTTGATGTTATAAAGATTACCATTTTCATTTCCAACCTCCGTTTTAGTTATTCCTCATTCAGTAACCTTTTCTAGGTTACAGCACTATGAAAACCCAATATAACTTTCTATTTAAAAAGAGGAGGAAAACAAATGCCTTTATACTTTTCACAAGGATATTAGTGCAAAAAAGAATGCAACAGAGGTGACTACATTTTGTGCTTTGTTCATTGATTCCACTTTTCACAATGGTAATTACTGTACTACATGTCCATCCAGATGGTCATTTTTTTTTTTAAATGCCATGTTGCTACAAGACTTAACTGGTCATGTCTCTCCACAAATTCTTTGATTTAATATCTTATGATTTCTTGGGTAAGATGGTGAAAGACTTTCTCATTGCCTTTCTCTATGCCTTTAAATTCAGATTTGCCCTTCTAGACTTTCTAACATCCTTTCAACCCTGTGGCAGCTACTGCTGCATTACACGGTACCAGTGGCAAATGTATAATGACCTCATATAATATGTCTTTATTAAATCTTAAAGGGTCATAATAGGGCTCATCTATTAAAGAAATGGCTTTTGTCTACAAAAAATATGCTTCTGACTTGATAACTCTAAATGTAGTTATCAAAAGTCAGAAGCATATTTTATTACAATATTTTAAATCTGTTTTAAAATCTTTTACTCAAAGTTTTTATTTTAATTTTTTTTTTATCTTTATGGAAATAATTTAATTTTTTTTTTTTTACTTTAGCTGATTTATTTTAATAAAATTTATTTTCTACTTAAGTGATATCAGTAATGGATTACATTCATCTGATTACTTTTCCATCTCTTTAACTTGTTCTCTTGCTGAGACTAAAAACCATACTCACCGTTAAAATTTTTCTTTTTTTTTTTTTTACTTTCTGTCCAGCTTTTTTGGTTTTTCAAGTGGTAATTAACTCATGATACAAACTTGGCACTGGTTTTCTTTTATCATCTTTTTCTTTTTTTTTTTTTGGCTTTCCAAAAGACTATCAATTCGTCTCCCTCTCAGTCATTCTTGATAAACAGGGATTCTTGGCATGAAGATAAATTCCTTACACGATATAAAATTCTTAGTTGGCAAGATTTAAACATCTTTTAAAAATTGGCCCAGTAGAGTAGTGACAGCATCATGTTTTTGAAGGACTGGAAGAAGTTGCAACTATTTCATGAAATATATATTTTTTGAGCTGAATAGATATCTGGATGTAATCATTTTTTTTTTTTTTTTTTTAATTTTTAAAATTTTAAAAAGTCTGGTTGTCTCTACATTTTTTGGGACAAGGCTTCTGAGATCAGATAATTTAAAAAAAAAAAAGTAATTTCTTGTTGGATTTACATTCCTTTTTACAAACTAAAAAAGTGGTTTCTAAACTAACAGGGATTAACATTACTCGCCTATCTGTTTGAATTAAATTTCATTTTTGGAGAAGTGAACATTTTTCTCATTAAAAATTGTTCATTATTAATCTCAATTCCGATTAAGAAAAAAAAAAACAACAACCATAAATATCTGGCTTGGGGAAAAACCCCTGAAAAGAGACTTTATGAAATGAACAATTATAGCAACTTACGTAGACTTGGTTTCACAAACGGGACAATATTCCTTTTATTTTCTTTTATAGTAGTAGAGTGTAAGTTTGTTTTTTTGGGCAATTATGCATTATTAAACTATATACTTTTGCTATTTACAAGTGATTGTTACTTTTACAAAATAAGTTTATATTTCTCTTCAGCATTCCAATATATATATATATATATATATAAAGAAAAGGACGGATTTCTTATTTACTAATCTGACAGATTTTTATTGTTTAAATGTTATTTCTAGTGGATACTAATATATAAATATAATGTGTAATAGATAAATGTGGTGTCTATTGAAATATGAGTATCCACTAAAAATAATGTCTAAGTAATATATATATATATATATATATATATATATGTGTGTGTATCAGGAGTGGCATTGATATGGTATAAATATATAATACAACTTTTTTCTGATTTTATAGAAGACAATGTGAAGTCTTAAAAATAGTAAACAAACTCCAACGGAAAAAGAGAGAAATAAACTGCTGCCCAACCTATCTAGAAAATTATCTTATAAAATTGTCATCAGAAACAAAATATATATATATATATATATATATATATATATATATATATATGTTTGTATGTATGTATGTAGATATAGTAGACTGATGAAACAAATATTAGAGGTAAAAAAAAATATTTATTGTAGATTATTATTCTGATTTTTATCCTCAAGATACCAATTAATAAACAAACTCATTAAGATGAGGAATATATTACCTATATATATATATATTCTCTGTAGAGGAATAGGATCTTGTAAATATTGAGAAATATTTGTGAAATGGAAATGTAAACAGGGGAGATAACTGTCATTTATGTTTTCTCAGCAGTAATCTTTTGAGGATATTGTTTTGAAGAATTTGACATCTCTAAATGCTTAAACATCTTAGCAAGTCTTCATACCTGATAGCAAAAATTTGAAAAAGTAAAAAAATGATAATAGAAAGGATGATGCTAAATGATATATACATAAACACCTCCTACACACACACACACACACGCATATATATATATATATATATATATATATATATATATTAGGTTGGTGCAAAAATAATGACGTTTTTGACGTATTTATTAACGTCAAAAAACGTCATCATTTTGGCACCAACCTAATATATACATATATATGAAGAAATATTGTTTTAAGATGTGCTATATTTATGGGATAAAGTGCTCAGTATCAGAGATAGAGTGTGTGTAAATATAAAAGTGAACATAGAAGTCAACACTTAGATGCAATCGTTAGGTGGCCTGACGATTGCATCTAGCATGAAACAGACTGTTGCCTCTAACTGTTGACTTCTATGTTCACTTTTATATATATATATATATATATATATATATATATAGATAGATAGATAGATAGATAGTAAAAAAAAAACTCTACATATGCAGCCATTTTCTAACATTATTAACATTTTCAAGTGTAAGAAACAAACTTCAGGTGGTTGTGAGGAATATATATATATATATATATATATATATATATATATATAGATATAGATATATAGATATAAACAGTGAGGACATAGGAACCAATACTGAATAACGACTATGAATTTCCTACTCCAAGACTGAATTGAACTTGACACTCTCCATGTAATGATGATTCCTATGTCCACACTTTCTATAACTGTAAATGCTCCATCTCCAATGTTGAGTAATCTTTTCCAAGAAATACAGCAAATTTTAAATAATACAGGATGTGGCAGAAATAACTCCCACATATTTTTTTAAATTTTATTTCATATATTTTATTAAATTCTAATCACTGGCTCCAAACAAATTTCAACCCTGTCCTATACTAACATTATTACTGTTATAACTTGACAACATTTAAACCTTGAAATAATAAAAATATTATATTTAATATATAATAATTCAATGATAATTCCTAATTTCCAATTTTCAGGCACAAATAATCTGAACAAAAAAAATGTAACCCAGCACAAACAGAAAATCATAAATACTTATTTTGGTAATTAATTTGAGATTAAGTTAAATTTGAAATGTAAAAAATAAACAGAACTTCCAATATAAAAAATGCAATGGATCATCTGACAGAGCCTGAGGTTGGAAAACAAGTACATGTACATATATATTTTATTTCTGTAACAAAATTAAACCAAAATGTCAAGCAAGGCTTCCTTTCATCTTTGCAGTCTTAGTCTTGGAGTTTCATTTTTTTTTTCTTTTTAAAGAACATTTATCTTAAAGAATAAGTTGCACAAGAATTATTTTGAGCTGATATAGGCCTGGAGATTTTCTGCTCAAAAACTACATTTTTTTTTTTAGATTAAAAAAAAAAAAATTAGAAGGTAGGTAGAGATTAATGTAGGCAGAACAGAGAGTGAGTTATCCTAAAGATATTATAATTTTTTGCTAAATTATTATTATTATTCCATTTTTTTGTCATAATAATCCTCTTTAAAATTGTCAGTATTCTCTTTTTTATATATTTTTCTTATTATTGCTATTATTATCTTTAAACTCAATGTTTATTATTATCAATATCATCTTCAATAGAGATGATAAATATGTGCTTTGGTAAGATTAAAATTCTTTCTCATACTCTTATTCTGCATTTACGTTTGGTACATATAAGTAAATTATCTTTTAAACTAAGCCGTGTCAAATATAACTTGAGCTGGTAATTGTATTAAATACCAGTCAGTTTAGGAATCTTTGCACTCTTTAAACTCCTATGCTGTGTTAAGGTTGTAACATATTTCCTACAGGTGTTGATGTCCTTTAAAAAAAAATAATCTTAATAGAGGTTTTATTCTGACAGCTTGAAACACACTGGAAATTAACAACCAACAAATTCATCTCAGAGAAATCATTTTCAGCTCCACACATGTTATTCAAAATTAGCTCCACATTAAAAAGAGATGTTTTTCAGCCAATGTAACACTTTAAAAAGAAATTAAAAAAACATCTATCCAATCCACTTTTATACAGATTGGCTTTTAAAAGGACACTGAATGTCATAGCTATACATCGAGTGATTAAGAGAAGTACAGAAACGAAAAGTCATATTAATTTGTTTCAGTCTAGAAATGTCCCCCTTTATCACAATTGCAAGAAGAAACCTGATACAGGTTGAGAATCCTATGTCTGAATTTCATGTGCCCAGGTGGGCTTCGGTTATCAGATTTTTTTAATTTTGTAATACAGACTATTTAATTTGTATATAGCATCTATAAAATGGGACAATGGAACCCAAGTATAAACACAATATCCTTTTACATTTCATAACAAAGCTTATACATATACCGTGAAGGTAGTTTTATATAAATAACATATATCCTGAAACTAGTTTTATATAAAATTTAACAAATTTTGTGTACATACAGATACAGGTAATAACATTTGTCATGTAATGCTCACACAGATTTTTAAATTCGGGAAATTACGATTTCATATAAAAATAATGTTTGGTACTTCCTGTATGTATACAAAAAAAAACATGATCACTACTTACAAAAATTTTCTTTTCTTGCACATCCTGTCTGTGGAATTCTCTTCCATTTACTTGCTTCCCTAATAACTCACTCAGTTATGTGCCATGTGTGTGATACACAGATAGGCAATCATGTGTCTTTCAATACATGACTAACATGGCAGATTTTTTTCTGCAGTAAGTTACCATTTCTTTCTGCGCGAGACCAGTTGCCATCTAAGGCTATAGAACCCAGTCTTTCCTGCTATTTACATATAGCTGGGGGGAGAAGAAGAGGATTCGTACTTTTCCCAAGAGCACTGGCATGTAAATGAATGTAATGGATTTGACTGGAATTTGAACTCGCCACTCCGATTCCTCAATCCGAGACACTATCCATTACTCCACGGTATGTAAATGCAATGTCAATTGACATCTTCTGTCATCTTGAATCCCTTTTATCTTTTCCTAAATCACCACTATACTCAGACTTTTCTCTCACTTTCATTCCCTGTAACCCCCTGTGTACTAGTGACATTCCCATTTTCCTTGGAGTGAAATGATTAAAAAAAAAATAAAATAAATCAAGGGCATTTTGGCATTTTGAATAATATCTTCACAGAGCATGAAACAACTGGTAAATAATCCATGAACAAAGTTGTTGCTGTGACAATCACTAACAAAAAACTGTAGGCTATGTAGCTGGGCTGCGGGAATCCTGACTCATGACAGATGGAGTCACTTACAACAAGTGCAATATCACCTAGGGGCCTTTTCAGTGCTTTCTGAAATTTTCCGTTTGTAGCAATTCATGTCAGCACTTGAAAAACTTTCATATTTTGGAGGTTTTCAGACTTTGGACAAAGGATACTCAATCTGTATTATCCAGCATCAAAGAATATCCACTTAATTGATAGCTGGTGAGAGTAAAAAATAATTTTCTAATCCAACTTTCATTCTTACACTACTACTTACTAATTCACAAATATTTTACCTACCTTGGAAGTATCTGATTTCAAATACTTTGAATCTTGCAAGTCAAATTCATACAAAAATAGATTTCCTTCCTTAGACACACTTGAAAGGAATATTACAAAAACAAATTTTAATACTTCATTTCTCTTTATGAAACTTTTTTAATTTCAACAAAGCAAATAATTTGTGAATGAAAATAAATCTGTTATTTGTTGTATGTCAACATAACTTGATATTTTATTTTTACCATCCATGTACAAGTCTCCCAAAATCTCAACCAGGTTTACCAGCTTGGTTAAAAGCTGGTAATTCTCCTACAAAACAGGTAACAATGATTGACATGTAGACCCAGAAAAAAGTTAAGATTTTGTATGTTTTTTTATTTTTCTGGATAAGCAGACTCCTCCACCCTTTGTTCTTGGATTATGCTAAGCTGAGCTTAGTAAAGTTAGAAATCACATTTACAATACAGCATTTATTCATCAGCCATACCACTTGATTTCAACGTGAGAAAATGTCATAGTTATGCGAACAACATTCAACTGAATGCACTATTTTACTATAGAAATTAAACTGGGTTGCTAATATTGCTGTTACATGCAATATTAGCAAAAAAATTCTTTTTGGTAGAATATAATATCCAACTCCATATATCAGAATCAAGAGGGCAACCGAATGTCAAAATGAAAAAAAGAATTCATGTATTTTATTCATTGAAAGAACTTTAAAGTCCTTAAATTATTATTTAATCTGAAGAAGTCTTTTCAAAGAATGAAGCATATAACATTGGATTTTTTCTATTTTGTATTATGATTATTTTTTTTCACATGAGTATTTATTTGATTACTTTTGTCTATATTATTTATGCCATATATACTTGTGTATAAGTCAACTTATAATGTGCCCCCTGAATTTTATTGCATGCATTTTAAACCCTCCAGAAAAAAAATACCCATGTATAATACACTATATTATTTACACTATCTACAGTATTTGGACTGTTATCCTCATTTCTGTTGCTATATTCATGTTTCAGTAGCCAGGTATTGAACTCACAACTTACAAAATGCAGGTCTCTCTCTCTCTCTCTCTATATATATATATATATATATATATATATATATATATATATATGCTTTATACATTCCTTTTCTTATGCATATAATAGTGCTCTGTTTTAAATCCTTTTCGAAGAACTTCTAATGCACATAAAGTAAAAGGTAACTAAATAAAAATCTTAATGTATATATAATAGTAATAATAATAGTAGCTGGCTACTCATATTCGAGGATAGTAGGGCGGCTAGCCAATCCCCATTGCAAATGCTTGCTCAGGCACATTTGTGTTTGCTCAACACCCACAGAGCCCACCTTATACTGCAACTATGCTGAGCAGACCGTAGTTATGGTTTCTGGAAGAGAGTGTGTTATCTAGCGTGATCAACAATTTGAACAAGGCCAGGACGCTCAAGCCCTCAGTTACAATGACTTGTGGCTTCATGCTAGCACAGCTATGACTGGCCCCCAAGAGTTCTGTCTACCCAATTTCACTCCCAAGGCTTGGGTCCACCCGTGGTATTGTTTTCAAGCACTTTCCAAAGGTGCTGCACACTAGGATCAAACTTGGTCCAGTCCAATATCATTAGGAAGTCTTCTTCCTGACAAATCGACCAGGATAAGATTTGAACCAAGTTCTTAAGCAAATGTTCTAACCACTCGGTCATGTGCCCATAATATATATATATATATATATATATATATATATATATATATATATATATATCCTATAGTTTCCTATTTTGCAGTGGAACAATTTTTGTTGAAACGGATTGTTGATTTATTTATTTTTCATGGCTTATCAGCACTTTGTGGATTATTTAAACACAAAATTTTGATTGGGGGATATAAGACTGATTGTTTTTTGTTTTTTCTGGACAGTGAATATTGCATTAAGATTTTTTTTGAGAACATCAATCTTTTCTCTAGATACGAGTTCTACTATTTAACTCATAGCTAAGGGGAGAATATGAATTCCTAATTTACCCCAAAACATTTGTATGTAATTGAATATAATGAACCTAACCGGAATCTGAACTTAGTTTCACCTGCACATCCTGCTGAAAAAGTTGATACACAATTAGACATCTGTTTTACAAACTTCTATTTACATGTCACTTTCAAGAATCAGTAAGCATTCAATTGAACAAAGTACACTATTGCCATGTCTTATAAACATCAGTCCTTTTACATGTATAACAATATATACATTTTTGTTTACATAATATTTTTCGCAGCATGCACTGATACTTATCTCAGGCAGAGAGCAACACTTTGATCCGAGGCAGAACGAACAGACAATCTGATCCTTGGAAGATGAGTTAATCCATACACAACTAATCCTGTCAATTTTGATAGGTATTATATTAATACATAATAATACATTGACTAGTGTGAAAAAATGTACCAAATGTATTCATAAACACACCCTAAATACAAATGTAGTCAATTCCAGTCTTAAGTTAGAATATATGGGAGTTAATAAAAGGGTCAACCAAAAATAGAAAGCTATAAATTGTGGATGTCAGAATCAAGCAAAGACATAAATGTAACTATCTGGGAAGTGTTATAACAGATGACAGAAAAAAATGGCACATGAATTCAAAGGAGAATTGGAAAAGAAAAAAAATGTGATCCCAAAGCTACAAAAAGTATTAAGAAACAGTAAAATTTTGTTAGAAACAAGAAGTGTACTAAACTGCTATATAATATCAATCTTCCTATATAGCAGTGTGTCCTGGACAATTATCTCATAGATGAAGAGTAGACTGGAGGCAAAAGAAATATGGTTCTACAGAAGGATGCTGACAATACCATGGATTGAACAGGGGATCAACAAGAAAGTTTTAAGTATAACAGCAGGGACAGCTGTACACAGAAACAGACAATAGAAAGTTCTAGGACAAATAATGAGAAAAGAATTTGACACCCATAGGACTTAATGACACATTCTAGAGAAGCATCTCCTAATCTACTTAATAAGCTTCTGTAAATGGATAGCAGAACAAGGATTGGGAGGGATATTAAGAGGACAAAAAAAACTAAACTTCTCTCCATTAATCATCTGATAGATGACTAATTGCCTTCCATCAGCAAGGCTGATGCTAACTTCCAGGGAAGTGACTCATGCCTCCTCAGGCTAACGTTTTCAGCTGACATGAAGTGAAAAGACTATACTGAATCCATTGCCATGACCTAGCAATGGATTCAATATATTCTTTCCATTTTCATGCGAAGAAAGTTGGTTCACTATGTTTTGCAAGACAATTTTTCTCTCCAGAATCTATCTTCCATATTTGTTAGTTTACCATTCATTTATGCTTAGAATATTGCTGCCAGATATGGTCCAGTGCCCCTGCTATTTATGTTGAGCTCCTTCATAAAATCCAAAGAAGAATCAGCAATATTATTAGTCCTGATTTGGTGGCTTGGTTTCAGTCACTTTCCCACCACAATAAGGTTGGTTTCTCTGTGCCCTTTCTATAAATACTTTCATGGTAATTGTCCCAGTTAGCTCTTTGCCCTGGTTCATAGACTTTTTGAATTTAAGAGAAATACTAGAGTGTCATTGAGATCTCATCAATTTACAGTTGAGCTGGTTAGATATAATCGTAAATCCTATGCTAACAGTTTCTTTTCTTGCACTTCTCGCTTTCCAGCCAATGCTAATCTGCAAATTTTAAATGCTATGCCAATCGCTACCTACTGTCCTTCTGATTACTCTTTGCTCTTCTGGCTCATTAGTAACGTTTCTGTTCCTAATTCCTCAACACCCTGTAACCCCTTTTGTCTTAGTGGATTTACTGCCTTGTATGGAGTGATACTGATTAAAGAAAAACAAAAACCAAAACATTAGAACTATGAAGGATAAGAACTTGTGTAGAAACAGGTTTCTTCACATACTGAAAGAACACAGCACATAAAAAAGATTGTGTATGGTGTAGTAATAATTCTTGAAAATATTCACATAAGAGTGAGAGAACTGCATAATCTGGCAAATTATACCTCCAGACTTACAATTCAATTACTAAAGAAAATTTCGTGATATTTAATCTACATCTGCTTACTTCAACAGTATATTCATAAACTTGAGGTCACTCTGTTCTTTTCTAGTAAAGAATACATGATACAAAATCACACTTGACTTTTTAGAAATTTCTGTTGAGTCATAAGCTTTATCATCAATAACAATCAAGATGCTACTTAATAATTTGCATAATTTAGCAACTTTCACTTGGCTCCTAATTTTGTTAAAGCAAGTGTACAAAATATATCTAAAATTGACTATAAATATGTAATTACTTACATTTATATATTATAACTGGTCTTACTAAAGGTTTCTGTTTTGGGGATACAAGTTGAAGTTTCATCAGATGCTCATCATTTATCCTTGTGTCACACTAGGTGAATGAAGACTCTAGGATTTAGCAAGGACCATTCTTCTTATAACTGCATCCCAAAGAACTGTACCAAACATGACTTGAAGACTTTCAACAATAGCAACAACTAAAATTGATAGCACATTTAACTTGAAAAGAAAATAACGACATAATGAAGATGTTGAAAAAAAAAAAAAAAAGGTTAGGAAGAAATCCCCTATCAATACTGGAAAGAGTGATAACAACTAAGAAATTTGAGAAACCTATTTTCCTCAAACAGTAATTTTAATACAATTGTTTTTATAGATTTCATTTGATGATGTAACTGGTTGATCTGTCAGTGAATACTGAATATTTCTTTATAAAGAAATGGCTAATATTGTGGAAAGAATGCCAGATATTTTTAGTATTAATTATCAGAACTTCAGAAATAAAACAAAATAATTCAAAAGACATAAACAAATAATATATATTTAATTATTTGATCAATATTGGAGTGAGTCTTTTGATATTCTGTTTAGCAAAATGTTCATTTGTAAATCAGATCTTGGTAGCAGTCGGTAGAAAGTCTGTTTCAGCTTGGTAGTTGACAAGGTAAAAGTCAGACCTTGGTACTAGTTACCATCTTAAAAATAGATACAATGTCATTCTGCTGTCCTTTCTTGGCTGTAAGAAGGGAGGTGAAAATGATTTAAGCAGATGGCCAATTAACTTCTTCACACAACATACATGGCTGGTTTCTCTGGTGGTCCCTACTCTTGGTCAGTTTTCTCTGGCAATCACTTCTCATCTTCTACCACTTGGTCTGTATATATCCTTTTTGAAAGGCTCCCAGACTAATGGTGCAAAGCTTGTTTTTGGCTAACATCAAAAGTCTCTTTATGTTAATTTTTTGACTGGCCAAAATTATCTTATTTTCCAACATTCCTTTCTTTATCATTTTTTTTAAGGCAGAAGTTATACATGAGGGTCTCCCTTATTTTGGTAGATTTATAGTCACAAGGTTCTAAACTCTGATCCTGCCAACTGCTGCCATTTTTTGGCTGGGTTCAATCTTTTCTTTTTCTTATTTGAGTGTTGCACTCTCATTAGTTGAGAGAGAAGTATAGATAGAGAGAGGGAAAGAAAAAGAGATACGGGTTTTAAAGAAAAACAAATGCTTTATTTTAATATCTGTCTATATTTCGGAGATGAGGTATTACATACACTATTTACATTATTCGAACTATCATCCTTAAGGACACATAGCACAGTGGATAAAGGCGTTGGTTAGATCCAGTGACAGGACCCAAAGAGTTGTGAGTTCAATACCTGATTAAGGCAGTGGAGAACTTGGAGAGGTGAATTAACAGGAGATAACTGATAACTGGCATCCATCCAACATGGCACAGGGAACTAGGACAGTCTACACATGAAATAAAGAGTTCTGTTTGACATTCCAACCACCTGAGGAAGGTGGGAGCGTACAATGGTCGAGATGTTGTGATAAATATGGTAACAAAGATGAGGACAATAGCCTTATTTTTAATTTGGATTCTTTTTGCTTAGATATTTTATTTTCATATTGCTTTTTTTTGGGGGGGGACTCATTACAATATTACCATTTCAATTTACATAATTGGAAGATATTCATCTTCTGCTAATAAGCAATAACTTGGAGGATTTTTAGAAATTAATATATAAATATGTTTAATAAATATGGATATATTTTATCAATAATGTAGATACATATAACAGAAACCAAAGTCACTTGTCAGACTCTCATATAGATATCATGCATGATGCAAAACTCATTCAGAATAATTGCAGCAGTTAGATGCATATCAGAGTTTTCTCTGATCAATGGTTAAAAATGGTTTTAAATGAATGAAGCATGTAGGTCAGTCATTCTTCAAGCCATTTGAAATAGTGCTGCAGAATCACCAACCGTGATCTGTACCAAATAAATTGAGGACTTTCAACTGCAGCAGCAACTAAAATGGATAGCACATTAATTCAAAGAAAAAATAATCACACAATGAAAGTTAGGAAGAAAGCCTCTATCAATACTGGAAAAAGTGATAACAGTAGACTTGAGAAATCTATTTTCCTGAAAAATTATTTTAAGAGAAAGATTTTATAAATTTAGACAGAAAGTAACATTGCCTGCTCAGTCAATGCTGCAGCCTGTCAAATGTTTCCTAATAAGGAAACATCTAATAATACCATAGTATATATGATATTTTACACTATATGACCAAAGAAGTCAACTCATGAACACTGAATGTCTAAGTTTGCTTAACAATTTATTTTGTACAACAATTTGGTGGTAGGAGTCCTAAACCTGTCACTTGTCTGTATCTTCAACTCAGCCAGAGTATATGTAATGTAATTAGGTGGTGTAGGTTTTTAGCCTTAGGCATAATGTTCTTTACTGTTTAATTAAAGTCTCCCATATGATGTTCATTTCTATGCTAGGCCTACTGAAGAGGTTATTAGCACTTAGCGTGTGTACTGATACTTTTGATTAGTTTATTTTCTAGTTTGTGTTCTCTATTAATCTTGGTTCATTCCACAGGGGTTGATGGTTCTACTTTTGCATCCACCTATTATCAACCACACGAAGGAGGATACAATGCTCAAAATATGGTGACAGTAAGAACCAAGATGAGGAAACCAGTTTGAAAAAAACTAGTTGCATTTTTATCATTTTACTCCAACCAAGGCAATAAAGCCACTAAGACAGTGGGTTCAGCCAGTTATGTGCTATACGTGATACACGTTAGGCAATCATGTATCTTTCATACTGAGTATTAAAATAAAAAAAAATAAACTTTATTAAGGAGTGAAAACAATAAAGGAGGAATCAAGAAGACAGTATGGTGGAGTAATGGATAGCAGCTCAGATTGAGGAATCAGAGAGCTGAGTTTCAATTCCAGTCAAATCCATTACATTCACTTACGTGCTAATACCCTTGGGAAAGGTATGAATCCTCTTCTTCTCCTCCCAGCTATGGGTAAATAGCAGGACAGACAGGATTCTATAGCCTTGGATGGCAACTGGTCTACCGTAGAAAGAAATGGCAACCTACTGCAGGGGAAAAATCTGTCTCATCAGTCATGTATTGAAAATGATCTAATAAGTAAGGGAAATTCAAAACTTAATACCCTGCATTTTAATTCTTTTGTTCTGTGATAGCTTACTTTATGCATTATTACTGTTAATGATTTAAATAGCAGAATTCTTTCTGATTTGTAAGGAAAGAAGACTATGTATAAGTAAAAATCTTGGAGCATTAAAGTATAAAATATAGCCATGTTGTTGCATATTTTCTTAAATATTGCTGGCCTTTATTTCTTATAATATAACTAAAATAATATAGTAAGGATGAATGAAAAATTTAAACTATTTTTAGCCAAAAATATCAGAAAAAAATCTTTTATCTCTGAAACATGACTGACAGATGTAACTTCAGGGATGAAGGGGAATCATGGTTTTTGTAGGGAGCAAGATATCCTGCTTTTCTCGATGCCAAGATTCTGACTGATGAATTCCTCAACAAATTCTGGCTTTTGCTCCTAAATTGATTCTTGCAGCAAAATTGGGTTTATGGTAATGGCCGATCATGTTTTCAGATTTCAATCCCATTTTCTCAATTGGCAATCTTCTGTCTCCCTCAAATCAAAATATCTGTCAAGATAGAATTCAGTATGTTCATTTCTACCTTTGGCCTGGTTCACAAGGGAAAACAATCAGCAGAATGTCTGAAAGATGATCAGCAAATTCCTTGATAGAAAGACTTTTGACTATATATCATTTACTGTAGCTCACCTATTCAAGTCTGTTTATATCTCTATCTCAAACAGTTTTATTGGATTTGTCATAGTCTATTTCTTCTTTCCTACTTGTCTGAGTCAATTCATGTCTATATTTTTCTATCTTGTAATTATTTCAGCTTAAGAAATACAAACAACTTTCTGATTGTTGTCTATCTTTAATCAAACCTCAACAAACTGTTAAAGTTTGATAATATATAGTCATATCTATCCATCAATTTATGCAATTCTGGTAATTATTTTTTGTTATAGCTATCTAACACAGCCTGTACCTATCTAGCAATCTGCTTAATCCCAGCTTAATTATATATATATCTCATTCTGACAGTTTTCTAAGTTTAGCTTATCTCAGCCTAGTCCTATTTATCTACCAATCTAAGAATCATCATACCTATATATCTCAGCCTGCTCATATACAGAAGTCTATCTGTTTACCTGTCTATTCTAGACTGGTTATATCTATCTCATTCTAGAAATTATTTATCTCAGCCTTGTCATATCTATCTATCTCAGCTTTGTCATATCTATCTATGTTTTGTAATTCTCTACCTGTCCTCCTATCTCATCCTAGTTGTATTCATCTTAGGTGATCATGTGTCTTTTGATACATGACCGATGAGGCAGATTTTTCCCACAGTAGGCTGCCATTTCTTTCTATGATAAATCAGTTGCCATCCAAGGTTATAGAATCTGGTCTGTCCTGCTATTTACCCATGGGGGAGAAGAGGATTCATACCTTTTCCAAGGGTATTAGCACATAAGTGAATGTAATGGATCAGAGTCGAATTTGAACTTGGGTCTTCAATTCCTCAATCTGAGCTACTATGCATTACTCCACTGTGCATCCACCATATATATCTATCTCAGCATAGCGATATCTATCTCAGCCTAACCTAGCGATATCTATCTATCTCAGCCTAACCTAGTCATATCTATCTATCTCAGCCTAACCTAGTCATATCTATCTATCTCAGCCTAATCTAGTCATATCTATCTATCTCAGCCTAACCTAGCGATATCTATCTCAGCCTAACCTAGCGATATCTATCTCAGCCTAACCTAGCGATATCTATCTCAGCCTAACCTAGCGATATCTATCTCAGCCTAACCTAGCGATATCTATCTCAGCCTAATCTAGTCATATCTATCTCAGCCTAATCTAGTCATATCTATCTCAGCCTAATCTAGTCATATCTATCTATCTCAGCCTAATCTAGTCATATCTATCTATCTCAGCCTAATCTAGTCATGTCATATCTATCTCAGCTTAGTCATATTAACATATCCAACTCAATCTGCTCACTCTATCACAATCTTTTCATATCTATCAAGCAAAAAAAAAACAGTTAAAATATCTAATGTTTTTTCCAAGTCATATCTCAGTAAATTGTCTTACCTGTCAAAGATAATTCATATCTATCTTAGAATATAGGTGGAGCTATCTAACCACAAGTCTGATGACTGCACACTTGCCTGATTTAGATTGGTTGGCAGCAAAGACAGACAATTCACCAGAAAGCATCTGACCTAACCATGTACTTACAGTATCTGTCACAGGAAATGGTACTTGCCTTGCTTGTGATGGTTGTATAATCATATTTGCTTTACAGCTTTCCAGACCTGATGCTGTCTCATGTTCACTGTCTGTGTGTCCTGGCATAAATTATTGCCCACATAAACACAATTGACATAATTGTATGTCACAAATGGATAAAGAATACTACAGAGAGAGAGAGTGAGTGAGAGAGAGAGAGAGAGAGAGAGAGATTGTGGAATTTCACTTCCACAAACAATGCTTGTATCATTTCAGAATTGAATTTGTTTTAATGCTTAACAACGAATTAATTTTTCTTGACAGCATTATTGGAAAGTGCATTAAAAGGCAACAAATTTACCATTAAGATGAAGCATGAGAGAAAAACTAATTTGTACTTGGCGCAGAAGTTTCAATGCACTGCTAGTAAATGTTCAGTGATCAAATTTTGTGGGAGTGGAAGGGAAGGGACAGGAAGTACTAAAGTTGTTGTCTTCTAAAGAAAATCAAGTGCATTCCATTATGCATTGATTTGTTTTTCAAACAATTTCCTTTTGGCTTTTTTGTCTGTTGTCTTCATCATAACATTTTCACCTTTTTTTTTTTTTTAACTAATGTTCACCTAATGAAAAGCCCAGGAGCCCCTCAAATTAGAGGCTAATTGTATTGGGTTATGGTAAATGAGTAAGAGGAGAATGTAAGAAGTGCAGTTTATGAGGATATGTAGGAAATGTAACCATCAGATTTTCTCAGATATGCATTGCAAGTAATAGACAAACAGTCCACAATAATCAACAGAGTACAATTGTATTATATATATAAAATTTTATAACCACCATAAACAGACAAAACTTATTTTTAATATTAACACACATGATAACAATTAAAAGAAAAAAATGAAAAACAGGTTAGCTAATCAGTTTCAAACCTCATCAACAGAGGTAAATCAAAGTTGATAATTAGGCATATATTATCAATAATATATATATATATATATATATATATATATATATATATATATATATGTAAGAATTTGACAAAGTTTGTTTTTAATCGGATATTATTTCTTATTATATGATGTGGTCATAAAATAAGCACATTCCATTTCTTCCTTTCACTTGTAATCATCCATCAAATTACAGTAAGCTGAATGAGTCAAATAAAACCTCAACTTAGAGTTATTACTACATTACACATCAAATAATGCATTTCAATGGATACACATATTTGAGTAAATGCCTTGTATTTTTGTGTGTGTATGTTAATTACATCTACCAGACTGTGCATTTAAAAGTCTTGGTAAAGAAAATGTGCCTTTTGATAGGGTTTGAACTTGTCCTCCCCACTTACAGGGGAAACCAGCTTCTAATCCACAGAAAGCTCCACAATTCAGAATAGTACACATGTATATGCTAAATTTATTGTCATATCTAAAATGTAAATGAGGTAATTTTTTAGGAATTCATAAACTTTTTAATAACAAAGTTGTTTCTTTTTGCTTTAAATGTTATATTTCAGAGTATATATATATATATATATATATATATATATATATATATATCACATCAAGAAGGAAAAAAATTAACACATTATTGAAGAATTTGTTGATAAATTTATTTTGACAGAATTTTTTTTTATATCTTTATGGATCTGTCTTTTTAATATTTTATATTAAAAACCTACTTGGTTTATTCTTACCACTTACAGATTTTGATATTATATATATATATATATATGGACAGATCTGACTCTTGCAAAGATAGGTAATATCAAGAGGAGTCAGGTACTTTCTAGAGGGGTACAAGGAATTATAATGGGATAGAGATATGTAAGAAAGGTTTATTCTCCCATTATGGGCATCATTATATCTGTGATATAATAATACCATACTTCATAGAATAGCTGAATGGAAAAGGAATGATAAACATGGAGCTGGAAGGGAGTTCCACAAGTGAGAAGTGTTAGAAATTAGCATAGAACTTATGGCTAAGTCTCGCCAACTCAACTGTAAACTGATGAGATCTCAATGTCAGTCTAGTAATGCACTTAAATTCAAAAAGTTTATGTATCATAGCAAACAACTCATCTGATCATTTACCATGAAAGTATTCATAGAAAAGACATAGTAAGGCAGCTTTATGGTGATGGGAAAGGGACTGAAGCCAAGCTGCTAGATCAGGACCAATAATATTGCTGATTTTTCTGATCTTATTAAGGAGCTCAAGATAAATAGCAGGGGCACCAAACCATACATAGCAGCAATATTCTAAGTACGGATGAATGGTAGACTTAAGTTATGTAAGATAGATTCCAGAGAGAAAGATTTTCTTGTCTGACACAGTGAACTGACTTTCTTAGCAGCTGATTTAGCAATGAATTCAATATAGTATTTCCACTTCATTAGCTGGGAACTTGATCTTATGAAGGTGCATTGAGTCACTTTCCTGGAGGTTAGCATCAGCCATACTGATGGAAAGCAGCCAGAGGTCTCTCAGATGATTAAGTTTAGTCTTAGAGGCATTAAAATTAACAAGTCATCTTTTGCTCCAGTTAAAGACAGACTTGAGGTTGTTTTTGACATCGGCTGCCATTTTCACCTTGTCAGGCTAATCAGCTTCACTATGAAGGTAGGAGTAAATGGTCTCTGCATCTAGTTTACTTCTTAACAAATTTCTTATGAAGCCAGTCTACTTAGCCACACAGCTAATGTATGGTTATGCACTTGATAACCCTGGGATTAAATTCTTGACTTCTGAAAGTAAGAATATATTTCTAAATCTATAAATCTAATGATGGAAAAAGCATTTATTTCATACAAAAATATTTATTTTCTGACATAATCTGATTTAACTTAACCCCACACATCTCTGTGATTCATACAGATGAAATAAAATACAAGAAAATGTTCAGATCAAAATTCTACTAATAACTGTGTCTGTCTACAAACTCTTAACTGTCCTCTGCTTTTCATCCCCTTCACACTGAATTAAAATTGTTTAGCAAAATTTTCACATGAAACATCAGCCAAATTCCCATGACATCTTGCAAAAATCTTTAAAAATAACTTTGATTGGTAAGCCAAGTTAAAAAAAATTAAGAACATGACAGATGAGAAAGAAACGCAACTCCCAAACCAATTAGTCATCGTTTGCTAAATTATCAAGTGCAGATACTTATATATCTACATTACACTTATTATAATACTATTACATATAATAGGCTTACTACCATATCATGTTGTTCCGTATGATCACAGAGGTTAAGCAATGTTGAGCCTGGTCAGTACCTAAATGGGTGACTGTTTGGGAATAACAGGTGCTCTAAGCTTGGATGCAATGATGGTATAATCAATAATGGTTTGGAATTGTTAATCGGAGAGTCAAGTTCCAGGTCTTGTTGGTTTTGTTATATTCACTTACATGCAAATACCCTTGGGAAAGGTATGAATTCACCTCCTCTCCCACCAGCTATGGGTTAACTAGTAGGACTTTTATCGCTAAACCATGATTATCTCCAAAAAATAAAAATTGTAACTATTTAAATATTTTTGGCTTTAAATAACCTGCAAAGTGTTGATAAGCTATAGAAAACTGTTATGGTAATTTACCTATGCATGCATGGACTCTCCCAACTATAAATAGGAGCAGGTACTGCCTTTTGGAGAGGGAAGTTTCCAGCAGTCAGCTCTGACATCAGACCAAACATTCTTGTCATAACACTCTTGTTTGTATATGTTTGTATTACTGTTTCTGTTAATATATTTAACTCACTTCCTCTCTTCTGCCTTTATTTCTGGTCCTAACAAGGCCTCAACAAAAACTAATCAATCAATATTATATATAATATAGATATTATTATACTATACTTAAATATCTATATTACACTAAGTTTATTATTATTATTATAACAACAATGTTATATATAATATAAATATTATATATTTAAATCACACTTACGGACTGAACATGTGAGCAACAAAAAAAAGTTTTAGAGAAAATGAAAACTAAAAGGACAATTATACTTAACATCAAGAACAGTCAGTAGAAATTTCTAGTAATGAAGAAAGAGGGCTTGGAAAATTTGATACTCACAGAATAGATCAAGGTTAAGAGGAACAAAGAAAACCAACATCTAACCTGCCTAGTGAGCCTGGGTAAATTGGTGGTAAAACAGTGTTTAGGAGAGTAGACCTCTTATATGCCAGTGAATGCTGGACAACCCCATCAAAGATGAAGAAGAGATTTAAAGCACGAGAAATGTGGTGCAGTTCTACAGAAGTATGCTGAATATACCATGGATCAAAACATGTGAGCAACGAAAATATTTTTAGATAAAATGGAAACAAAAAGGACACTTAACATCAGCAAATGACAACTAAAATTTCTATGACACATAATGAGGAAAAGGAAATGAGGGCTTGGAAAATTTGATACTCACAGGACAGATTGACGGCAAGAGGGACAGGAAAAAAATAACATAATTTACCCTTATAAAGTTGAGTAAATGCATAGTAGAAGAGGGTTTAATGAGAGATAACAAAAAGATAAAATTTATTAAGGTCTAAAAAGGACAGGAAATTGTGGAGAGCCATGATTACTTACATCATGAAGGAACATGGTACAGACAAGAAGTATTATAATGCTAGTATATATAAGTTATATATATTTATATTTCAGAATAAGTATAATGCTCTGAAAGTATTGCATTAAATCTAAAAAGGGAGGATTTTTTTGAGACCTTGACATGAAAAAAACTAATGTTACTTGACTGAGTTGGATTCTAACTAGGTGCCCCACATATTTGATCTTGTTCTGTACTAAACTAAGATTATTAAAGAAAGGTCCATATTTCCTTTAAGTTTTAGTAAAGATCAGTAACATAGTGATGTTTGGTAATGCCTGGGGTTTATTCCTTGATTGTATGCATCTAAGACTCAAGTAGGGAGTGCCTGTAAAGTTGAGTTCTAAGAAATGTGAGAAAGGAAGAAATTTGAAATATATAAAAACAGATGAAACCTGAAATAACGACGAACTCAAATTAAATATAAACTTATTTTTATTTCACTCTTTCATTTTAAAGCCGCCATAAACCTCTTACCTGGCTTTTGCATGCTACTAGTAATGATACTAGTCTTACTGAAAATTACTGATCTTTTGTGCACCATACTGATTTTGATGGTATTTCACAGGGAAATGGGAATTATGTGACAGCACCCATCTCCTCTTTATGTAACGTGCAACAGATTGTATTTGGTTACATGGTATCAGCTCAGCCCTTCTTTTACATTGTGAGTGAAGGCCAATCTTTTATTTAACCATCCTTATTTCTTTTGTATTCTATTAAGTTTTTGATTGATTCAATCAATTCATTTTTTACAGCTTATCAACACTAGATTATTTAAAGCCATAATTTTTTTCTTAAATTGTAAGAACATTTTTTTGAGCTAATAATAATTTAGTGATAAAAGTTTTAATAATTAACCCATAGCTGGGGGAAGAAGAGGTACATTCATGCTTTTCCCAAGGGTATTTGTGCATAAGTGAATATAAAAAAAACAAACTTGAACTGGAACTCTGCTCCCTAATTAACAATCCCAAGTCATTATCCATTTCACCAAATACACATCCAAGCTTACAGCATGTGATATTTCCAAGCAATCACCCATTTAGGTACTGACCAGGCTTGACATTACTTAACTTTGCTGATTGTTTGATCGTGATGTGGCTGTAAGCCCTTATTTTATTAGGAAGAAGGAAATTCAGTTCAAAATATTTCTTTTGTAGATCTATCAAATTTTGTCTTTTCACTGTTCTGTGAAATTTGATATACATTAAATTATATAATTTTACATATATTAATTGCTACTATTAATACTTAGCATTTTTAACATGAACACAATCCTTTGTATCTCGGATGGTAAAGGATTGCTTGGGACTTTCCAAATGTAATTATTTTTAATATTTCCTAGTGTTCACATTACTACTAGAATAGTGATTCTGTTTAAATGAAACATTCTTGCAAATTATTTTCAATATCATTATATTTTGTAGGTTCGTAAATATTTTTCCTGTGATAATATCATCAGATTGGGATGGTCTGGCTATGAAATAGCACATATATTTTTAGAAGATTTTTCTTTCATATCTGGTTTTTGGCTTGTATCATCAGATTGTTATATATGGTGAAGTCTCATATCACCCTAACATATTACTTTCTTGGTGGTTTTGTTCATAGTATTATTATGACAATGCATCATGCATTTATATATTTACAATTTAATTCTGGTGGTCATTGCTGAAGATGGAGTAGCAGTATGTCTCTTCACACATCAAGCACTCTCTGTAATGTTCTCAGATACCATGAAAACACCATATTTAGTAAGGTCTCAATTCTTCCTTGATTTTTAACTTATTCAATCTATTATTGCATGGTTTCAAGAACATCTAAAATGGTCAAGATTCTAACCTTAATATTGCAAAGTTTTCTCTGCTTTCTTCATATTTTGGATTCTCATCATAAATCCATTTTTCATTGTCAGTGACTATCATCTCCTGAAATACTTTTCTCTGAGCAGAACAACATGATGAAAATGTATTTAATTGCTGACCAATTTTTCTTACAGAAATTCATATGGAACTGAAATTAATTATATATTCTTAGTTACTGAAATTCTTCTTAAGGTTTGTAAAAGACTTTCTACATTTGATTGATTTCACCTGGAATATTTTTTGCAATTTCATATAACTTAGAACAAAATTTCTTCAACTTAATTTTCAAGTTTTGAAATCTTCCAAGAGCATTCTTTCTCTCTCAATTTGAAATCTTTATTTTTTTTTCTTAAATTGTACCACTGTACCAGGATCATAAAAATTTTACTTGTCAAAACATTACTTCAGTTGCACATTTTGGTGCCAGGTCGAAAATGAAGAGGAAACAATAATGAATGGGAGTGATATAGGTGGGGTGATATTATATACATATATATATATATATATATACACATATATATATATATACATATATATATATACATATATATATATATATACATATATAAGATTTATGTATATCAATCATGTTTTGGCAAACTGAACTATACTTGCTCCAGAAGTAAAATGTTGAGTAAACATCAAAGACATTTTTAAGATCATTATGTAAAAATGGCTATGGAAAATTAAGTTGACCTCATCTATATACTTCTTTTCTCTTTATCTCTATATATATTGGGTATAACAGAAAAATTGTCCAAATCATGTACCAGCATAAGTGTCTATACCAAGAAATGTTTAATATCTAAAAAAATCACTAAACTAATTCAGTTTCTTTTAGCCATCTTGATAACCTTCATCATAAGAATCACTGAAAAACCCTTTGAATTATTCAGCTAGAAAGAGAACAGATTAAAATTGTTTTGTGTCAGCCCCATTGTCTTCCCAACTGAGCAATGGTGAGAGGAAAAAAATCATTCAGGCTTCAGTAATGGTACCAACATTAATACTCTGGCTTCCATCTTCAAAGTTCATTCAAGAACCATCAAGGGAATGGTGAATAAGTTTTAAAAAGAAGGGAGGAAAACTGGATCAGGAGGTCACAATAGGAAGAGGGATTATCATTTCAATTTAGAGCTAAATATATCAATTAGAAAAGATCCAACTTAATCCATAAGAAGTTTGGCATGTGTGAGAGGAGTTTCAGCTATGAGAGTCCAAAGAACAATTAAAAAAGATTTGAAAATAAAATCATGCATGAAACCTGTGAGGAACCTTGTTAGACCAGGAAAGAAAGTTAGAAGGTTAGAGAGGGCGAAGATCATCTTGAATAAGTTGGAAAATGATCCTGGAACAATGTATATATTTGAATTTCATTTCAATCCTTTACAAGTCTCTGGTCCTTAGCTATGATTAATTAATGATGAACATGTTATTTTTGTTTATGATCGATTTCATCACAATTCTTCTGTTAAACTTGGAGAGTAATTATATATTCTTATTGCTCAAAGTAGAGTCCAAGAGTGTTATAAATAAGCTTGTAGTATTCCAATTAGATATATCTTTAATCATTTCTAAGGTACAACAGTTCAGAGCTTAAGCTAACGAATGAACAATTTTGCTGTTACACTCAATAAATATATGAGTTAAAGACCAAATTCAGATCAAATATGGATCCAAATTCAACAGGATAATGCAATAAAAGAACAAATAGGAAAGGTATATCAATCTAACATGTTTCACTTTTATTAAAGCTTCATCAGAGATTGAGAGAAAACAAAGAAAAAGACAGAAAACAGGTATTTTCAACTATGTTTGGATTAGTCCCCCTCAGTTAGACATGTGTTATGTATATTAAAACTGTGGATAATTCTATGTGTATGTAGGTTTGTGAAGATTCTTGTATGTCTAAGTGGCCAATGTTTGGTAATGTGTATTTGTAATCTTGTGTATGTGTCTGTCTACTTCAGGTTTTATCTTCACTTTTGTCTGGTCAACACATGCAATGGCGAGTCACAAAGTTCTAATTTATGGCTCAACTCTTTAAGAATGTATTCTTTGTATTAGATAGATATAAGTTAGATTGTTTAAGAATAGATCCAAAGAAAGATGGTAATGCAATGTAATATTTTAGGTGTGTGTTTATGGTTGGTAATAATGTTATAATTAAGTTTTCAATGTATTTTCTCTTTAAAGAATTATGTTCGTTTTTTTAATTAGGGTGGCATTAGTGAAATCAAAGTTATGTCCAGCATCATTCTGATGTAAAACAAGAGATGTTAGATTGATAGGCATTTCCTATTTGTTCTTTTATCATATATATATATATATATATATACACCCAAGTATATAATTCGTGTATACGGAATGAATTCCAATAATAAACAATTACTATTCTTAAAAGAGTGCTCAATGCAGAGTAGAGCAGATATAATTATTTATTTAAAAAAAATCATAACATAAATATGTTATAAAATCACTACAAAAATAACAAATATATATATATATATATATATATATATATATATATATATAATGTGTGTGTGTGTGTGTGTGTGTGCTTTGGGAACAAGAATTCAATCAAAGTAGTCATATTAAATTCAACAAAGTGTGTTTATTTAATTTTTTTAATGTATTTTCCCAATTTTTGAGTAAGTTATTGAAGACATGGATCATATTTGTGGATAAAGTATCCAAATTTCATGTTTTTGCTTGGAAGTATTTAAACAAAAAACAGAATGAATTTTGTCAATGATTTTGACCCGATATATATATATGTATATATATATTTTAAAATTTGTGTATTTAGGCAGCAAATTCTCTTTTAGGCATGTCTGACTGAACAAATTACAGATATTATGTATGCTAATCTTTCACAAAATCCGTTCATATTCATGAATAACCTTCAGTGTATTGATGTTAAAGGATGAAAGAAATGTGCTATGGCAGTTTAAATTTCTTTTAAAATTTAACATCAATACACGGAAGGTTATTCATGAATATGAATGGATTCTGTTAAAAATTAGCAGACATAATGTCTGTAATTTATTCAATCAAACATGCCTAAAAGAGAATTTGCTGCCTATATACACAAATTTTAAAATATATATATATATATATATATATATATATATATATATGTAACTGCATGTTTGCACCATGAGGATCCTTTTCATAAGTTTCAGGCAACTGCCATTTTCCACAAAAAGATAACGTTAGTAACTTTGAATCAACCTCATAAATCATTTCCCTTACACAGCTCACAGAAGAAACATCTATAGTGTCTACATCTCTATATTCCAGAAACCTATACATAAATTTTGTGTGTGCATACATGTCTAACTTTACAAGTGTGTGAGTAAACATCTGCGATGAAAAGGTTAATGGTAAATATGCATAGGCCATATTTGCCGTCAATAACTGGCCTTTCTGATCAGCTCAATAATGATAAGTTGATTGCACATGTACAAGCAAAGTCTGGTATATGAAACAGACATTATATTGTTGCAGCAGACTTAATTCATGGAACCAGTTTTATGTCGGAAATCTCATTCCAAGGTGCCAATCAGCAAAGAGTTATATGTATATGATTATTATTGGTACTGGTGATGATGTGAATGGGGCTAGAATATCTAATAAAAAAAGGAAAATGTATGTCCATGTAACAAAAGGAAGGAATTTGGGGAATTATAGATGGTGTCAGAATAAGTAAAGGTGAATGATGGACAGGTAATCATTACAAAATATATGGATACTCACTTAGCTGATTGCATAATTTGACGTCAATATGTTTCGAATTACAGCCGCCTTTTTAGTTGCTTTTGTTAAAGAAATCCTGCCATGGCTAAATGAAAGACAGCGAGAGAGGTGCTTCCAATTGGCATCAGATACAATTTTAGAATGCAATTAAGACAATTATTAATTAAGTTGTTTGGCATTATTAAACAGTCTGCTGTACAGGAATTTCATGGATATCTCTACATTTGAAAATCTGGGATATAATTTATAGTTTAATAAATGAAAGTAATTTAATGTTTCTATTTATAATGCAAATTACATCACTTAGCATCCTCCAAAGTTTACCTTTCCTTACACAGCAAGCTTTATGAATATTTTAGAGCTTTATTAAATTAAGAATGTGGAAATTTCGTAATATTTTTCATCCAAATGGTTTCTGCGCATAAATAAACATTATAAAATAAAATCTCCACATTTATCGTGATAAAATTCCTAAAGGAAGGGAACATTCATACAGAAAAGTTTTTGATTTTGTCTTTTCTTATATATATATATATATATATATATATATATATATATCTTTTCTTATCTATATATATATATATGTATGTATGTGTGTGTGTGTGTGTGTGTGTGTGTAAGTTCACATTCTGAACAAGTGATTCATTTACTTCACAATGATGTCATCAGAAAAGACATAAATCCATCTTTCTCCAACTATGGTTTTATAATAAATTAGAAATCACACTCACTTTAGATGAAAGAAAATTCAGCCTTACTGTTTTATCCAAATGCAGAATAAGTTATAGATATAAATCCAAGCAGAAAATCCAGAGTAAAGTCCCCCCCGCTATGACAGTTGACTGTCAATATTGAACTCTTTCAAGCAATTCTACTAGCCAAGACATCCTCAAAAATAATGTCCTTGGATTTTATCAATGTGAATAGAGTGCTTTATTGCCCTGGCCAAGGGCAATGCCTAACACATGCCTCCAATCTTACCACCCAGTTGATCAACCAGATGAATGTCTTTGATAAAAGAACTAAAATAAATCATATAGATACACACACACATATAAAAGCTGGCCACTCGTATTCGAGAATATCTTTCTATTAGTGCAGCCAGACAATTCCTATTGCAGACTTTTGCTCATTCACATTTGTGTTTGTTCAACACCTACAGAACCAACCTGTGGTTTATACTGCAACTATGCTGACCAGACCTTAGTTACAGTTTCTTGGATAGAGCATGTTACCTAGAATCATCGACAATCTGAATAATACCAGCACATTCAAACCCTCAGTCACAATGACTTATGACTTCAAGCTAGCATATCTATCAATGACCCCCAAGGGATCTGTCTACCCAACTTCACTCACAAGGCTTGGGTCAACCCGTGGCTAGGGTTTTCAGACACTTTCCAAAGGTTCCACATGCTGTGGATCGACACCCCCCTCCCACTCCAGACAGATAACATCATGGAGTCTCCTTCCTGACAAATTAACCATGGTGAGATTTGATGTGTGTGTCTGTGTGCACAGAATATGGTGTTGCCAGAGTCTGTGAGAATATTAAGAAGAGTGATAGATATTTGAAGAGACATGATACTTATGGCACAAACCACCACAGGTACATAGTATGTGTGTGTGTGTGTAAAATATCACCCCACCTATATCACGCCCATTCATTATTGTTTCCTCTTCATTTTCGACCTGTCACCAAAATGTGCAACTGAAGTAATGTTTTGACAAGTAAAATTGTTATGATCCCCATACAGTGGTACAATTTAAAAGAAATAAAAAATAAAAAAATAAAGATTTTGAATTGAGAGAGAAAGATTGGAAGATTTCAAAACTTGAAAATTAAGCTGAAGAAATTTTGTTCTAAGTTAACTTGCAAAAAATATTCCAGGTGAAATCAATCAAATATAGAAAGTCATTTATAAGCCTTAAGAAGAATTTCAGTAACTAATAAAAAGAAGTTCCATATAAATCTCTCCAAGAAAAATTGGTCAGCAATTAAACACATGTTGTTCTGCTCAGAGAAGAGTCATTTCTGGAGATTATAGTCACTGGCAATGAAAAATGGATTCATGATGAGAATCCAAAATATGAAGAAAGCAGAGAAAACTGAAGATTAGAATCTTAACCATTTTAGATGTTCTTTAAACCATGCAATAATAGATTGGATAAGTTAAAACGAAGGAAGAATTGTGACCTTACTAAATATGGTGTTTCATGGTATCTGAGAACATTACAGAGAGTGCTGGATGTGTAAAGAGACATAATGCTACTCTATCTTCAGCAATGACCACCAGAATTAAATTGTAAATATATAAATGCATGATGCATTGTCATAATAATATGAACACAAACCACCACCAACACCAGTGCAAGGAAGTAAAAATGCTATAATGCTATGAGACTTCAACATAGATAACCACAACATTATACAAGCCAAGATACTATATATGAAAGCAAAAAAATGCAAGTGTTATTTGAAAGACATAGCAATCCCAGTCTGCTAAAATCTCAGCAAACATTCACAACTTAAAATCTAAGGACGTGTAAATAGAATTTGCAAGAATGTTTAATTTAAACAGAATCACTATTCCAGTAGTAATAAGTACACCACAAATAATTAAAAAATAACTACATTTGGAAAACCCAAGGCAATTCCTTGCCATCTTTTTTTTTTTTTTAATAATTATTTCATCCCAAGCAAGGCAATAAAGCCACTAAGGTACAAGGGTTTACTAAGTGTGTAAGAGTATAAGAAAAAGAAAAAAACTACTATTAAGGAGAGAGACAATAAAAGATCATGAATTAAGAGGACAGAAGATAATTGACATTGCATTTACATTTTTGAAGACCAAAGTCAACTGGGAAACAAGAAGCCAGAAGAGTATTCCAAAAATGAGAAGTCTGGAAGAAGAAACTCTTAGCATAGAACTTACCGTTACATCTAGCTATTTCATATACAAAGGAGTGTGCTCAGGAGCACTGCTCAACTAGAAAACAATGATCTCATTTTAATTTGCTTAATAACATTTTCAGAAAAAACTTCTTTTACCTCAGATATTATGTAAAGTGGTTTGTCAAATATTGAAGCAAACATCAATCAATAATAAAATTAATAAAATAAAGAAAGAAACTAATTGTAATAATCAGAAATATAGTTCTTTGCAGATATATTCTGATACATTGTGTTCAAAATTCTAAGATGAAAACAGTTCCATTATTTCACAAGTGCTGGTATCTTTATCATGGTTGTTTTTACCCTGAAGTTTTAAGATGAATCTGAGTGCTGAACTGATATCTAATATCCATCCTCCAATATGGCAGTGTTTGAGGGTATATGTCATCACAGATGAAAAGAAGATTGGAGGCAACATCAATGTGGCTCTACAGAAGGATACTGAAAATATTGTGTAAGCAATGAGGAAGGAAATTAAAAACAAAAAAAAATAACTTATATTCAAAATCTGAAAGAAATGGATACAATTTCTGGGATTCATAATGAGGGCTTGATGAATTTGATACTCACAGGATATATTGCAGGCAAAAGAGCAGGGGGAGTCAGAAGACCACCTACTTTACAAGCTTGCGTGATTGAATGGCAGATTTGGTGGGGAGTTATATGAAAAAGCAAAACATTACTAAGAGCTACAAAAGATTGGAAGAGACATGATCACCCATGTTCTGAAGTAATGTGGCATAAAACTGAATTATCACATGTCATATATATCTGCTTCGGGCCAAAGGAACTATTGGCTAAAATATTTTGATGAAAATAACAAAGATCAAGATACTAGTATGAATAATTCATGGAATAATATTCTAATACAATTACATGATAGATATTTTAAATCTGATCTTTATTATTATTATTATTATTATTATTATTATTATTATTACAACATTTTAGCTTCTGCATGTTCCCACTATTATCAGGCCAACCATCACAATCTGAGAATGTTGAACGGAACTGTAGTTTAATCTATGAGAGTAAGATATTTTTTATTCTTATGCCTTTAACCTCCAGTGTTCTTCTCAGAAAATGTCAGCACATTTAACTATTAAATGTTCCTTGTGATGCCAATCTATCTCTCCATTGAACTGGTGTATATTTCTGCACTACCTGAACCAACTGCTAAACTCATGACTTAAAAAAAAAAACATTTATCCATTAGATTACATCTTGTAGAACACTTGGTTAATGATTTTTTTGAGGCCTGTAATCTAATGTTTGTTCTTTTCTAATTAGAAATTCCCATAAGATGTTCATATCTATGCTAAGCCTATTGATTGAATTATTTCAAATTATCATGTATGCTAAGTCCTTCAGTTCTCTTATTCTGCAATGTTCTTCAAAATTTGTTATTATGACATCATTTTATGGGGGTTGATACGTATGCTATTCTCTTTACTGGTCCAAAAGAATTAATGTATAATTATCTTGAGTGCAATTTTTGTGAAAGCTAAGTCATGGTAAAATTTACCTTCCAAATAATACTTTTGCTTGACATGATCCAGGGATTAAACTTATAACTTACAGATAGCATTATTTTCTTTTTTACTCAAATTCATCTAATGTAAGGCTCAAGAGTTGTTCAAGGTTCAGTGTTATTGAATGAGATGTGTGGTATTGATACAACAAGAAGAAGAAGCAGATGGAGATTACAAGGATAAGTGTGATAGATAAACAGCTGACCTTGGATTTAAATAGGATAATATTGTAGGATTTGGGTAAAGCATTCATGTGGAAATCTGTTTCATAATGTAGTGGTTCTTAGGAAAAATGATTTCTGAGTGAAAAAATCCTTTGGAATATGTAGGGTTGATGTTACAAGGTGGACATTGACTGTGAAAGTCTGAGCTACTGGTACAAAAGAAAGGAGATCATTTGGATATTTACCATGAAAATAGCAATAAAGTAGTGATAGGCTTGTGACATTGTGTGTGTGGAGGGAAAAATCCTGTAGCGGGTAAATAAATCATCCCTCAAGTTTGCCTAAATGATATTAAACTCTGTCTCAACTTAAGTGTGAGAATTGATAGCAATACTCCATTTCTGCTTTTATTTGACAACATGGCAAAAAGAAGTTAAGTCTCACAAGGAGTTGACCATTTTTTTTAGCATTTTGTTGTATACTCAGTCTCCAGTGACAATCCCAAGACACCTGACAAGAACCCAAAATGGCATAAACAATAATGATAACTAATAAAGGGTTTTCCAATAATTTGGACTGATTTTAAATGTGAATTAAGTTTAAGCATCTAATGATTTTTTATCTTTTCAGATTTGATGGACATTTCGGTGATAATATTTTTCACACATAATTGCCATGACTTAAATAACATGATCCAATAGAGAAATAAATAAATTTTCACCAATAACATTGATTTATTTACTGCTGACTTTGAGCCATCTTAATGAAACACCCTTATATATAATATATCTTAATGAAACATCCTTTATTATTATAATCAAAAGGAGGATATGCCACCCCCACAGTTACAGTAAGGATATGTCTTTTGAAGGATTATAAAATATTAGCAATTCTTGAATGTTTTGTTTAAAAACAAGATTGATTTATTTTTTGTGCCTTATCAACCCTTTGCAAGTTATTTAAAGCCAGAAAATATTTTTAGATTCTAAGAATTTTTTGGAGATAATAATGGTTTAATAATACAAGTCTTACTAATTAACCTATAGCTGAGGGAGAAGTGGTGGATTCATAACTTTCCCAATGGCATTTGAGCATAAGTGAATATAACAAACCCAATGGGAATTGGAACCTGGGTCCACAGTTTAAAAAGGAATGGAAAGAAAAATAAAAAGTAAATATTAATTATAAATAATTGATAAGTAGGTATTAACCTTTATCACTCTGTATGTGACTTCAGTTGCTGTACAAAATGTTGATCCTTCAACTGAAGGTGACTGCTCCCTGAACAATAGTGTTTGAATTTCATAGTTGTGGTGTCATATCCTGCTATGGCAACAGAAAACAACTTTGAGTGAAATTAACATTAAGGATACTGTAATTGAGAAGCCTTGAAAGACAATGCAGTGGAAAAGTATGTAATATTAATAATGCAGAGTGCTCAAGGTTAATTAATTAAACTATTTAAGTTATAATGAATAAAGTATGGATTTCTGATTTTGAATCTTCTCTTTGGTTGCTTTAAATTTCATATTTTCTTGAATTCTATTGCAGTTAGTGCTTTTATTTTGAGGATAGAAATGATTTGTCCTTATTTTCCCTGGATACTTAACACTGTAAATAACAAAGAGTGGAAACAGAGGTGCAGGACAGACATTTACAAAACAGACACATAACTTGGCTAAAGGTATTGCCTGGAAAACATTTATATGAGTTTCACAGAGTTGATATTCTCTTCTTAAAAACATCGATCGTTCTTTGGGAATGTTTGCATGTCATTTCTTTGGAATTTCCAAAACTATAACTGCTGAACAAAAAAGAAATCTATTCTGTTATGGTTAGGTTGATGTGAAACATTTACATTCAGATATAAAGATACAAGCTCTGATTTGATTCAAAGAAGCCTATGGCAGTTACAGTGAGTTTCATTCTGTTCAAAACCAGAGAGCCGCTCGAGGTAGTGGGTTACAGAATAAGAGGCACAGTTTATGTAGATATGTGGGGAAGATAATGGTTACCCCTAGACTTCAACAGGTTAAGATTGTAGTGATCAGGAAAACATCGTCTTGTAAGTTGTCTTATTTTCACCAATAGAATACAGACGTAATGAAGGTGGTTTACTACAATGTGCATAACATGGTGAGTCCTAACTATGAAGGTTAGAACTGGTGGAACTAACTAGTTTGTTTGAGCACATTCCATTTAACTAGCAATAGAGCAGTGAGGAGTTTTCGACATTTCATCTGTGAGTGGTTGCAGCATTGAAAATAATTTGTCACCCCCGGAGATGCAGAGAGGCTTTTGGACTCTATTGAGATTGGAAAGTGAGGAATGGGCAATTCCTGTCCAAATATCACGGCAGCACTCCATTTTAGGCTTGATTTGGCTCTTGTAATGTGAAAGAATAGCACAAGGAGTGAGGTAATTACTGAATGAGTAAAGATAGATTCATAATTCACCATCATTAATATTTTATTAATTTGATAATTTTGTATTTCACAATCTATGGTGTTAATCTGAACAATCAACAACCATTTCCTCAAATCTGCCCATATGGTCAAACATTCTTTTTTAATCCTTTATGACTTTGAGCGGGTAAAGCCAGATGGTTTTGGCAAAGACCCTTCTTTGAACATTGTGAATTGGTGCTACCAAATCCCAACCAAAGAACAGTACCAAATAATAAAAACAACATCCCCTGAGAAATACCAACAGTAGCAACAATTAAAATGGATAGTACATGTAACTCAGAGAAAATAATGACATAATCAGCATGTTGACATTCCACACTATCTCAAATAAAAGATTAGGAAGGAAATCCCATCAATACTGGAAAGAGTAATAACAGCTACTGGGCTTGAGAAATCTATTTTCCTGAAAAATTGTCTTAAAAGAAAGATTTTATAAATTTTGGCATAGAACAATATTGGCTACTCAGTCAAGGAGTGCCAAATGTTTCCTTGTAGTGAAATGGCTAATATTATTATTACCATTCTCTATTAGGATAAGGACTTTTCAGCATGTGCTTTTACTTTTAACATTCTTGTCATTTAAACAACAATGGATTTTTTAAAGTAGAATTTTATTAACAAATAAGAATCTGTTTCTTTTTCTTCTATGTGTCCTGTCTTTTCAGGATGTGGGTGATCAAGACTCTCCATAACTTCCTATCCTTTTTAGAACTAAACAGTGTTTGACCTCTTACTATCCCCCTCTGTTAAAATTCTGCCATACATTTACACAAAGTTTTTGGTACATTATTCGGTGCTTCCCTCTGCATCTATTGCCTTTTAATGTGAAGGCCAGATTTTCAAAACCTTCTTTCCTCATTATGTGCCCCAGAAATTTCAGCTGCCATTTTTGGATCCTAAGTAGAAGTACAAAGGTCAGCTGAAAAATTCATAGGCTGACATATAGGTATTCTTTTCATTCACTTTCTCCTTAAAATTAACTCATTGCTCACATTTTCCATGCTTGGCATTCTCAACATGCTTCTGTAGAACAATATTGCTGTTGCCTTAAGTCTTTTCTTCACTGCCATAAAGTAATTATTCTTATTTGTGAATACCAAGATTACAATGTGAATTATCTGAATTTCTCATTAATCTTTCTTTAGGTTTGGTTTGGTTTGTTTTGCAGCATATCAACCTCACTGGGTTATCTAATGGCAACAAGATTTTTATTGCTATCATAATTTTTCCAAAAATGTATTGCTGGTAATATTTTTTTTCATTTTTCAAAAAATGTATACTTGGTAATAATATATTGCTGGTAATAATTTTTTCTTCAAAAATTTATTGCTGATAATCATTTTCTTACAAAGAAACACATTTTTACAATTTCATATTGTTTTGACCCCAGTTTGTGGGTTAACTATTTGCCCATTGTTGGGACCCTAACAGGTGCCACCATGCCGGGTCAGGGTGGACCTGGGAACACCAGCAAATAAGAGGTTGTTCCACACTCCTCAAAACCTCCTGATCAGAGGCCTTGCTGTTGGACATAGTTTATCATCTTACCCAGGACATGGATGAAGTTTATTGTCATACTCAGGACAATAATCTTTCTTTAGGAGATAATTTCATATAAATAGATTCATTTTTAATACAGGCCATTTAAACATTAATTTCTTGAGCACATAAGAAAAAATGCTTAATTATAACTGTAGAGTTATAAATACAAAACTGTAGCAGTCTATTCTCATTTGATTTTAATAAGGTTTCTTGCAGATGAAGAAATTTCTGAATTGGTCACTGATCAGTATCAGATAATTCTGTATTAGATATGCCACTTTTAACATAATTAGATTTTAAACAAAAATAAGTAGGAATTATAGATCACTCTATTCAGTTCATAACATTTTAATCTGATTAAAATTAATTGTATGAAATGTTGCCTCTTGTGACAAAAATTCCCACTGACCATTAATTCTGGTGTAGTATCAATTTTTACCATATTTAAAATTAAAAAAATAACTTCCCTTTTTCGTAAAGTTGTCTAAGACAGTTCTTTTTTAAACGTATCTGTAAATTCGAATCCACATAAATATGAACACAATATAATTATAATTTGAGCCTTAGACACTTATAGTTCATTCCATGAATTTTACAAATAAAGATTTTAAAATTCTTTCACTTTCCCTTCAAATATTTGGCACATTATTGTATACCTTTTAGATCTAGCAAGAGCCAATATACCATAAATGCAATCTAATTTTGACTTAAAAAAACGTGTTTTCAAGAAACCAAATGATTTTTTTTGTTTTCAAAATAATCAGTTAGTCTTTTGCTATAATCTTTGTTCTGTGTTGGAGGGAAGGACTGAAATCTAGCTTAATTTTGTCTGTTTTCTTGAGACTGTAATGAATTGAATTGGTCACTGTTCTGTACTAGATAATTTTTTATTAGCTATATCACTTTTAACATAATTATGCTTCAAATCAAAATAAGAATAGGAATTATACATAACACTATTCATAATTAGACTGAAACTTATGACATATTACATCTTTTGAAAAGTGACATTTCAACATGTGTATCTATATATTTGTATTTGGATTGTGAATTTTAAATGTTTTTACATTCAAAATGAAAATAGAGAAAAATGAGATGAATTTTCATGATTTCATGCTCTTTTATGCACTGTACAAATAGCAAACATGATATGTTCCACTTACAGAGATGGTGCCAGTGCAGAAAGTATTGTTCAAAAGTGGAACTTTTGATCTGGAACACTGAGAATGATCTGGCAGGCCTGATCATTGAAGACAACCAAATTCAAGCACTGATGAAAAATAAACCAGGTCATATAATGTAGAACATCATAGAGAGAATCCACTTATCACATATGAGAGTTCTAAGACATTTGAAAACATCTGGATGGGTGAATCATTATGACAGGTTACCTGAACCTTTAAGAGAGAAAACAGACTGCATTTCTATCAGCAATTCTCTGTTCAGATGCAACATAATATCCATTTATTTTATCAGTAATACTTGCTTTTGATCACTGAAATTTCTTTCTCAAAGTCAGGAGGAAGAAATTCTTAATCAGTCTACACCTCAAGAAAAATTACCTTCATCAAAAATTGAGCTGATGGCAATGTACCAATTGCCCTATCTGGGATGCATCACCTCACTAGATACCAAGCTCAAGAAAGAGACTGACAGCAAACCGGTAAAAAGAAAAACACAGAATTTGGCATATTAGAATTAATGAGTTTGGAACAACATAGACCAGAAGGCAGATACTAAGATCAGTGTATATACAGCTTTTGTACTGACATGCTCTTGCACAGATGAGTCATAGGTCACCAATTTTCATCACTTGTGACTACTTAAGTGCTTCCACTAACCCTGGTTCTACAATGTCTATTAGAGTGATTTGAGTCCTTGAACAAAGAAATGACACTGAGGCCATGTTAGATGAAGATACAGTTATAATTAGCCCAAATGACTAATTCTTGATCAAGATTGTGCAACATGAGCTCTCCACTAGAAACAAACAGGTAGAAATCACTGAGCCCTTGCCATATCAATTAGTGTTAGTGAACTGACAAGGCTATATATTAGGTTGGTGCAAAAATAATGCCGTAATGTCGTTTTTTGACGTATTTTTTAACGTCAAAAAACGACATTATTACGTCATTAATTTTGCACCAACCTAATATATATATATATATATATATATATATATATATATATATATATATATAGAGAGAGAGAGAGAGAGAATTCCTGATATATATATATATTGTTGATATTTCCTGATGAGTAAACTGAATGATTACAAAAAGTGCTATCTATGAAACTCTGGAGTCAGGGTGCTGAGTATAACATCAATCAGCTAAGTGACAAATTTATATATATATATATATATATATATAGATAGATAGATATACAGAGAGAGAGGCAGATAGAGGCAACAAATGAATAAAAGTTGTTCAATTCACAATTCTCAACTGTCATCAAATTAACAACTCAACAGGGTCAGTGAATTTGATAAATCTGTTGAATTACTGCTGTTGTTATTCACATATTTTTTCTAATCAAGTCTCATGGATTTTATTCCTTATATATATAATTATTTATTTGAAAATTATAACATAAACATGTAATAAAATCACTACAAAAATAGCCATTTTGTTTCAACACTTCTGGTTTCTTATCAAGTGATGGTGATGAATGCAGAATAAAGCTTTTTAAAAGGTTCCAATCAATCAAACATCCCTCACAAGGGGAAACACTGTTACATAAGCTGGAATGACCAACATGTAAGTAACTACTATATATATATATATATATATATATATATATGTCTGTGTGTGTGTGTGTATAAGGAAATAAACCGCTCTTTCTCTCTCTTACACACACACATATATATATATATATATATATATATATATATATATAGGTCAGGTAATGCCAAAATAAATGACAAGTGGAAAAAGTTTTCATGCAATAATTTTTATCCTTTTGTCGGATTTCATCAGAACAAATTTAGTCCAATGAAGTCCCAAATGATGAAACACATCCTTTAGCAATAAAAATTAAAATGGGACTGGAGCAATGAAAATAAAACTACAACACATATCAATTCAGCATTTGATCTCCTTTGAAGTAGTCCTCTTCTGAAGCCACACACTTTATCCAGCATTGTTTATATGATGGAAGCATTCCTGAGGCTCATTTTTTTGGGGATAGTGAGCAGATGCTTCATCACATTCTCATAGATTTGCTTCATGTCTTGAAATTTTGTTCTTTTCAAGTGTAATTTGATTTTTGATTGGAAAGGGGAAAAAGTTGCAAAAGGCAACTATATGTATAAGGAAAAATTCAATAATGCATAAGAAAATTATACAATTTTACACAGATTAATAACCATATTATTCTGATGCTTTGACAAGGTAGCTTTAATAAAATTCCAAATGACATCCTCAAACTAGAGAATCCTATTCCAATCAATTCCCTTGAAAACTGTTCCTTTAAAATGGGAAAACATGATAAGTTAGTCTATTTGGCACATTATGTCATACAAAAGTAACTGTCATCAAATAATCAATAATCTGACATGAGTTTCAATCAGCCCAAGTCATAACCAAATCAGAAAAAAGAAATGCAAGAAATGTAGTAAAAATCCTTTGAGGGCTTTTTTGTGCTGAGATCAATACCAAACAAACCCTTTTCTACAAGTACATCGAAGACAAACAATGTCGGACCATCATTCATTCAAATCAAGGTCTGTATATACAAGATGAAACAACATGAAAATTCATGCAAATGTTCCATTGGTCAGTCCAAGCCAAACTGTAATTCTATTTCTCCTGTCTAGTTCAGAGGCTCTATTGATTTCAAGGTGGCGAAATTGGTCAATAACTCACTTTCATTTGTTAGAGATGGCTGACCATTGTGTGTAAACACTGTCAATACCATTTTACATTTGTCCATGATGTGATAGTTCTTAAGTCGACAATAAGTCAAAGATAAGATTTCAAAATTTATCAAAGAAGTCACAAAATCTTTTCATTGAAAACATTTTTTTTATCAACTTTTAATGATGCAGTTTGCAATAATGGTAAATTATAATGATAATTAGCTGTGTCATTTTGTGGAAACATTCAGAATTCATTGACCAAGCAGCCAGTGCTACTATCAATTGAAATATCTAAAATCACTCTTTTAAAACAATTTTTCAAGAAAATATGTTTCCCAAAGTCTGGTAGCTGTTATTGATCTTTCCAGTACAGATGGGAGACTTCCTTCTTAATCTTTTGTTTGAAGTATTGTGAAATGTCAACAGCTTGATTATGTCATTTTTTTTCTTTTCAAGTTACATGTGATACCCATTTTGGTTGTTGCTGCTGATGGTATTCCTCAAGTAATGTGGTTTTTGTTATTTAGTACAGTTCTTGGTTTTTGATTCTGTAGTGCCAGTCAATGAGGAATGAAGAAGGATGGTCCTCACAGGCTTCATTCACTTAAAGCCATTCTTGATTATTGATCTGAGAAAGTAATTGTAATACAGCTGACAGTTTAGATATTTCTGAGTAAGTTTAGTTCCTTATATCACATCTATAAGTAAATGATTATTAAAGACTATTGGTTTGATGAGGTATTTCTGAAAGTAATTCTGGTATTTTCTTAATCAATACTCTTGATTTACATGTTTACAATGATTTTTAAAAAAATTTTCAGATATGAAATTGTCAATATGCTTTTATTTATACAAATTACATTTCTCAGCCTTAATTGTTACAATTTTTGTGAAGTGTTTTATCAGAGGATGGAATATGGGATACTGAAATCTGAAGTTGCATTGGAAGAGAAAAAGATGCCTTCTGAAAACTAAACAATATATTAAGAAACCAGAAAAGTTGATTATAAACAAAGACAAAAAGCCTTCCTTTACCTCTGATCTTATGTAAAAGGCATGATCAAGGATTGAAGCAAACACAAATTATTAAGAAAAATAATAATAAGTCTACAGTCACTTTCTCACAGACATGCCATGGCTTCCCTCTGTCTCTTCTACAAGTATTTTACGGAAACTGTCCCAAGAATCTACTTTCACTGGTTCCCAAACTGCATGAATTTAAGCGAGCTACCAGGCTGGCATCTCAGTTTGACACTTTCACTGCCAAAATAGTTAAATATAACCATCTCTTCTACTCAAACAGCTTCTCTCACACTTCCCATCTGTGGAACTCCCTTCCCCGCTTCTCTGATGACTATAATCTTCAAATATTCAAGTGCAATGTCAATCAACATCTTACACCCTGAGCTTGTTCCCCATCCTTCTGTATCCTTTCCTCAAACACGCCTCTTTACTACTTTACTCTTATTCTCAATCCTCTGTAACCACTTGCATGCTAGTGGCACTCCTGCCTTGCTTGGGGTGAATTGCTTTAAAAAAAAAAAAAAAAAAAAAAAAAACTAATTTTAATAATCACAAATAAAGTTCTTTGAAGATATATTCTGATGCATTGTGTCCAAAATTTTAAGATGAAACAGTTCCAATGTTTCACAAGTGCTGGTTTCTTTATCCTCATTGTTTGTACTCCAAAGTATTTTTCAAGTGTGCTGAACACACTTGAAATGTGAATGTTGGATAATTTCCTCACAGAAGAAGAAGAGACTTTAGAAAAAAAAAGATACGGTTCAATAGATGGATACTGAGAATATCATGGAAGAATCATATAAAATATAAGGTTTTAAGAAAAATGGAAACAAAAAGGACACTTATGCTTATAATCAGAAAGAGTTTCAATTTCTGAAACACATCATGAATGAGGAAAGAAGGTTTTGAAAATGTGACATTCACAGGACATAGTGAAAGTGAAAGAGGAACTAATCTACCTAACAAGATTGTGTAAATGTATTGCAGCACATGGAATAGAAGGAATAATGAAATGACAAAGCTTACTAAGAGCTGTAAAGGAAAGGAAGCTGGAGAGGACCATGACTGTCTAAGTCCTGAAGTGACATTACACACAGAAGATTAGTTTTTAGGATTTTCTGCGGATGATATCTGAAAGTGAAGGCAAATTGGTTACATTTCTAAGACATTTTTTACTCTGGCCATATTCAGGTGTCCATTTCAGCCCAAACATTGCATCTATCATAATATTTACAAAAACCAATGATGTGAACGACAGTCAAAATAAATATAAGCTGAGAAACATATTGTAAAACAAGTGCTAAAAATTGTAAAGCACTCATAATAATCACAGAATTTGTTTGGACCACAGAAATGATTCTTTGTTTTGCTTTTGTTCTCACCATAATACTTTAGTGGCCTATTCTACAACCTTTTTCTAGTGCCTAATCCATAAGAACAGAGATAGATTTTTTTTTTTTCAGGCATAGACATTGAACAGAAAAAAATATTAAAGCTGACCTGATTTGTTCCCAGCAAACAGACCATAAAATTCTCAGCAACTTTTGTAATACAGATTATTTTTTATTATTTATAAATATTTATGGATACTTTCTAATTGCCTCCCTCCATTTTTTTCTTTACTATCCCAATACAAAATTCGAGAGTCACTCAAGGTAGGGAATTACTGTTAAAATGCTTACAATGAATGAAGTGTGATATAAGACTAGGTAATAGAGTGTGAAGTTTATGAAAATAAAGAACAGATAATGACTGATTTGTTGATTGCAGTCCTCAGGGAAGCATCCGCATGGGAATCTGTGTGATAGATTAGCAGTTCTAGCAAAAAAGTTGTCACGGTGATACTTTCTCTTTATATTTAGAATATGAATAAAATGAAGGTGATTCAACTTGACTGAAGTATCATCACATGCCCTAGCTGTAATGTGACTGAACTAGAGCTCTAAAGAATGGAGCTCATCTAATCATTTTCCATGGAAATATTGATAGAATAGCAATAAGTATGGCATATTGTACCTGTTGGTAAGAGGCTGCAGAGCAGAAAATAGGTTTTCCCCACATGATACTGCATAAACAATTTTGAACTCTAGTAACACTGGAAAGAAAAAAAAAGTGAGCTGCTACATTTCATATATGGCAGCAACAGTACTCTAGTAGGATTGGCAAATAGGATTTTGCATATCAGCATATGTTCGTTATAGGATAAATAAAGTGTAAAATAAAGAGTTAGATGGTAGGAAGTTAACTACTAATCACATGTCATAAAACAACACTATACAAGTGTATGGCATCAATGATAGGATGCTTAAGCCGCTTGGACAAACCAGAATTTGTTGAGACTTGGATGCAGTATTTTACAGCCCAGGAAAGGACTCAAAAACTGAAAGACAGTAAGGCAAGAGGGGGAGAAAATTAAATAAATTAGTTCTTCCTAGCTTTGGCAGGTTGTAAAACATACCTCAAAGAATTAGAGGATTTTAGTTTCAATGTAATTTCAGAAATTATAAAAAGAAATTATGTCCTAAAAAGAAACTTATATCAGAAAGAACCAAATTTCTGTCCATTAAGCAGAAACCAGATGAATCACTTAAACAATATCTTTACACATTAAAGAGAAGTTAGCAGATTATGCAAGTTTGAGAAACTGAGAGTTCAAGATTGTCTATAGGACAATTTGATCCAATTGCATTTGACTGAAGGTAAGGCTGATATACCTTTATAAATAGATAAGATATTAGAACAATTACAATTGAATAATTTGTCTCTAATTGCATGTATGGAAGTTATACAACTACATTTTTAATTCTAATAGTGCTGGAAAGTGAGGATTGAGCAGTTTCAGTTCAAATATAGCAGCAACACTACATCTTTTCGTCAAAATTCACTTTAATACAAAAAAACTCATAGATAATAACAAAAAAATAATTTATTCACTGTTGTTTTTCTTGTTTTCAATTAAATTCTCAAAATAACCACAATGTCCTTGAACATCTTGGCTCATTTCTCCTAGATATCAATCTTAAGAATTTTGAGACTAGAGTGGGAGATTTTGTCGGGGATCAGCTCCAAATGTCTCCACTTAATCGCATACTCAAGCAGGTTCAATTTCAGGTCGAAGGGGAATCAGAAGTCTGATAGCAATATTTACAAATACTTTCATGGTAACTGCTCCAATGAGCTGCTTTTGCTGGTTCCCAGACTTCATGAATTTAAGCGTTCAACTATGCTGGCATCTCGCTCTCACCCTTTCACTGTCGAAAGTGTTAAATGCAGCTGTATCTTCTACTTCAATAGCTTCTTGCACTTCTCGCCTGTGGAACTCCCTCCCCATTTCTATTTTCCCTGATAGCTATAATCTCCAACTATTCAAATGTAATGTCAATTGACATCTCCAAATGCCTTGATCTATCCCCTATCCTTCTCTTCATCCTTTCCTCTATCACTCCTCTTTGATCTCACTCCAACTCTCTGTAACCCATTGTGTGCTAGTGGCTTCCCGCCTTGCTTGGGGTGAAACGCTTAGAAAAAAACAAGAAAAAAAAAACAGTCAAATTAACTTTGTAGAAATTCTGTGTGAAAGGGAGCACTATCCTGTGTCAGCACAATTACTCCATTCCTTAGTTTCTCTAGTTGGAGCCATGACAAAACAGGGGCTCTTAATACTTTGTAGTAAATACAAGCACCTAACTTTTGGTCAAGTTTCTAGAAGAATACATTTTTATTTCTGCTAGAAACCACAGCAGCCAAGCTGGGCTGGAGCTGTCCAAACTTACCTTTCCAACCTCAATAGAGATCAAAAATGTTTGTGTTCTGTTTTTCACCTTACAACCACTTTCCCACACATGAAACATTGCTAGCCTCTTGCTACTCTATCACTACTGTCTTGACAGTAGTTCAAGTAAACTACAAACTTTGGTTCCACTAGTTGAAACCTTCAGAGCTAGAACCTGTGGGTAATGTACACTAAACTGACATCCTCTTCCCTTCAGGCTCCATTGGTGAGGCAGAAGTACTCTTTAGACATTATCTTCTCCAGAACTGGTTCTTTACAGAACTGCCAAGAGAATGCTTCCCCAATATCTGAAAAAAATTTTTTTTAAACTTTTAACCCCAAGCAAGGTGAGAATGCCACTAAAATTCAAGGGGTTACAAAAAGTGGGAGCAAGAGTAAAGAGGCATGAATGAGGAAAGGATAAAGAGAAGGACAAAGAATAGATCAAGTCATCTGGAGAAAACAATTGAGATTGCATGTAAGTAGTTGGAGATTATAGCTATCAGGAGAGCAATTAAGAGGAAGGGAGTTTCACAGATGGGAAGTGCAAGCCTTGAAGCTATTGGAGTAGAAGAGACTGCTACATTTAACTGTTTTGACAGTGAAAGGGTGGGACTGAGATGCCAACCTAATGGTTCATTTAAATTCATGCAGTTTAGGAACTAGTGAAAATATCTTATATTTGTAGAAAAGACGGAAGTAAGCGATGACATATCTGTGAGAGAGTGACTTTAAACGAGATGACAGATCAGGACGAACCACACTGCATATCTGTCTCTGGATTTTGTTGAAGACCCTAAGATGAACAGCAGGGGCTCCAGACCATATATGAGAGCAATATTCCATGCAAGGACGAATGGTTGATTTATAGATTTGACGGATGGCCTCGGGCAAGAAAAACTTTCTGGCGCAACACAGAGAACCAACTTTCCTTGCAGTGATGAAGCTATTGATTCAATGTTATTGTTCCATCTCAGGTCAGCAGACAGTGTGAGACGAAGCAGTCGCAAAGAAGTGCCCTTGTGGAGTTGAATATCAATCATTCTAATGGGAAGCAGGGAAGGTTCTTTGAGGTGGGTAATAGAGAGAAGTTTTGTTTTTGAGGCATTAAAGTTAACCACCTATTTCCAGCTCCAGTCAAAAACTGATTGGAAGTCCTTTTCGAGACCAACGGCCAGGTTAGTTTTGTCAGTGATACCAGATTTACTATTTAGGCAGGAGTAAATAGTGGTGTTTTCTGCTTCCCTAATTACCACAATGAAGTTGAGGATTAATCTATATATATATACCTATATGTACCTATTTTTTATTTTATCCTCGATAGGAATAGAAAGGTTTGTCTCATCTAGTTTACCCTCCTCTCCTGTCTTATCATTTGTTTCCTGTTTAGGATCGGGTTTTCAGTTCATTTTGAAGATTTCTCATTCTCTTTCATTCCCAGAAGCCCCTTAAGTTTTAGTGGCATTATTGCTTTGCTTGGCATGATTTGATTAAAAATACAATTGTCCTTCTATAAAGATCTTTTTCAGGATATTCATGACAAATGAATTAATAACTATTTGTTCTGCATTTAATTTCACATAATGTTTTATAGTCATTTGAGGGAAAATTTAAATTAAATGTTACTGCAAACTTTGCTTCCGCATCATCTACTTTAAGACTATAAAATATCATAAATGTTTAATCATGAAAAATAAGATGTTTTTGTATTGTAAAAAATCACATTTTTATAATTTGAATATACATGCCTCTAGAGACCAAGCTTGCTGATAATTTGGGTGTGCAAGAATGAAATTAGAAAATCCAATCCTTTCTCTAAATAAAAGAAATGAAATAATTCAGTTTGTTTCATTATTTTTTAAATAAGTAATCTATAAATCTTATCTTGTTTATGATGTTAAAAAAGAAACTGAAACAAGAATTAGAAAAAGATACAGAAAGCAATGTAATTTGAGGCCAAAAATGGATAAAAATTGATAGACTGACAAAGTAAAACAGAGAGAATGTTAAAAAATGAGCAAATAATCTTAGTTTACAGAGAAAATAAAAATGTTTTGTGCAAGTGACTGCATTTGGGAGGACACATTCAAATGCAAACAAAGACAAGATGAAAATTCATATGAAAATAAAAATACAAAATAAGGTCATTTAAATTAAAGGAATTTTTGAAAAAGTATTTTTGGGCTTCCTTAATATAATTTACACTTCAGTTTATTTAAAAATGTTTTTGTTTTTTCTTTTCATTGTAAAAGAATGGAAATCTTGCATCGCAAAAGTGAATGCAATGGATATAAACCACTTCACCATCACATCCCCATTTTCTTGATAAAAAAAATTGAAAATGATTTAAGAACAAAGAAATGAAAATGCTTAAATTTTTAAAATGGTAAAATTAGTTTTTGTTTTTTAATGAAGCTGTAAATTTTCATTTATCTTTTTTTCTTGTAATTTTCCATGATTTTCTTTGGTTTTCCAAATGATGAAAAGAAATATAATGGAATGTTTTTCTCTTTTTTTTTTCTTCTGTTTAATTCACCATTAGAAAGAGAAAAAAAAAACAGAAGAAATTTAAAAAATAGGCAGAGCAGAATTGTTTTTTACGACTTTCTTGTTTTGGGTTTTTTAAAAAGCAAATTGGCTGAAACCTACACTGATCTAAAAAAAGAAAAGAGAACAACAAGGGGAAAGAGGAGGAGAATGGAGAGGAAATAAAGAGGGGTAACTGGAAGAGGGGAGATAAAGCGGTAACGGCAAGGGGAGAAAGAACAATAAGACTAAGTGGGAGGAGGAGGGAAAAAGAAAAAAAGAAAAATGGATGAATATAAAGATGAAGGAGAAAATAACCAAGAAAAAAAGTAGGGAGGGCAGGTAAAATGATGATAGAAAACGTATGTAACACCAGAAAGAGAGAAAAAAAAAATAAAGCAACTAAAAAAAGCCAATAAGAAAAAGGACAGGATAAAGAAAATGGCAAGACCTTCATAATTTCAATTACAATATAAAAGAGCTCTGGGTCTGTCGATATTTCTGAGATGAGGTATTAAGTGGTGCAAAAATGATGACGTAATAATGTCGTTTTTTGACGTATTTTTTAATGTAAAAAAACGACATTATTACGTCATTATTTTTGCACCAACCTAATATTATGTACATTATTTATATTATTCGGATTATTGTCCTCATCTTTGTCGCCATATTTATTACAAAGTTTCAGCCATTGTATGCCCCAGCCTTCTTCAGGTGGTTGGAATGTCAAACTGAACCCATTATTTTGCTCACTAGGGTAGACTGTTCTAGTTTCACACACCATGTTTAATGGATGTCAGTTATCAGTTATCTCCTGTTAATATCCCTCTGAAAGTTCTCCACTGCCTTAACCAGGTATTGAACTCACACTCTTTGGGTCGTGTCACTAGATCTGACTGTGCCATGTGTCCTTGAGGATATCTGGATATGAATTTCTGGGTATTATAAACCTAATGTCTTCAGCAACCATTTTTACCAGTGCTCATATTGCAATTTTGCTGTTATCATCGCACGTTTTTACCAGAGCTCATATTACAACTTTGTTGTTATCATTGCTTTTCTCTGGCACTCCTTATTACTGGTTCCCATATTGTATTTATTTCTATGCTTGGTTGGCTCAGGAGATTTCTGTGGCCTAGCATATATGCTGATTCCATAAGTTTATGAATTTTTCAATGGTGTTTTGTCAATGATCTCAGCATGATCCCACAGAGGGCAGTGATCTCTCTTCTCTCTCCATATATAAAAGAGCTCTGTTATGTCACTGATTTTTTCATCAGTTCTGGAGTTCAATATTCAAGCTCAAGTAAATGCTGAAATTTGAAATGCTGATTTTCAAGGCAGAAAGGATTTCTTTGAAAACTGATGAAACATTAGCTTCATATTGACATTTGTCCTTATGTTACTGTAAGCAAACTCTCTCCATGCATGTCTCATGAGGACATGGGTGATCATGGTTCATTACATCTGTCTTTTATAGTTCTTATCAATGTTTGTTTTTGGCTGTCTCTTCTGATTGCTGTTCTAACAAACATTTACACAAGCTTTAATATATCTTGTGAGTGTCAAATTTTCCAATTTCAACTGTTTCTTTATGAATTTAAGTGCTCTTTTTGTTTCTTTTTTCTCTAAAACTTTGTTTTTGCCCCCATAAAGATAGTCTAAGTTACAACTTATCCATTGCCTGAGATACTTGAACATTCCCCAAAGACTTAAAACTTGTTGTTGATCTTCAAACTATAGATTTTGACTGCTAATTTTTAAGATGGAGAAAAAGAAGTCAATTTGTGTATGAATATGACAACTGTTTTTGATTTTCTTACCATTGATGATGTCTCCTTAGTCCATCGAGTGATCTACACTTTAAGGCACAGATTTTGCAAGCAAGCTTACTATTTGCTGCACTGGTGTATATATGTATACACACACACACTTAGGGTTCTTAAAAGTTCTTGGTCAACCAAGAATGGAATAACCTAGGCCATAAAACACACATGCTATTCAATATATTCAACCACACTTCAAAACACCTGGTACATTGTTTCTACAGCTTTTTTTTTTTTTACCTTTCCTCCAAAATTCTGATATTTATTCATTGAAATGGAGGGGCACAGTGGAGTAATAGATAGTGGCTCGGATTGAGGAACTGGAAAACTGAGTTTGAATTCCAGTTAAATCTATTACATTCGCTTACATGCTGATACCCTTGTGAAAGGTATGAATCCTCTTCTTCTCCCATCAACTATGGGTAAATAGCAGCACAGACTGGGTTCTATAGCCTTGGATGGCAACTGGTCTACCGCAATTTAATGCAGGAAAAATATCTGCCTCATCAGTTATTAATCAAAAGAGACATGATCGCCTAAGCATGTATCACGCATGGCACATAACTGATTCATCGAAATACTGATTTGAAATATATTTACAAGATAGTGACAAAAAGTTCTTGATATGACCCACTCCCCAAAAGCTGAGCAGAAGATATTTTTATGGGGAAGGAATTCTTGTATAGGTTGAAAAATTTTCAAAACCCCCTCACACATGCACACACACGCAATAAGTTTCCTTAAAGACAATTGGCATGGCACTGTGATAAAGCTTTTTATTTAATTTTTCTTGTATCTGTCTATATTTCTGGGATGAGGTATTGTAATTATTTACATTATCCAGAGTGCTGTCCTAATCTTTATTGTCATATTCATGTTGTTTCAAACATTGCACACTACAGCCTTCTTCAGGTGATTGGAATTTTGAACTGAATCCTTTATTTCATCCATTGGTGTAGTTCCACATGCCCTGCCAAAATGACCAAAATGTCGTGAATATGGCAACAAAGATAAGGACAACAGTCTGAACAATGTAAATAATGTAAATTAATTCATTTTTCTTGTGTTTGTACAAGTGTTTTTTTTTCTGCTGTGTAAAAAAAAAACTTGTACAAATGCAGGAAAAATTAAATAAAAGATTAATTGCAGTCAGCTTTCTTTAATAAAAATTGTATAAAAGAAGGATTGCTACCCAAATACACAATTATCATATATATATATATATATATATATATATATATATATATAAATATAAAAGTGAACATAGAAGTCAACACTTAGAGGCGACAGTCTGTTTCATGCTATATGCAATCGTCAAGCCACCTTGGCTTGACGATTGCATATAGCATGAAACAGACTGTCGCCTCTAAGTGTTGACTTCTATGTTCACTTTTATATTTACACACGCTCTATCTCTGATATTGAGCACTTTATTCCATAAATATAGCACACCTTAAGACTATATTTCTTTATATATATATATATATATTTCTACAGATATACTTCCTCTGAGAATAGTTACACACACAGATATATATATATATATATATATATATATATATACACACACACATTTCTACAGATATACTCCATCTGAGAATAGTTACACACACAGATATATATATATATATATATATATATATATATATGGGTTTTTCAACAGTGACTATTATAGCTAATATAGTGAGACTCTTCGCATAGCGAATTGAGTCACTGTCAGTCACTGGGCGTGTTTCTAAAAATAAATACGCTAAAAATCCACCTACTTCCCTGCCATCCGCCGACAGCTTAGTGGTAGAATCTCCGGCTGACACCAATTCAGTCGGGTTTCGATCCGAGCTAGAGGCAACAGGATGTCTAGCCACACTGATGAGCTGTGAAACAGCGAAACAATCTGTCTGTGGATGACGTTATATATATATATATATATATATATATATATATATATATGTATATATATATATATATTATATATATAAATATAATTTCAGCCAGTTTTACTGATCAAACAGTAGTATGTTTTCCATGGACATCAGTAGAAATTATCGCAGCACAAATAAAAGCAGGATTTCAAATGCTGATTTTCAAGTAGGAAGTCTTTTGGATTGGAAAACTGGCATAAGATAAGCTACCTGTTAATATGTGTCTTGTGTTGTATGAAGATAAACCTAGTAAATACTGGTGACAACTTTTATTATTGCCATGTGGTATCTGGAAAAAATACTTTGTCCTTTACTTTTAAGATAAGAGAAAGAATTAGTATATTTTCTTCAACTGACAAATAAAATACAATTTGGTATCACTCTTAAAACTAGTGGCAGTTTTTGTCCTCACCTGAACAAAAAAATTATTGCCATGAAAGCATCAACCTTATCTTTCTTGACACAGAGTCTTCTGTGTTTTCCACAGGAGTTAAAGCATAGGGATATTGGCTCATTGATCTGAGGTTCAATCTCTTTTGTCATTTTTTACCTCTTATTCAGTGATAAGCAAATACAGACTAATATCCTTATCTTTGCAGTTTCAACCACTTTCTGGCTTTCTTCAGTTGTACTTTGCATGTGCTAACTTTGAACAAAACTTTTATTTCACTTAATACACTGGGCAATAAGAATATACACCCTGAATATACATTTCAATTAACACAAACTTAAACATACAGGTAACAGAGATGCCTTGCAGGAAATGATCACATGATCAAAATCAATACACATATAGGTTTCCAAACAAGTAATGTACCAATATCATAAACTACAGGATCATTACACTAGGTAATACTGCTGTAGTTTCAGTTACAAGTATAAGGTGGAATTGCAAGTCCCATATTGTTGTACTCTTAGAGTGGTTGCCAAACAAGGCTAGAGAACCCAGTCTTCTTTACTATATTCCACATTTGCAGGGAGAAGAGATAGATTCATACTTTTCCTCAGAGAATTTGTGCAAAAGTTGACACAATGGAATTGAACTCACTATGCCAATTTCACTTTCCACACTCTTATACCTCATATTAATACTGTGTATCCTCCTTGCGGGTTAGAAGAGGTCTATTCTCTCACATCTATTGTCCAAAACAATTCATCCAATCTTAATAATATCAAAATAATTACCACTACATCCCAAACCAAAAATGTCCGTAACAATAATAATTCTGAAGTGAGTAACGTATATACTTATGTATCATGTGACCTTTAAAGACTTAATTTTGAAGCTAATTTGACTACAATAAATGGACATATATAGTCTTGTCAATGGCATAGTCAGGGCAAGCAGTACATACACTAACTTCATATCTCATGCATGATGCAACCTTCTTAAAATTAGCTTCAAAATTAGGTCTTGAAATGTCACATGATACATTAGTATATACAGTATATATAAAATAAACTATCACATTTCCTTACAGTATATTGGAGGAGCTTGCATAAAATAACAAATAATATATCTATGAACTCAAAAACATCTTATACATAAAAATTTATCAAATGAATTAGTTCTACAGAGAAATAAGTTTAATGCCAAGTTTGACCTAAAGAATGCCACACTTATTAAAAGAGAAAATATCTTACTTAGAAAGTTCATGAAAGTGTCACTATTGAATCTTACCAAAAGAAGATGATGACTTCCAGCAGGCAGGAAAGCAGAAGGCCGTAAGGCATTTATTTTAATTTTAGAGAGGACAGGAGCCAGTTCGGGAGCACACTCCTAAATAGGTATGACAGGGATACCACTGGGTTCACATGCTTTGTGGGGATCAAGGTTTGTGATAGTAGCAGAAACTATGGAAATGGTTATATGCATATCATTCAGCAGAGAATCAGTTCTAAGTGGGAAGTTAAGCAGGGTTACTCCAGATGAGTTGAGAGGAGAATTTATGGTCAAAGCATTCAGCTTTATCAGCAGAGGATAATAACACCTCAAATTGATTGAAGAGGTGGTGAATAGAGAACTTGCACTTATTTAGTACCAGAAATGTCAACATGGTATCTTACAATTTTCTTTAACCTCTGTTACATACTTGGTAAGCAGAAGCCATGCAAGTTCATAAAAAATATTCATTAATAAACCACAATTTGAAAACTTGTTAATTGTTATGCTAGAATTTAAATCAAAAAGGCATTATCATTAGTGCCTGATCATGGTATGGACACACATCCAACACACCAAGTCACCAACACAAATGCACATATATGGTTTCCTGATATCAAGAAATAGTTTCCATGGGCTTCCATATATTTTTCTCCAGAACATTTTTCAGTAGATGCACAAAATTTCCCCTTATGTCTGAAGGTTGATGTTGGTTGTGACTTGCCAATTCTTACAGAGAAATCAAGAAAAGATTCTAAAAATCCTAAAAACCTCAGTTACTATTCTTATATATTCTGACAGTTTCCATTGAGAAAATAGACAGGCTTGCCACATAAACAGAAACAAGAATAGGAGTTATATATCTATATCTATCTGTCCATCTCTCTCTCTCCATATATATATATATATATATATATATATATATATATATATATATATATATATATATTAGCTCCCAGAAAAAAATTAATTCAGTCAAGCATTTTGGGGAGAAAGTGTGAATTTGTAAACAGTGACTATTATTACTGATAATGCAAGACTCTCCAAACAGATTGAGTTCTTGGTCACTGGCATATTTATGAAAAGATATATATGCAAAAGTTAGCCTTTTTCTCTGCCGGGTGCCAGTAACTGAGGGGTTAGAATCTCTGACTGGTGCCAAATTAGTCAGGTTTCAGTCTCAGCTTGAAGTGATCAAACTGATGAGCTGTGATACAGCAAAACTGTCTGTCTGTGGATGACTATGTATGTATGTATGTATGTATGTATGTATGTATGTCCGTGTCTAAGGTTATTTTGTTTAGTTCTTATTTTAGTACCACTTAGTTATTTCTTGCCCCATTTCTACTTAGTTTTAGTACACTGAACAACCCAGGAATTGAACTCACAAATACTATGTCATCATGAACCTATACTTTAATCAACAAAATCATTTTCCCTGGCAATGGAACAACTGTCTACCCTCATAGATTAAATAAAAGTTCAGTTCAAATTTAACTGTAGGCGAATCCAGATCAATATACACCTGATGAAGGCTAAAAACATTGTTATAACAACAACAAAAATGAAGACAATAGTCGACATGTAAATTGTGAATATATATATGTCATCCACAGACTGTTTCACTGTATCACAGCTCATCAGTGTGGCTAGAAGTCCGGTTGCCTCTAGCTAGGGTGGAGTAGTGGATAGTGGCTCAGATTGAGGAATTGGAGAGTTGAGTTTGAGTTCCAGTCAAATCCATTACATTCACTTACATGCTAATATGCTTGGGGAAAGGTATTAATCCTCTTCTTCTCCCTCCAGCTATGGGTAAATAGCAGGGTAGACTGGGTTCTATAGCCTTGGATGGTAATTGGTCTAGGAGAAGGTCAACACTGAATTCAAAACCTGCGGAGGGTTGTTTGGGGACCTTGTGGCATGTAATGCACCAGGTCTCTGTATTTGGCCTTTCAAAAAGTGTGGTTGGTTCTGCACTATAATCAAATCATATGTGCTGGTGTTAGAGTTGTCAGTTCCTAGGAACTGAGCTGCTTGACCCTCATACATTGAATATAACTGGAGAGTCCACTATATATATATATATATATATAAAATGTATGTATGTATGTATGTATATTTATTCTTTCAAACAATCAATTACTGTTTATGTCTTTCATTCAATTTTTATGATTTAATGGAAAGTAGAAATAAAGATCCTCAGACTAAATTTAGCAATGGTAATGAATAATCTACCCCCATTTCCAACCAACTTCTGATGGACTCGAGCCAAATTTACCCAAGAATGTAATATTGTTTATAGTACCTATAAATACAATCCATGTCTTGTTTTAATATTGTTTTACTTGTTGGCTTTATTACTAATGACAACTGAAAACTTTATATTATCTAATGTTTTCTATTCATATCTATCTGTCATGGTATGTTCATCTATATCTATGTACATTATCAATGTGGACATTTTTTTTGTATCTGAACAGACAACTTGAAGCAACAAAAATGCAGTTTGACAGAACTGATGAGAATATGATGGACAGAGCCTGTAAGCAACAAGACAGTTTTAAGGAAAATGCAAACAAAGGACAATTATGCATGAAATCAGAAACAGACAGTGGAAATTTCTAGCACATATAATGAAGAAAGAAAGCCTGGAAAATTTGATACAAATTTGACATATTGAAAGTATAAGGAGTAGAAGAAAGAAGTGAGTAATATACCTAACAAGCTTGTGTATATAGATGACAGAACAGGGATGGGGAGGAATGGCAAAAAGAGAGAGATTTCTAGCAGCTACAAAGTGTAGGAAGTAATGGAGAACCATAATTGCCAATGTCCTGAAGGTACAGGATCCAAAGAAGATAGAACACATAAAAATGGATTGTTAATTTTAAATTTTCAAATGTAATAAACTTTTTTTCCTGATAGTTAAGAATTTTTTGTATTAAATCAAAAACTCATATCAAATATAACTCAAGAAGAACACAAGATTTGAACTACAAATTAGTGGTGTCAAAATCAAGCAACTATGAAAATTTAAATATCTGGGAAGTCTGTTAATAGAGGAGATAAAATATGATACCACAACCCAAAGGGTCATTGCGATAACAAAAGATGAATTCCAAAGGATAAGAAACAAAATAACTTAATTATTTTTTTTAATCAGTATCACAAGGCAGTATAGCCACTAACATGCAAGGGGTTACGAGATGTGGAGGAATTAAGAATTGAAATATTAGTAATGAGTAGAAACAGAAAAGAACATTCAGGAGGACAGTAAATAGTGATTGGCATGGCATTTAAATTCCTGCACATCAAAGCTGGCTGAAAAGCGTGGAGCCTGAATAGAGTTCCACAAGTGAGAAATGCAAGAAAATAAAAAAAAAATGTTAGTTTAAAAGTTACGGCTACATCTAGCTAGCTCAACGGTAAATTGATGCGATCTTGCCACCAGTCTAGTATTGTGCTTAAATTCATATAGTCTAGGTAACATAGTAAAGAGAAAATCTGAACAATTACTATGAAAATATTTATAACAAGGCACAGAGAGGAAACCTTACAGCTATTGACAGGCAAGTGACTGAAGATAAGAAACAGGAAAATTTTTAATTTTTTTGATTGAATTCACCCCAGGGAAGGCAGTAAAGGCACAAAGACACAAGGGGTTAATGGGTATGGAAGAATTACAAGCAGAAACATTACTAAGTAGCAAGAAAAAAAGATGAATAATCAGGAGGATGGTAGATAGCGGTTGACATTGCATTTAACTTTTTGAAGATTAAAGTTGGCTAGAAAGCTCGATACTGGAAGGGAGTTCCACATGTAAAGAGTGCAAGAAAAGAAATTGTTAGCATAGAACTCATGGTTATATCTAACCACCTCAATTGTAAATTGATGAGATCTTGATGCCAGTCTAATATTGTGCTTAAATTTAAAAAAGCCTAGCACCATAACGAAGTGCGATATTTATTTTTAATATTTACAAAATGTGGCACAAGGCCAAAATGGGGAAAAGGACAGTATTCATCTGTCTTAACTTTAAACTTAGCTAGCCACAAACACTGACCCAAACATACCACAATATTCCAAACACCAAAACAATGCATTCTTACTTACCTTTCTCACTACATCCACCATAATACCTCATTGTCTCTATGAAAATCCTAACTAGTAACCATATGTACAATTTACTGTCTGTGGGGAGAGGGGAATAAAACAACAATTTAAAAACAAGCCACAATGATTATTTACAATAAGAAAACAAAACTATTTGCAAGAAACCAAATAAAATAATGTTAGTAATAAACCTCCTTACAATCCTTAAATATAGAAAGCATATGGGACAAAGGACAACAGCAAGTAACTTACTTAACAAGCTTGTGTAAATGGATGGCAGTAGAGAGGCAGGTAGGGATAGTGTAAAACACTGAGCTATAAAAGATATGAAGTTGTGGAGAGCCATGACTGTCAATGTTCTAAAAAGACAATTCACATAGAAGTAGGTAGGTAGGTTTATATCTTTTATCTGTCTTGAAGAACAACCTAAATTTTTACTGTCTATATTTCTGAGATGAGGTATTATGTAAACTATTTACATTATTCGGACTATTGTCCTCATCTTTGTTGCCATATTTATTACAATGGAAGGCCGGAGTATACAATGGCCAAAACGTTGTAATAAATATGGCGACAAAGATGAGGACAATAGTCCGAATAATGTAAATAGTGTAAATTTTTACTCTAAATTTGAAAATAAGAAAACATAATATTTTTGTCTGAATTTCAGGGATGAGCAGTTATTATTTACCCTATTTATATTCTGACTAATGTTCTTGTCATTGTTGTTTTCATTACAATGTTTTGGACATTGTGCCCCCTGGCTTTTTAACAATCAAAAGTGGTGGACTAATAGCTCTATGGGAAAATGGCCTAGTGGGTAAAAACATTGGTTGGTGAATTGGGTGATTGTGAGTTCAATCTCTGAGTTGGGTGAGCAATAATAACTGAAATGCTAAATTAAATAAGACGATATTTCTGGACATGGGAAGATTAAATAAAGGGTTCAGTTCAGAATTCCCTGTAGGTTACACAGATTGATATACACCTGAGGAAGAAATGCTGTGATGAAAACAACAAAGATGAGGACAATAGCCCAAAAATAAATAATGTAAATAATAAAAACAAAATATTCCCGATACACAAACTCTGAAAAGCTTAAATAAATGCTTGATATTTTAAAGATGCAAAGGTTAGTTTTATTGTCACTGAGTGAAAGAAATATTGTTGTTATTTTTTTTTAGTTTTAAAAACTTTTTTTTCCTTTTTTAACTTCTTTACCAAAAAATAGAGAAGAAGCTGGCTGCATCTCAACAGAATGTCAGAGGTCAAGGGCTTTAACAAGCATTTTGGGTTGTCAATAGTAAAGTCTTTTTTATACATGTTAAACAAGCATTCTGCATCACTTGAATGAATAAAAGAAAAACTTCTGTGATTGCTGAAGGCAACTGACTAACGTAAACTTCTGTCCCACTGCACAAATACGCACAGCACATGGATAGAGAAAAGAAAGAAAAATATTGTAAACAACTGTACTGAATGACTGATAAATGCGCTCTAAGTAGTATTAGTAACATTGTTAAGCGAGAACCAGGAAATTGTCTTGATACTGCCAACATAAATTCAAACTTAAAGATGTGAAAATGCCCATCACAAGAATGAGTCAGTTTTCTATACATGATTAATAATGATATTTAAAAGAAATGGTTGATTATTTGTACCTGTCCAGTATTACCTTGTACTCTTTACAAGAGTCAGATGAGACCAAACTGCTTAGTGTCTGGGCAATTCAAGTTCTCCATATATTATCACCCATGCCTGCACCTTGGAAAGATGCAAACAATCTCACAACGAAAATACTGAATTATAACCAAACAGAGTGCTACCATTATCTTGCAAAATAAACTGATACCTATATATTTATAAAGAATTAGCATAATTGTTACAGGGTAGACCGAGTTCTCTAGCAGGCGGTCCAGGAAAAAAAAATGTAAATTCAAACTGTTTAAGAGTACACATACTGTAAAGTGTAAGAAGAGTATCCACTGTAACTGATACTCCCCCAATCATTCTTAATACAACCTTACTACTGGGTCATGGAGATTTACAACTGTGCAACCTCTTAACTAAGATCTAATCCCAGATAAGTCATTCCTCAAAGGATCCCTTATCATACCTAGGATGGATAGTGATAATTACTGTATTATTAACCACTACCAAATTTGACTATGAAGCTAACAGCTAATTAAGCGCCCGTTTAAAGTAGTAATGGTTATGCAGTGTTTTAAATGTTTGATTTAATTTCTACAATCATGTTGTCAACAAGCAAATAAAATTAATTTTAAACAATTCTAGGGAAAAAAATTGCACCAATAACCATCGTTATATAAACAAAAGTAAAAGCTCCCAAAACCTACAATCAGACAAAGCATAAATATAAATAAGATGTGAAAAATATATTAAAAGTATAATTTTACAGCACATCTCAATAAACACTTCAGGTTTTTCTTTTAATATAGAAATTTTAAATCATTAAATCATAATTCAGGGCCTCAAAAATCCTCTCAGGGTAAGAAAAATGTTGCCTATGAAATGTCTATGAATTATTATATCCTTTAGGTGACTGCATCTCCAATAATAATAAAAACTTTATTAAATTTTTATATTGGCAACTCAAACACTGCACTCTCTCATAAGTTAACTTGTCCCTTACGGAAATGCAGTACAATTTATGCACATACTGATCATCACTTCATAAACAACCAAAATCCAGCTATTATCCACATAATTATAGACAATGCCAAAATATAATACAGCACCCAACTGTGTTGGAGATATGTAATTAAAAAAAACATTTGATACTGACAGCATGTACCTAAATAATGACTGAGCCAGTCAAAAAATACTTGCACATAGGCAAAATGTGGTTAATTTTTACAGGTGACACAGTCTCATGATTGGAAAATGAACCTTTCACCCATATAAATACACACACACACACGTGTAAGTGCGTGTGTGTGTGTGTGTGTGTGTGTGTACAGGGTGCGATAGATAAATTGTCGTCTAAATTATGCAAACCTGAAAAGACTACACTTATTGCATGAGGTATGAGATAGCTCTGAACAAATCCTGCTGGAAACCCTATATATGGTAACAGGACTCTGCACCATGCTACACAGTCAAGAGAACACAGTCATTGCTGTCACACCTCCCCTTACATCTGGCCACCTAACTCCCCAGACTTCAACCTCCTTGATTATTATTTGTGTAGTTCAGATGAGTGAGAGACCAACAAACTCCTTGTAACAAAGAAGATGAACAGAAGGCAAGGATTATGGCAGTATTTACCAACTTAAACTAGGAGACAGTCCAGAAGAGATGCAGGAGATTCTGAAGACATTGAATAATTTCACTATTTAGCATTTGTGTAATTTTGGTAAATATATCCATTAAAATGAGATGTCAGTGTTATTTTCATTTTTGTGTAATTTAGATGAGAATTTATACATCGTACCCTATATATATGTGTGTGTGTGTGTGTGTGTGTCTATGTGGACATTAGAGTGTTCACTTTCCTGTCATGACATTGTATTTGATTGTCACCAGGGTCAATTTTCAGGAAGGTGATTCCTCTATGTTATTAGACTGGGAAAGTGATCCCAGGTTATCCCAACTTTAGAAAGTGCCTAAAAATCATACCACAGTGTGACCCAACCCCTGTGAGTGAAGCTGGACAGATAAAACTATTCTTGTTCTAACTCTTGATGTAAGATGAGGCACCCACTCCCAGAAACGATAATTTACTCAGTAGAGTTGCAGCATAAAGCACAGGTGTGTCTGAGCAGGCGTCTGCAACAGGCATTGGCTGGCCACCCAAGAAGTCATGCATGCTTGGATACAAGTGATTAGCAATTATATATATATATATATATATATATATATATATATGTGTGTGTGTGTGTGTGTGTGTGTGTGTGTGTGTAAGTTTAATATATATAACCTATTATGTACTGTATGACCTAGAAAAACAGAAAACTGTACATCCATTTTTAAAAGTGAATAACATTCACAAAAATAGAGATATTTTGAAGTTGTTTGTTTTATTCAAAACAGAAAATTGTTTTCCATAGTTATCCAAATTGTTTAAATCTTAAATTATTTTTAGTTAAGTTTAAAAAAATATTCTGCGATGAATAAAACAAACACATCCAAAATATCTCTACTTTTCCAAAAGTTATTCAGTTTTAGAAAAGGGTGTACATTTGTGAAAGTCAAGATAGATAGAGAGAAAAAACATTCATCCAAACAACTTTTGTTAAATTCAACCCACAGGGTGTGTCTAAGTCTTTTGATTGTTTTTTACAACTTTCGAATAAGATTTTGTATATCTTGATCAAAATTGTGGACAAACTGTCCAAAGTTTGTATTTTGTTAGATTTGTTTAATGATTTTGTAGGGTTTCAGTCATTATCAAGAACTTGGAGTTATCTGGGGAATTCAAATCCATCTAGAGTGATGCTATGTAATGGTTTAAAGACATAAGAATACATAGGTAAAGCATATATCAAATATTCATACATATCATCATTATTTTGTACACATATTAAATATTTTATACAAATTGATTTCACTTCAAACAATATACCCCCAAAAATTAATAAAAAAATAATTTAAAAGTTTAAAATTTCAGTGTCCCCTCTCCTTCATGTGTATGTGTAGATATATCAATATAAACATCATTTTCATCTGATAAAGTCCCAAATGACAAAACAAGTCACAGAAAAACATTTTACAACTTTCTTGTTAATTTTACTTTTCCTTTTAATCATTTTACTACAAGCAAAGCTGGAAAGCAACTGCTACACAGGAGTCTACAGAGAGTAAAAGTGAGAGAAAAGACTGAGTAAAGGGAGGACTGAGAAAAGGATAAAAGATGAATGGGCTTCATGAAGATAGAAGATGGTGATTGATGTTGCATTTAAATTTTTGAAGATTATAGTTATCATGGAAGAAAGTAAACAAAAGGGAGTTGCACAGTGTGAAAAAAGAAACTGTTGGAGTAGAAGTGGTGGTTATATTTAATTATTTCAATAGTAAAGAGGTGGAACCTAGATGCCAATCTAGTAGCATGCTTAAATTCATGTAGTCAGGGAACCAGGAAAGAAAGCTTGTCAGAGCAGTTGTCATGAAAATATTTGTAAAAAAGACAATGAGAAACCATACCATGTTGGTGAGAAAGTGATTGAAGTCAAGATGCCAGATCAGGATCTTTTACATTGCAGATCATTCTTTGGATTTTTTTCAAGAACCTCAAGATGAATAGCAGGAGCACCAGACCACATATGGCAACAGTATTCAGTTCATAGAAGAATGGTAGATTTCTATAGAAGGACTTTGAGGGAAAAAATTTTCTGGCATGGCATAGTGACCAAACTTTCCTTGCAGTAGATGCAGCTACTGATTGGATATAGTTGTTCCACTTCAAGTCAGTTGAAAACCTGAGGTCAAGAAGATTTATATATATATATATATATATATATATATATATATATATATATAAATGTACACCGGTGGTGACAGTCTGCATCATGCTTAAATCTTCAGGCCTGCAGATTGTGTTTAAACATGAAACAGACTGTTGCAGCTAGGTGTTGACTTGAATGCAGACTTTTATACTTATATATGGTCTATCCCTGATACTGAGCACTTTTAATCCATAATATTAGCATAGATTAAAAATATATATATATATATATATATATATATATATATATAAAATGTCAGATTTTATTTGCAAAAATACATTTTCATAATAAAATTAGCATTAACGAATCAATATTTGAAGAATCTTCAAAACAGACAGGCTTTGTATCCTTCAGAGAACAACATACTATTTTCTAACCCCAATTTATTTCCCAGATGGCTTTGTAACAAACCTAACTTCATGGACAGCTATCTTAAGATTTGAGTTGAAATAAAAACAAGGCAGCTTAGAAAAGATCCAAAATAATTAAGATAATTTATCCCTGAATTACAAAAAGAACAACAAAAAATACCTGTTCAAATTGAGTAAATTACCTTAGTGAAAAGTGGAAAATATGGATCAGTCCGCTAGAAGTTTCAACATCTTTCAGTGTCTGTATTGGCTCATTTATGACTAAAAGATAATGAGGCTGCAATGGATTGAAAGAGATTTGGTGCTAGACACAAAATCAGAAGGCTATTTACATAATTCACCTTTTAATTGATATTTCAAAAGTAGGAAATTAATGTCTTGGGGCTTCATTTTAAATATATTCCATTTCAATGTTTTTAAAATTTGTCAACTTCAATTAGTATCCATCAATACAAAACTGCTGAAAAATTCTCAGTTTTTATGATGCAGCATTGTTATTATCTAATGATTCTTATAGGCTAACATTCTTATCTGAATTCTTTTTATAATAAGTCAAACAATATCATATCAAGCCATTTTGTAGAGCATTTTTTTTTTGTTTGATAAATTAGTTGTTCATTTCCTCCCACGGCACATAGTTGGTATTCATAGTCAGTAGATTTTGAGTGTGGATTTTTAAGGCAAGCAGATTCATTTCGCATAAAATATTGTTATAGTATAATTTTCTTATTCAATTGCATTCTCTCATTTATTCTTGTGCCAGACTTATCTAGATGAATGGAGAAAGCCTTTTTGATAGCCGAGTTAAATGCAGATTTCCCATTTCAAATTAATGTAAACATTGGCATATAATTTAAATAATAATAATGATTTTGTAGCATATATTGTTTTGTATATATTAATAAAAATAAAACATAATTAAAATCTTGTAATTTAATGTGGGTTCTTTTTTATTATTAAATTAAATTCAGTTATTCGATGAAAAGTAAGAAATATTTCTGATACTTGTCATTTCTGCGTGGTTCAGATTATTTACAAAATAGAGCTAACTGTGAAATCTAATCATCAAGTGTAACGATGGATATTTTGCAATTTTGTCTTCTCTGCTTTATTTCACAAGCCTGTATAAAATATATATTTAAAATGTATATATTGTGAAACAATGACTTGGAGAGTAAGATGAAGAATTCTTTCAAAGATCTGAAGAATAGCAGAAACAACAGTTATATTTCAGAATTATTTGTGCTATTTTTTTTTTTAATATTGAATGAAGAATTTTTAGCTTCCAGTTCTGAGGTTCTACACTTAATTTTGAATATTTGAAGCAGGTTCAACCAACAAAGAAAATGAAATAAAATTTTTTTACTTTTATGTGCAATATCCCTTCATGATCATAAATCATGCCTCACCACAGCATTCCATTCTTTGTAGAACTAAGTAATATTTTTCCGTTACTATGTCTTCCAGTTCTTTTGTTGCCATCCAGTTATACAAGCTAGGATGATTGCTTCATGTCTCCGTCTCCCAATAAGTCTTGCTTCCAATATATCTGGTGAGTGTCCAGTTCCTAAAATATCCCCTACCACCACCATTATGTGTCCCAGAAATTTTAACTCTTACTTTTTAACACCTACATAAAAGTGAGTTTTTTGTTTCCATTTTTCATAATTCTTCCATATTGTTCACATGTTCCATCCATGGTATTCTCAGCGTCCTTCAATAAAACTCCATCACTATCAATTTCTCATCATCTGTGAAGAAATTTACCAGAATTCTCTGCCATATTGGAAGACTAATATTGAGTTATCATTGTAAGTGGAAATTTTATTATGTAACTTGTATTTATAAACAGAAGTAAAATGGAGGAAAAATGTTAAATTTTCAAACTTTAATTTCAGAATGATCTAAAATATTCTTAAAGATAGCTATATAAGGAAAGGTAAACTATGAGGCTGCTAAGTGATATAATTTATTGTCTAATAAATGAGAGTGAGTAAATGCTGTTTAATATATTTAATTTATATTGTCTTTACAGATTCATTTATATCTGAATTTTTACACACACACAATTGTCAGAGGATGTGAACATTAGTTATGGTTCAGTTCATTCTCAATGAAGATTTGGGTATGAGACATGTGTCGGTCAAGTTTGTACTGAGAATCGGGTTTCAGCTGTGAAGGATCTTCTTGGTTGTATTGAAGAAGACAAAAACTTTTTGAAAATGGTGATAACATATGATGAACTGTGGGTCTTTGGTTATGACCTTGAAACCAAGACTTGGAATTTCCAAGTGTAAGACCTCTTTGAGATGGAAGAACACACAAATGACTCAAAGCAATGTAAAAACACTGTTGACAATTTTTTTTAACTACAAAGACATTGTTCATCATGAGTATGGTCCACCTAGTCAGACAGTAAACAAGTACAATCATGACATGTTGCAGCGATTGAAGGATGCTATTAATCAACAAAGAAAAGAATTGCATGTGCCTGATGGGTGTCAACTCCACCATAACAATTCACCTATCCTTTCAGTGCAGCAGTTTTTGGACAATAACAATATTTCCCAGGTTTGGCAACCTCCATATTCCTCAGATCTCATCACTTGCAATTTTTTCCTCTTTCCAAAAATCAAATACCACTTGAAAGAAACAAGATTTCAAGACATTACGGAAAACGAATAGAATGTGATGAGGCAGCTACAAGATATCCCTAAAAAGAACTTCCAAGAATACTTCCATCAATGGAAAAAATCCTGGATAAATATCTTTAGAAGGGGAGTACTTTGAAGGAAATTAAATACCCAAATGGATATATATGCATTTTATGTTTCTTTTTATAGTGCCAGACCCAATATTTTCCATCAGATGTTATATGTGTGTGTATGTATGTATACATATGTATATTTGTATGTGTGTATATATTTATGCATGTGTATGTATGTATTATATACCATACCTATGAACACTAATGGGTATGTCCCAGTCCTCATAAATATGTTGAAAGTGGGACTAATATGCTGTTTAAGTAGTCCACCACTAGCAGTGGTTTACCTACTTCACGCCGTTGGCGAGTATTGTATTTTGTTGATGTTATAAAGATTACCATTTCATTTCTGACCCCCATTTTGGTTATTCCTCATTCAGTAACTTTTTCTAGGTTACAACATTATGTTAGTGTCATGGGTCCTTACCTATAACTACAGAATGAACTCTTCCTAACACTACGTATACTAGGCCTCTCAAGAGAGAGGGACGAATCGAGTCGACCCGATAGTAGTTCACTCCAAACCAGACTGACAGTCATACTAACACCTTCCACATCTTACATTATTATTTTGTGTAATATACCGTCGTTATTTCTCTTGTGTTCGTTTTGTTCTTCCTTTGTCCTAACCTGGACCATAACAGTTTGCATGTGTGTGATACATGTATACATATGTATGTTTGTGTGTGCATGTGTATGTATCTTTGTGTGTGTATATGTATACATATGTCTGTATATGTGCATGTAATGTGTGTGTATGTATATATGCCTGTTCATGGGAGGTATATGTATACATGTGTGTGCATGTATGTATACATATATATGTATGTATGTTTGTGTGCTATTGCCGCAATATTCAATATTTGGTCTTATTTGTCTCTTGTAAAGACAGAGCAGATTTTGACAATGTGTGGGTAGAGAACTTTCAAAATCTTTATGGCAAGAAAGTAAAAATTGTATTTGGGAAGAACTAAAGAAAAGAACAAAGCAACCAAGCAGAGAAAGTGAAATGAACCAACTTACGAAGTGCAATGCAAGTAATTTGGTTGTCAAAAAGTTTCAAGTAATTAAAACTAAATTAAAATTGTGTGGCATCTAAAGTAGTTTGCTGCATGCAAGCCACCTTACATTAAAATTAAGCACAATTTATTTCCAGAATAGCAGTTAACATATTTATAGCTATCTTAGATATATGAACCCTTACATAATGGCTTCAATATTTTATTTTTGTCAGAGTTATTATTAGTCATTACTATATGTGACAGTAAAATTTGATATAGTATCAACTATTTAGGTAGGCTGATGGCAAAGAGAATTAAAATGTTTAATGGAGATACAATATCATCAAAGACAAGACACATAAATGTAAATGTATGAAAAGATCAGTTTTGTGTCATGTTTGATATATGCTTAGGTGATCATGTATCTTTCGATACATGACTGACAAGGCAGATTTTTTACCAGCGTAGGTTGCCATTTCTTTCTGCGGTACACGAGTTGCCATCCAAGCTATAGAACCCAGTCTGTCCTGCTAATTATCCATAGCTGAGGGGAGAAGAAGAGGATTCATACCTTTCCCAAGGGTATTAGCACATAAGTGAATGTAATGGATTTGACTGCAATTCAAACTCCGCTCTCCGATTCCCCAATCCGAGCTGCTATCCTGCCTCCTGAAGAAATAGTGGTTTTATTTGGGCTGGAATTTCTGTTATTGATATTTCTTACCTGACTCCCTGTAAAAAAGTGTTGCTTTTTTAAAGAGGATATTTTGTTGATAACAGAGTTGGTCTGTTGTGGAGGAAATAAAAATATGTCTTTAAAACAGAAAATTAATCTCAAATGAAATTTTTATAAAACTCTTGAAAATTGATATAAGAGGAAGCAGGATATATAACACTTACAACACTCACTTGATTCTCAACTATGTAATAAAAATATGTTATATGGATGATTGAGATAATATTTACAATGTTAAAGCTGAAATATTTTGGCAAGTTTTGGTTTTCAATATACAGTGTTGTGAAAATAAAAATTTTATTGTCATGTGTACAGAATTAAACTTTACAAAGAAAAGGGCTACTATGAGCATGTGTTGAAAATTCTTGGCCTGAAACACTTCTAAAAGCTTAGAACCATGTCATGTTCAAACACTGGTTCTGAAGTATTGAGGAAAAATGTAAGGAAACACACAAATCAAAATAAGGAATTTATTTACATGTTTACATATTGGAAGTTGTCAGTAGTTTGTTTCAGGAAAAGGGATCAAATATTTAAAGTTTATAGTTTCGATGAATTGTCAAAAAGAGAAAATGTTCATATTAAATCATCAGACACAAAGTAATATTCCAAAATGTTTAAAACAAATTAAGAGATGTCGTTTTTCACATAAAAGTTATACGGTTGTATTCAATATGAATGACAAGATATATTTTAAGTTACTTAGCTTTGGAGTTGAATAGAATTCTTTGAAATTGATCTGCTCTGATAATGTATCAATGTGTAATTTGGCACTGGCATTATTCAGATGTGTGGTACTCTGCTTCTTTCTGCCTTTTCTCTATCTCTCTCTGCCTCTCTCCTTGATTCAACTTTCTCTGCCTATTTATAGCAAAAAGTGATTCGACATCAGCTCATTAATTTTTTTTTAGTTTGTAAGCCACTCCCCCTTCCATTGGTCAAAATAAATTTTCACATAGGCTCATTAAACTTTGGTCTTTTCTTCAGACTCGCACCAATCCCTTTTTCTATTGGTCAAAATAAATTTTTGCACAGCCTTGCAAATTTGAAAACAGTGAAGAAAAGATAGTTATTTTTATTTCATATTCAACAAAGTTATGCAGTTAATCAATGCTAAGCATGTTCATTACTTAAATGGATGGCCACCTGGGAATACCAACTGCTGTAAGCTTGGATGTGCAGGCAGTGTCAGGGATAATGGCTCGGAATTGGAAATCAGAGATCTGAGTTCTAATTTTAGCCATGCTCATTATATTTACTTACACACAAATAACATTGAGAAAAATAGGAATCCACCTCTTCTCTCCACCCATCTATGGATTAAGCAGTAACACTTGTATCAGTAAATCATTATTATCTCTAAAGCATTCTTACAATATAAAAATATTTTCTGGCTTTAAATAACTTGAAAAAGATTGATAAACCACAAAAAATAATCAATCAACCAAATGTCTAAAATCTGACCAAATGGCCATACATCAGAAATTATATTTGCATTCTAACTTTCTTAGGCCAAAAATTTATCAGCATCCTCTTATATAAGTATAATTTTATTTACTATGTGTTGTGGGGCTCTCCCCTTTTTACATAAGATGGACTCGTCCAAAGTATACTTATACTGACAGAGAGAATACCTACGGTTGAGATACGTGGAGATATGTTGAGACAGGTTGAGAGATACGAAGACAGACACAGGGTGTTCTCAGAGAGTTATACAAAAGTCTGAAGAGAGAGATGATTACGGTTTTACTTACTGAGACTTGTACATATAATTTCTACTAACCAGCATTCCTGGACTACTAATCTTCACTTCAAGTCTGTATTCTTACGTTTAATACACTTATTTTTCTATCTCAATTACTGGCGTTGTTTATTTATTTGTGCAGGATTCCCTTCATGGAATCTACAACACTATGCAATATGGGTTAACCCTGTAAACTAAGTGGAGGAAAGAGCCACAGCCTCACCACCAGAGATGTTACTACTGTGGGTTCCATTGTATGTTTGATGGGGTGAAATTGCTAGCCTTATGTCCAACAGGTTTTGGATTCAGAGTTGTCCTACTCCTAGACTGTATTCCAATCAAAGCTAGGGAGCTTACTCTACCCTGCTATTAACCACTAACTGGAAGAAGAGATGAATTCATATCATTTTTAGGGGTGGGGGGAACGATGACAAAGTCAAAAAAACATTTTCCTGTGACATGTTTTGTCTATTAGGACTTTATTGGACAAAAGTAATGTTTACGTTGATGTGAATACACATGTACACAAAAGAGAGGGGGGCCAAAATTTTAAATTTTAGTTTTTAAATATATATTTTATCATGTTTTTTTTTTTTTTTTTTACTTAAGTTTTATATAATTTCCAAAGATATTTGTGCAATTGTAAGAACAACAGCCTTGACTGAAATTTGAAATAACCATGCCAATGGAACCTACTTTTTAGACTGATAAATGCTATACCGCATGCACATGCAACTATTCAGGAAAAATATACATAATGCATACAGTTCTATCAAGATAATGGATGTAATTACCTGAGAAGGGAGAGTGTAATTACACCTTTTCTCTTAACTACTTATGTATATTTACATCAATTGCTATCTTCAATTGATCTATTTGTTCAAATCAATATTTTCGTCCTCTAGTGGGTGCTCCTAGTAGAGAAATCCCTTTCAATGCCACCATATATGCAGTATAACCTTATTCCTTTCACTTGACCATTATCTTATGAGTGTCCACCTTTCGTCAAGAATAGTTTGTTTCAAAAACAGAACATTTTTATTCTATTTAAGCATTAAATAAAATGAAAATACAAATCAGCACTTTTTTTTCACTTCTTAACTCATATGAATGCCACATAAGATCAAAGAAAAAAAAGGAACAGCAGTGACAGTTACTTAGAGTGACAAATGACAGGAAGTTGTGGTGAGCCATGTCCTAAGAGGACATCGTAAAAACAAGAAAGAGTGTCATAATTTAATCTCTTGAAAAGCTCACTGGAGAAAATTCATTATGTAATTTTCTTCTATGTGCAATGTCACTTCAGTAAGTTGGTGGTCATGGCTCTCCACAATTTCCTGCCTTTGTAGCTCTTAATAAATTTTGTCTTCCTGTTATATCTTCTAAACCCTGTTTTGCCATTCATTTACTCATGCTCAATGCATTGTTTTCCTCTATCCCTACTGCTTTTAATATGTCTCCTGTGAGAATGAAATTTTCCAATTCATCTTTCCTCAAAATATGCCCTTGAAATTTCAACTCTCACTTTCTGATGTTAATCATTAGTGTCTTTCTTGTTTTGATCTTCCCTAAAACTTTCTTGTTGCTCATATGTTCAGTCCATGATATTCTCAGCATTCTTCTGTAGAAACAGATTGTCCAGCATTCACTGCCATACAGAAGGATTGATATTACATAACAGTTTATCACTCTTTTCTTTGTTTCTAATGAAATTTTCATATTTCTTAATACGTTCCTTAGCTTTCAGAAGGCATCTTTCACTATCCCAATGTACCTTCAGATTTCTGTGTCACACTTTCCATCCTCTTTTAACTTTATCTGCTATGAAAATGCATCTACTTAGATATATCACTATATCACCAGTGTTGAATACTTCATTTATAATGTCTGTAATATTGTCATTGCCAAAATCATCAGCATCTCTTACTGTTTCTGTTCAATTTTGCCAGTGTAGATCCCATTTCAGATTTTAGTATTTTTGGTCCTTTGATATTGCTGTATATTGCTGGATGTCCACTTTTGTTGTGGAAGAATTTTCTGATGCATTTGTCCCATCCCTGGATTGTGTATTTTCTCTAACATCAGTGTCCAGTTCTGGGATTTTATGCATCCTATTGGATTAATAAAACTTCTTTCTTGTATAACAATCACATTTTCAAGATAAACACTCAGTTGTGGAACAAGCTGAGAAAGAGTGCTATTTATGGTACCATGGAGCATCTCATTGTGCTCAAGTGGGATAGTCCATTGCTTGGGCTGTGATTGGCTGCTGGTACATGAGTGGAGGTATTTCTGTATAAATACCAGCTTGATTCCAGTCAGTTTGCAGGGTTTGTATTGAGTTACAACCTGCTTTATTTTTGTCTGCCAGCTGGATGCTAGCTGAGACCCTTACACTGGTAAGTGTTGTTATTCTATTGTTATTCTACATTACTGTACTGTATTTTATTGAGTGAATGAAAATATATTTAGAATACTGTTCAAATATTTGCTTCGCTCTCTGAAAAAAGAAAAAAAAATCTTTAACTACAATTATACTCAACTTTTATCAGTATGACATTGAGAAAATGAACAACTCAGTAGTGGATGGATGGATGGCCACTTGTAACCAAGGATGCCCATATACGAGGGTGGCTACCTAATCCCTCTTGTAGACGCCTGCTCAGGCACATTTGTGTTTATGCAACACCCAGAGAACCCACCTGTGGTTTATACTACAACTATGCTGAGCAGACCTTAGTTGCAGTTTCTGGAAGAGAGCATATTATCTAGCATGATCAGCAATCTGAACAAGGCCAGCACACTCAAACCCTCGGTCATGATGACAACCATCAACAGTTACAAAAGGGTTCCATCTACCTAATCTTACTCACAAGGTTTGGGGGAACCCGTGGTATGGTTTTCAGGAACTCTACAAAGGTGCTGCATGCTGACATCACCCTCCTTGAGACTGAAGTCACCTTCCTGACAAATCAACCATGGTGACCTTTGAACCTGGTTCTCATGGTCAGAAAGCAAACATTCTAATCTCTTGGCCATGTGCCCATAAAACTCAGTAGTATACTTACCATAATGAAGAAATATTGTACTAAGATATTAATTTTTCACATTTTGTCTCATTATATTTGTTTGTTTAAATATAGGTAGAGTGACTCATGAAGTAAGAGTTCTTTGAAATCTATGAACAAAAATCTACGTCAATAATACCTTGGCAAATTATCATTAGAATATTTATATATATATATATATATATATATATATTATCAGTGTTTGCTTCTATGGCAATAAAGAAAGAGTGAGTTACAGGCCATTAATTGTGCAAATCATTGTTTCTTCATCTATCGCCTTTTATAAATGTAATTATGCACCAAAATTGGTTGTAAAGCCCAAAAGGGTCAAAGAACCAGGAAGATAAAAGTACAATGATAAATTGTAATGTTTGTATTAGCTGTTTCCCTCCAAGGAAACATTTGGCATTCATTGATCAAACAGCCTGTATTGTTTTTAGTTCAAGTTTATAAAATCTTTCTCTTAAAACAATTTTTCAGGAAAATAGGTTTTTCAAGTCCAATAACCATTATCTCTATTTCCAGTATTGATTAGGATTTCCTTCCTAACCTTTTGTTTGAAATATGAAATGCCAACATATAAAATAAAATATAACATTTTATAATTATATAACATTTTCTAACATATAGAATAAAGATGAATCCTAGAAGTGTTCTTTGGGATATCAAAGGTTTTGTTAAATATGTTTTGTTTCTGATATGACTATTTTGAGAAGACATTTTGAAGTTCATACTCATTTAACCTGATCAACATTCCAAAAAGAAAATACAAACAAAAACTGTAAAAAAATTCACCTGCAACAGTCAACTGATATCTTAATGAGAAAGATACAAGTGATCAGAGCATATATATATAATTCATCTGATTAAAAGTTGGTCATTGACTTTCTAATTTCTGCTTTTGAACAATTTTTTTTGTGACACATTCTGAACATTGCAAGTGATTTCTGAAGTGTTCAGACAAAATATTTCAATTATTCCACATTAATTTCTTGAACAATGTTTTCATCTTTGTTTTCTGTTTAATAGGATTTTGCTTGATATGTTTTGGAACAGAAATTTTGTTTTGAATACTCAAGTTCTAAGATGAATTATATTTATTAATTCTTATTTTAACCCAAGTGATATCTCTATCTTCATTGGTTTCTTTTGTCTGAAGTTCTAAGATAAAGTATTTTTATTAATTCATATATTTAATATTTCTGCCACATATGTCTGGTACCCCTGCTATTTATCTTGATCTCCTTGATAAAATCCAAAGAAGATTCAGAAATATTATTGGTCTTGATTTGGTGGCTTGGCTTCTGTCACTTTTCCACCACTATAAGGTTGCCTCTTTGTGCCTTTTCTATAAATACTTTCATGGTAATTGTTCAGATGAGCTCTTTGCTGTGGTACCTAGATTTTTTTAATTTAAGCACAGTACTAGATTGGCATTGAGATCTCATCAATTTAGGGTTGGGCTGGCTTGATGTAGCTGCAAATTCTATTCTAGCAGTTTCTTTTCTTGCACGTCTCACTTGTTGAACTTTCTTCTGGCACCATGCCTTCGAGTTAACTTTAATCTTCAAAAGTTTAAATGCAATGTCAATCACTATCGACTGTCCTCCTGATAACTCTTGCTGCTCTCCACTCATTATCAATGTTCTGTTCCTAATTCTTCCACACGCTGTAACCCTGTGATATTTCTATCTTCATTGTTTTCTTTTGTCTGGAGTTCTGAGAAGTTGCAATGGATTAAATCATTTGGTACTAAAAACAGAATCAGAAGGATGTTTACCTAATTTACTTGTTAATTGATAAAAGTATTAAATTTGGGGCCCAGGGCTTTATTTTAAATATATTGCATTTCAACATTTTTTTTTTTAAATCAGTCAACTTCAATTAGTATCCATCCAAACCATTCTATTCTTTGTTTTACAGTATTATTATTATCTAAGGATTCTTATATGAATAATTTTTATAATAATTCAAGCAGTGCCATCTCCAGCTATGATCAAGAGCCATTTTGCTGACCAAATTATGTTTTTTACCAGTTCTCCTGGATGGTGCTCTGCTCACAGTAAGTGGGATTTTGGATCTTAATTTTCAAGACAAGCCCTCATTTGTCTCTCATAATATATTGTTGCAGCATAATTTTCTTAACAAATTCCACCAACTCATTTGGTTTCATGCTAAACTTTAGTTATGCTAAGTAGCTATTATATTTATATTATATATTATATATTTATTATATATATTATATATATTATATTATATATTTATATTAATGAAAATAATATAAACACATTGATTTTATCACATGACTTCATTTAACCAATTTGCTTTTGGTCCTTTGTACTGTGCTTCAGAACTTAATTTCACTTTGCAATGATACAGAAAGCAATTGTCTCCCTTTGGTGGAGGTAAGTCACATGGGTCACGTGACGTCCACTTAGTGATATTGCTTCATACAGGGACAAGAGTAGCCAGTCATTCAGTTTGTTTACAGCAGCCAAACTGAACAGTTGCTTTTTTAGCCTGGGCCAAACAGCCTGTGCCAAGGCTAAATCTGATTTCCCCAGGACATGCTACAGCTTACAAGACTGTAGTGCTGTTGCCTTTTAGGAATATATCTTTCCCAGATATAGAAAGAACCTCTAGCTTGAAGTCCTCAATTTGGGAAAACCCAAGACTTGTAGATTCTTTGTAGAATATGTCCTCACCTGGGACATAGTAGATAAATCCAGCATGTATGAATCTGAATTCCTAAAGAATTTCCATATTATATATAAGCCACTATTTTGTTTCTCCTTACACACTGTGTAGATATATGATATATTATTCTCTATTTGGCACATATGTATATATAAATGTATATATAGGTTTGTAAATATCTTAGTTGTATAAAAGTGTCTCTAAGAACAAAGCATGTTTGTCAGTCCTTTCCCTTTCAGCCATTCTTTTCTGTCTAGTGTTATTATATCATGGATATCACAATGCCCATAACTGGGGAAATTCAAATGGGTGAATAAATATTTCTTCCATAGCTCTCTCTTGTTACAACTGGTTTAAAACCTGTAAATTAATTTTTAACTGTTGTAAAGATGATAACCACTATATTTAATGGCTGTTAATTGATATGGCTATGATTTGCCATGGTTCAATTGGTTAAAGAAGTCATCAAAATATCTGTCCTCTTCTTTGCCTCTCATTATTGGGTTAGGTTAAGTTAGTAGACATAAGGACATTTCAGTCTTTGCTGGGTTATTCAATGTTCAAATCAGTTTATCTTTTTATTTCGTTAATTCTATTTTATTTTTCATACAGAATTAAATATATAAAACTTAAATCAAAAACATTCCATCAATATTTTAATGTTTACACACACACATATTTCATATATATATATATATATATATATATATATATATATATATATATGGAGAAGAAGTGTGAGTTTGTAAACAGTGACTATTACTACTAGTAATGCAATACTCTCTGATAAAACGAATCAAGTTCTCTCAGTCACTAGCATGTTTATCTAAAAATGAATATGCTTAAATTCATCTTCATCCCTGCCATGCAGCAATAACTTAGGGATTGTCTAGCTACAATAATGAGCTGTGATACAGCGAAACCTATCGTCTGTGAATGACAATATATATATTTAGAGACATAAATGGACATTGTGTGGACATCTGAAGGTGTGAAACTGAGATGGAGCATGCAATGTTGAATCCTATGTTCACCCTGCCTACATCTATAAATGTCCCCAGTGGCCAATATTGTGCACTCTTTCCTTATAAATATACCTTGGCTTGGATATTATAACACATCATCATCATATATATATATATATTATGAAATGAACTAAGTCCAACAATTATTTTAATAAATTTTCTGTTTATACATTATTTTTATAGATACAGATAGTTAAGTAAATGCATTGTTTATAATAAACAGTATGAACAACATTTAGCGGCCTGAATGTCCAAGAGATTTCATAGGACCCATATTTTCTATGAAATGTGTTGGAAATTTAAGCCAGTAAATGTTGTTAATACTGTTTATTACAAACAGAGAATTTGCTTAAATATTTGTATCTATAAAAATAGAGTATATATATACATATATATGTTTATGAATTATTTTTATATTGTGTCTAATTGCAATATCGAGTCTAATTATTACCCTCTTTGTCACCAAGGCTAGTTGGTACAGCTGGTATGACACTTGCGCCATATTGGAATGGTCTGGATTTGATTCTCAGTAGTAGATGCACACTGCTGATGAGTCCTAAATATAGGACCAAACGGCCATCCAGTGCTTTCTGCATTCTGTTGAGGTTTCTTCTAGACTCAATGAATTACTTAACTATGATTATTTCAAATCTTTCTAATAATTTATATATATATATATATATATATATATATATCTCACTAACAATTTTCTTGTAAGAAATGTTTGCCAGATCTTTCTACTTTGGAGTAGAGACTCATTTTCTTTATAAAGGATAGCAGATCCCCCACACTGACATTTTCACTTAAACAGTCCCTGCACATTTCCCATGCTATAAAATATTTCAGAGAAACCTTGCTTAATTAGCCATATAAAAACATATCACAAGGCTGATTACTAAATTCATGAGCAAAGCTTATGATAGATTTAGTTTTATTTAACATAATCTATTATATATTCTGCAATAGTGACAAAATTTAGCTTACCCACTCTGTGGAAATTTGTGTGTTTAAAAAAGAATAAATATTGTTCAGACTGTTGACCATGCAAGATCATGTGCACTCTCTCTGAGAAACTGTAACTAATGTCTTTATAAATTACAGGTTGGCTCTGTAGGTGTTCAGCACAAATGTGCCTGGGCAGGCATCTGCTACAGGGACTGACAGTTATACTTGAAAACGAGCAGCCAGTCATTATGGCAGATGTCAAAAGAATGTCTTTAGCAAGTTTTACTAATTCTGGAACAAAGCTAAATGATAGTAGGAAGACTATTACATCCAAATTGAGAGAACCCAATTTTCCACACTGAAGATTAGTATTTAATATGCTGAATTCTACAAATACTGATCACTGGTGACAAATATACAACTACTTGAGCCACCAAGCAAATCAAAACTATCAATTGACAATGTTTAATAGAAAATATTCAGTCACTGCAGCAAAGAATCTAAAACAAAAATCTAGAGACAGATGTTATTAGAGAGACAATATTTTGGCAAATTACACTCTGGTCATCATCAGATACCGATAATAATTAAAGCATATTGGTAATTACTCTTCTCAAAAATAAAGTATTAAGTTGTCACACATGAAATGACACACTTTATAGGAAATGACTAAAAGTTTTCTGAAATGTTAAATAACTGAATTATTTAGTTGATATAGGCACCATGTTGGTGAAATGACTATACTTCAACGTACCGCTAAATTCTTGATCCCATCTTTAAAAAATTCTCATCTTTTGATGTGATAAATAGTTCAAATTCTTCAATTACCTCTTCCTTACTGGAGAATGTTTTATTGCTTATGAAATCTCAAAATGCTTAAATAAGTGATAATCAGTAGGAGATATCATGAATGATGAGGCAAAATTTCATAATTCAGGCTATGTCTTTTTGGACAGTCAATCGAGTATTGAACAATCGTGCATTGTCATGCAGCAAAATTGGGCCATCCCTATTCACAAGTCCTTCTTTTTCAATTTTTCATGCATATATTCAATTTCTCCGCAATACAAGGCTGATGTTACTGTTTTACCATGAGGAAAGAATGAATATGGAATAACCCCCCTCTGAAAGACAAACCATACAGTAACCATTAACTTTTTAGGGTGCAGTAGAAGTTTTGGGTATTATTTTGGTGATTCACTTGAATCTAACCATTGGCCTATTCCTTTACTGTTGTCATAGAGTAACCATTTCTCATTGCATGCAATGATTTGATGAAGAAATATTACTTTTTCCCAATTTGTACTCATACAGTAAGATTACTCAACATTGTTTCATTTTAATCATTTTCATTTATAAGTAAAGATATATTGAAAGAAAAAGAGTCACGAATAAGTCAAGATATTTTTATATATTAAGGAGGTTACTTCATTAGATGACCGAATCAACAACCAACCAAAAAATACGTCATTTCATGTGTATCAACCTAATACATCACAAAATCTGTTTTCTTCTTTTATGATCTTTTTTTGACAATGTCTCACTTTGTTTTCTTTCTTCACGAATGCAGTCTTTTACCAATATTGCCTTGAAGAGAATTTCTTAAAGAATATATTAACATTTTAAAAACTTATTCAAACGAAATCAGTCCCCCCACCACCAGCATTTTCTGGTGAAGAGGGTGGCAAGACAGGGATCAGGATTAAAAACTTCTTGAACTAATTAAAAATGCTTCTTAAACTGAAGTCAGTGGTCAGAGTTGAAGTGTTTTTTTCCAGTGGAATCAATGGCAATGTGTCCATGGACAAGGAAAGTTAGATGACATTAGCTGTGATCTGACCTTGAGAGGGATGGGTTCCACCAGATCTACTTGCCCAAGATACTACATATGAATGAATACCTCTCTAGTATTTCAACTCTGATATGTGTAGAGAACTGGTTAGATGTTCAGATAAGCAGTGATCTCACAACTACACCCAGGGTATAGAGGATGATGATGATGATGATTCATACTAATAATTTGTATACTTTAGTATTATAATGTAGATACACAGTAAAAAGAAGACATAGAAATGTACACTAATTGTTATAGATAATAACATTCTTGCATGTGATACTGCACAATCCAATTTTTAAAAATTCCTATATTCTTTTATTCATATATTTTTTATTCCTTGATTATTTCTTCCTCCTTCAGTTTCAGTGTTATTACCATCTTTGACTAAAATGCTTTGATGAATACTTGCACAAAATAAGCAGTAAGACAAATAAATATATGAATATATTATCTCCCTTATTGAAGAGTTCAACTGATCTGTAATGGCATCTATAAAGATGAGATAAAAGCATTTTCTGCTTCATTTTCCTTCAGTATCTTTAAAGAAGTTGGTGCTGATAGTGTTCTAAGACAAACTGGTTGTAACTGGCAAAACAGATGCAGACATGCAGCTTTGTCCAGAACTTCTGATGCTGATTTAAGTACTTAAAAGACTTTCTTTGAGAAAAGTAGACTTTTGTGTGAAGATATTTGCATAAAAGGAGAGAGACAATGAAAACAAATAGGAAGCAAAAATGATACACATGAAAAACAAACAATCACATGAAATATATATATATATATATATATATATATATATATATATATATATATATATATATGCAGCAATCCTCATTTTAAAAACGTTTCAAGACAAGGAAATTTTACTAAGTTTTTGTTTACTTTTTCTGGTGTATTTTATTAGAATTAAGAATATGCAGGAATTTTTCATAGTGATTATTGTCCCAAGTAATTTGAATTAATTGATTATCCATGGGTTCCTTCTGAATATATTTCTTGTGTTTGTATTCTAACACACAGACACCCCCATATATATATATATATATATATATATATATATATGCACACACATAGTGGTCTATTTTGGTAGCAGTCTCTCTCTAGTACATATTCCATTAAAAATAACTGATAAGGTGTTTCTGTTAAGTTTTACAAGAGTATTACCAAAATCCTTGAAAATGCTGAAAGCACACAGAACAAACAATCATATAGACAAATTCTACAAACACTAAGTCACAGAAAGAAATCTCTTGTGCGCATACAATAAAAAAACTTAATGGAAGAAACTTTTCCATCATTTTTTGTAAAACAAACATGCACACATAAATATCTATGTACAAATGCACACATACAAATAAATGTTTTTTCTGGATAAAACCACTTATTTTTTTCAAAATTTTCAATGCAAATATTTAAATGTAGATCTGAGCAATCATGCAAACATTTCCACATACATTGACAAAGTTAAATTTCAATTATAATCTGAGATTATCTATTTATCTGAGGTGCTGCTGAAAGGTTCTCAATCTGAACAAGAATTTGATGTTTGGTTATTTGGTCAGATTTTCAGAAGTACTTTCTGCTGCAAACATTTCAATAATTCCCTTCTATTAATTCATTTATACAAAAATGTGTATGTATGGTTTTCACAATTTAAGTACATTTTAAGTATGTGAGTGTGTGTGTATATATGTATGTATATATATATATATATATATATATATTCTGTCAGATGTGTTACCACATGAAACTCTGAGTAGCAAATTTTGTAATTATTGAATTATTATTATTATAATATATATATATATATATATATATATATATATATACACACACAGACAATAAAAGAAAGAGAAATTGTGCATTATGTTAAGGGACAGAATTGATTGTTTATTTGGAAAAGTCAAAATCATTCCTTTACAAATCATACAGATAAAATGCACTTATATGTATTAGTTACAAAATTAGATGTACTTACACATATTTGCTGCTTGCTAGCTTGAATAAATTTATGAATATATGTGAATATAATTGTTCATAGACCATTTCATACACACACACACACACATATATATATATATATATACACACACAGCTAAACTTTCCAAAATGCAATTATATAGCTGGTGTGTGTATGTATATATATATATATATATATATATGAAAATATATAGAAAATAGGAAAGAACTGGTTAGGTAAATAATCCAAAGTTCCTTAGTATTTTTGTTATTATTTTAAAAAAAAATAGTGCTCGATACAAAAGTAGAGCATAAATATAATTATTTACTTAAAACTATGATTCCAACATGCTACATAAGAGGTCTCATGTTTCATAACAAGAGCCGAAAACTTCAATATAATTATATTGAAGTTTTCAGCTCTTGTTTTGAAACATGAGACCTCTTATGTAGCGTGTTGGAATCATAGTTTTAAATAAATAATTATATATGTGAAATATGCCTAGGTATATTTACATATATTTGAAAATTTATTAAAAGTTGCAAGCACCAAATTTTTATGGGTGCAAATAATTTTGTAAATATATATATATATATATATATATATATATATACTAAAGATTTGGAAAGTTTTCTTAAAGTTAAGCAATAACAGACAGCAAGATCAATATGAAGAATCCACATCAAAAAAGGAGCAAAATTTGATTGACTCTGGTGAGACGCTGGTCTGGATTATTTGGCTCCAATATCGACAATTATAAAGGAAGGTTTCATACTCTAAAACAAACAACTCTATTCTTTTGTTCAATTTCAATCTGTTTGCTACCCCAAATGCAGCTTCTAATCTTGTCTCCACCCAGTCTGCTCATTTCTTTCTTCTTTTTCTTATTCTTTAGGGGAAACTTTATGATTTGGTGGAAAAGGTTACAAAAAATTTATTTGGTATTTGGATTGAGGAAAACTTCCAGTTGAAAAGAAAGTAGTAAAGTTTAGTAGAATTTTCATAAGTTTATTATATAGCCAGTTCAAAACTTCAAAATTTAAGCTTGTTCATATTAATCAATTTTCTCTTTCACTCTTTTTTTTTATGAATAAAGATAAAAGAAAAACTTATCTTAGCAAATACATTTGGTCTTCTGATGGACATTTATCAAAGCAAATGTGACAATTTATTTTGCGACAAGTATTTTTTAATTAAAGTAAAATATTTAAATTTAAGAGGCACACAGGAATATTCCTCAGATTAACTGTGAAGTCTAGTTAAATTATGGTAGATGCTAAGTGATGTCATTTAATGTCTAGTAAACAAAAGTGAGTAAATAATGTTGAATTTTTTATACAATTAATATTTAAATGAAGTTTTCCTTTTGTCTTTATATACAGTCTCCTTTTATATATATGCCTGAAAAGTTCTCATCCGAATACACTTCCCAAAATCTGTCAATTAGAAAAACATATTTAAAAATATAACAGATATATTTTGTCTATCCTATTTTATAAAAGTTTGATTGATTGAATGCATATGCTGATAAATGTAGTAAGACATGCTGTTTAATAAATAAAAATGGAGTGTCTACTTCAAATACTAAATATCCATGATAATAATGTTAGTAAAAATGAAATGAAAATTGATGGGTAGTGTAAGTAATTACAAAAACTTACACTACCCATCAATTTTCATTTTATTTTTCGTTTCATTTTTGGAAGTGCTATCTGATAATCAGGCATCCTTTAAAAGGGCTCTGGTGAAATAAATTATTATAATGGAACCTTAAGGTGGTCTGTTTTTCTTTAAAATATTAGCTCTCGATTTACATTGAGCTCTAAGGATTTCATCCTCCTTGGGACTACCCATATGGATTACCAAGTTTTTCATAACTTAAATATATATATATATATATATATATATATATATATATATAAAATCTGTGGTAAACAAAGAAAAATAAATGTTAAAATTTGTCTTCCTAAGTCAGGGTTTTTGCAGAAATTGTATTTATCAGGAGATTAGATAGTAAGATTAAATTTCATCTACAAATATTATACATTTCATATTTATCTCATACTTATAACTACGGAATTACAAATTCTGTCATGTTGTGCAATATGGATGTGGAGTAATGATTAGCAATGATTATTGCAGGTATTAAAATAATACATACTCTCAACATTGAGGAGAGTATTAAGAGAAATGCAGATAATTATGACAGTTCTTGGGCAAAGTGTTCTTTTGAGTAGTTTTAAGTCAATGTTCATTCACGTCCTGAAAAACTGACTTCTTATCAGTTGTTTTTATTTATAGTGGCAGGTATGGGAGTATTGTTCACATCAATGGGCCTTGTTCATGGCAACTGGCTAGCTGCACACATGGCAGCTCTCACCCCTCAGGATCTGTTGATGAGCTTGCTATAATAGTAGTGGAATGAAAATTTTTGGTGGGATCACCTGTCCTGGTTGTCATTCCAACTCGGACTTTAACAGCAACTGAGGACTCTGCCATTCCTGTAATTGGGCATTCTGTCTTGATATTGTCTTGATAAAGGGATCATCTGCCAAATCACAGTATTTGCCCATAGCTGGGACCCTAGCAGGTGCTACACCACCTCACATCAGGATGAACCTATGAACAGCAATTAAGAGGTGGTTCTACACTCCTCGAAACCTTCAATCTCCCAATATGAGGTCTTGCTGCCAGATGTAGTTTGTCATACCCACAATTATAACACATTTTCTCTGAAAAGGTTTGAAAGACACCAATTTACTGGAATGGCTCCCAACTTCTCTAGGTATTAATGCAATAAAAAACATTGTTCATCATGAAATATATACTGGAGAAGGAATAAGTATATTAATGCAAAGAAAATATCTGGTGAGCAATAAAAATTGCTTCAAGTAAAAATAATAGAAAATAAATTATTTAAAAAAAAAACAGAAAATTATGAAAGTTATAGAATAACAAGGAGACCATATTGTCATCTAAAATAATAATTTATTGAGATATATATATATATATATATATATATATATATATATATGTTCTTGGGTTAATCAAATACATGTTTTTATGGTTTTATCTTTTGAAATTATTCATAAATAAAACTTTATGCAACATTAAAAAAAATTATGCAGAATAAAACTTGATACTCCAAAGAAGTTAATGTTACTTTTATATATGGATAGTTATTGGAAACTAAAACTCAGATGAATATTGTTCATATAAATAAATTTTGAAAATTTTATTAACACCAGTTATTATAGTGATTTGCATAATGATAAAATAATGTTGTGAATAGTCATTTCCATATACAGAAACATTCATCATTCATTGACTGAACAGCATAACTGTCTGTTTAAATTTATAAAATCAGTTTCTGAAAATAATTTTTCAGGAAAACTGGCTTCTTAAGCAATGGTCATCACACTTTCTAGTACTTATATGGATTTCCTTCCTAACCGATTGTTCAAGGTAGTCAATATCTTGATTATATTATTATTTTCCATTTTCATTACATGTGCTACCCATTTTAATTGCAGCTGCGGTTGGAACTAATCAGGTTTATGTTATTTGGCAAATTTATTTGGTTGTGATTCTGTAGTGCCTGTCTAGAAGTAATTTTTAATCATTGATCAAAGAAAAAGGTTGTATATGTCTGATAGTTTAGACATTACTTAATGAGCGTGTCACCAGGCTTGACATTCGTATAAGTGTCTAGATCTGACAAGGCTATTTAAAAGCATGTCTTAATATTTTTCTTTTTTTTTTTACATCTTAGGATTTGGGACAAAACTACTCATAGCACAGCCAATCTGATGTTCAATTTCCTTATCTCCTATACTAAATCTGTGATAGCTAATACATATTCCAAAATATTTTAAGTGTTTAGAATTTACTAGTACTACATCCTTATTTCTTATGATTCAGGGTATAGGCCATCATTGCTTTCATTTCAATTCCAGACCACAGATTCTGTTTTGTAAAGGTTATTTATCTCAAGTCCAATTTCTTAGAACACTTGGTAGACGATCTTAGTTTTCTATTCAAGATTATCCCAATTAAGCTTAGTTTAATCTGTTACAATACCACAAACAAAGGACAACACATGAAAATCAAACTTACTA
>OZ010571.1:93248340-93288340 GCA_963932145.1 Acanthosepion lycidas | reverse complement strand
AGTCAGGACACATATACAGTCCTATCAACTGAGTCAGGACACTAGATATTCAATTACTAAATTGTGAGTATTAGAAAATGAATTATTCCAAAGCTTAGATTTTCTTTCAAGTTTTCTTTTCTGTATTTGTTATATTAGACTAAAATTTGATTATTGCTTCCATACTTGGACTGGAGCAGTTCAATCCTCACTTTCCAAACTTGAAGGTGTTCAAAATCCTTTACACAGTCTTATTGGAGAAAGATATATTCTCCACTTTGCAGCCTCTATTTCAATAAATGCAATGTTAGAAACTAACAACTGTCATTATTTCTATGGCAAATGTCCACATGAACATTCTTTAGTTCTACTGATTAAGCTTGCATTTGATTTAATATTTGTGTAATATTAGGTTGGTGCAAAAATAATTTTGTTTTCTCACATAGTAACATATGTTAGAAAACAAAATTATTTTTGCACCAACCTAATAATTCTTTTTACCAATCCTGTTTTTGGTAAATATTCTATTCTGCCTATTTTTTGGTTTTGTTGTGTCCATTAAAAATAAATAAATGAAAATTAATTATACCAACAGAAATAATTATTATAAAATAATTATAATAATCAGTAATACCTCACCCTTTCTAAACCAATGAGAATCAGTCACACTCTTCTCCTCTACCACACACGGACACATGACACCCTCACTATTGGCCAAACAGTCAACACAAGGGTTGACCAAAATTTAGCTCCTTCACTTTTCAGACCATAATAATAATATTTGTTCCTACTAAACACGCATAACCAAATTTCGAGGTATGAAAACTTTTCCAACTAAATTATTTGGATACTCACTACACGCATTATAAGAAAAAATTATACAAGAAAGACTATATACCATTTACTTAGTATTACTGTCTCTTGTATCTGTAACACAACAAAACATTGTCAACCAGAAAATAAATAATGTTTGTTTTGTTATTTCCATGTTTTAATATTTCTCATTTTCTGTCAGTATTTTCTATATATAAATGAGAGTGTGTGTGTGTGTGGGGGGGTATAATTATTTACCAAGAGTTATAACTCCCACTACAGTTTTTCAACTCACCTATTGGATAAAGTTAAATAATTAAAGTGGAATGACTTTTTTGCATCCAAAAAAGTAATAGTGATCATTTATATATTTCTTGTATCATCAACAGTATTATATTCATTGTATTGTAAATATTCACAATGTAGTAAATCAACTATCACTATAACTGAAAATCCAAAAAGTAAAATTTGCATATAAAATTTGATAAAAACTCTTCCTGTCTTCCATTAATAATTTTTTATTTCTTTAAGAGGAATATAAGAAGAGACAACTGTAAAAGTTTATTGATATTTACTTTTTTTTAAAGTCAAGTAAAATAAATCTGAATAGAATGTGGAAAGTTAATATTCTGTTTCTTGGAAAAACTATAGTCTGGATATTGTTATACATATTTGTTTATAGAGTTATCTCTATTACGACCAGATTTCTAGTCACCAACATACTTGTAGCATGTAGTACCGAATAAACATACATGGAATTTAATGTGTTGCTCTTCTTGCTCATAAGATAATTTCAGATTTCACTTTAACACTAGGAAACTGTGGTAAGATTTTATTTACTATAACTTGGCTACATAACAAATATCGAGTGACAATTTCAAGTTAATAAAATTGGAAAAAAAAAGCAAACAAAATAAAGAAAAATAACTAAAGGAAACAAGATACCTATATATTATTTGTTTTTTAAACTTTTTTTTAAAAATCAGTTGCATTTGTAATTGAAAATTCAGCATTTCACAAGACAGCATTTTTTTTTTTAAATTTAGATTCCAGTTCCTTAACTGATGAAGAATACTGGTAAATGAATTGAGCAACTTAAAATATAAATGGGTTTAAAATCAAAGGAGAAAATTAAAGTTTCTATTTATGGGAGTGCTATGTAAGAAAGGAATATTTTCTATTTTGTATTTCCCCCATTAGGAGTATTATATCCATGATATAATAACACCTTCATTTCTTGAAGGAATGGAATAACTGAAAGAAACATGCTTTGTTCTCAGCAAGATTTTTATGCTACTAAGTCATATACAAAATTATACATACATATTTACATGTGTTCCATGCAGAGAAAATATAACATATTTCTACACAACAAGCACAGTGAAAATGAAACAAAAAGAGAGGTTTATCTGTAATAATTCCCAGTGAGAACTGGGTCTGACAGAGGTTCTGTGTTTCTGGAGAAGTCATTAATATTCCAGATTTGAGTGGGCTAGATTTATCTACTATGTCACTATCAAGGACATATTCCACAAATAGGAATTGGCGGGCATGGATTCTTCCTAAATTGAAAACGGCAAGCCAGAGATAGTTTCTATAGGAAAATGGCACCAGTATTGTAAACTGTGAAATTTGGTTGGTAGGGGAAATAGATTTAGCCTCAGCCCAGACCAAGGGGCCCAGGCTAAAAAATCAATTGCTCAGGTTTACTCCTGGAAGCTGACTGGCTAACCACTTCCATCACACTATGAAGTGACATCACTAAGAGGCTGTCATGTAAACCAGGTGACTTCATCTTGACCAAAGGGATATAATCACCTTTTGCATCCTTACACTATCATTTTAAATTTAATAAAATTGACAAAGATAAATTTCTTGTTTATAGCTTTAAAAACATTAACATAGCAAATTTTTCTGCAGATAATTGAAGTTATTCTTCATGTAGTTAATGTTACCAACAGTTTTAACTGAGTCCATTCTAAAGATGCTTTATCCACTGCTAAAAATGCTGGAAAAATTACTTATTATTATAAATGTTATTATAAATATTATAATAGAATATCTAATAATGTCTGAGTAGATATCCATTTGAATAAAATGGGGATATTGATATCTACCAGCCTAGAAGCACCAAAAGTTTGATTCAAGAAAATATATCTCCTGACAGGGATTAAACATGAATTCCCATTTGTACTTTTGGGAAACCACCTGCCATATTCTTCTGTGTGTCATATTTCTTCAGGACATAGTTGATCATGGCTCTTCAAAATTTCAAAACTACTTTTACTGCCGGGATTATTCTTGTGATAGATAGTGGACTGGCTTCCAGTTACCTTCTTCACTGTGTTTTTATTGAGACACCAACTCTAGTAAGCTTTCACTCTTCAATGGGTTTTATTTTTCATCTTAAAGAGTTGCTAACCAACCACTTCACACAAAATGATGTGGGGGAGTCAGTTTAGTCACTGACCATACAACAGATTCTCCACTCTGGAAAAGAAAAAACACTCTTACCTTCTTGGACAAAGTGGATTACTAAAATCTAATTAAAAGTAAACAGAGATGTGGAATTTTCAGTGATTTAACTGTAGTTAACATGAGGGATGAGTACAGTATTCTAGTTAAAATTAATATTCAGATAACAGTTATAGATATAAATAGACTCTTAAATTATTCAAAGTTTGGTTAACTCTCAACAAAGTAAAAAAGAGGAAAGCAGATTACTATATCACCAACAATTTTTTTTTTCTACAAGAAAAATTTGATAGACTAAACATGAAGACAAAAGTTGAAGAAAGACATACAGAGTAAAATAAATTCTAGGACAACTTGTGCAAAATACCTCTAAAAGAGAAAATTCCACTCAGCTCGTCCATTGGAGAAGTAATATCTAATCATGGGATGTAATCCCAGAGGAACTACCGAATTCTTCAACTACTAAAAGAATGACCTGCTGACTTACTGCCCCTGCTGAAGACAACAATTCCTCCACTACTGACTCTTTGTCTCTCTAATCACCTTTAACTCTCCAGTACAGTGAAGAGAAAATAAGATAAAAGGAAAAAAAACAAAGAAAAGACAAAAAAGACATATGGGATTAGTATAATACTGAGCCTTCTTTATGACAGCGGATGTTGGATGATTTCCTCAAAGATGAAGAAGAAACTCCAGGCGACAAGCCTTCTACAGAAGGATGCTAAGGATACCATGGACTGAGCATGTGAGCAACAAGGAGGGCTTAGAGAGGTTGCAAACAAGGAGGAGGCTTATACTTAACATCAGGACGAGGCAGCTGAAGTTTCTGTGAAACAATGAGAAAAAAGGGCCTGGAAAATCTGATACTCACAGGTTGAACAGAGGAAAAGTGAGACAAGGGAAAACAACACATGACATATCTGGCAAGTGCATGAAAGAACATGGTCTGGGGGAGGAAGCAGAAAGAGGGAACTTTTTGGGTGCTGCAAAGAATAAAGGGAGGTGAAGAGTTATGATCACCTACGTCCTGAAAGGACATGGCACATAAAAAGAAAGATAATAGGGTCATTTGTATTCGGTATTTATGGCATTTGTATTCAGTATTTATGGCATTTGTTTTCAGTATTTAACAAATACCACAAAATACCTCTAAAACTGGAAACTTCAGCTCAGCTTACCTGTTGGAGACTTAATGGCTACTCATGGGATGTAATCCCAGGTAAATTATTCAATTCGTCAATTATGAAAAGTTTTGTGGCTAGGCTACATTTACTGTTTCAGTGACAGAGCACCTACAAGAAAGTAAACCTCATTTTTCCTTTTAAAAAAATGCACCTCTCTTTCATTCAAACATTTTAAAGTCTGTTTGCTAGATTTTCTTTTTTCTACCCAAAATGTAAAAGTTACTTTTTAATAATTAATGTTCATTTTTTCAAACTGATTTATAATATTTTAATAATATTCATTTTAATAATGATTACAGTGCCAAGAAATACCAGATAATAAATAAATCCGTTAATTACTTAAAATATAAAACAAAATATTTGAATATACACTCAAGCTCGAAATTATTCATAATGTATTCTTGGCAATAAAGTTACTAAGATGCAAGGGGCTACTGAGTGTTAGTGAATACAAGAAAAAAAATACTATTAAAGAGAAAGCACAATAAAAGAACAAGAATTAAGAAAACAGAAAATTCATTAAAGGAATTTTTCTTACCTGAATGAAGAAAGTAGAATGAAAGAATCAGTATATAAAGAAGAGAAGAAAAAAATTAAATTTCACTGCAGTGTTATTATGATTATTATTTTTGCGATTTTATCATATAAAACACGTGTTGGAATCTTTTTTCTTTTTCCTATATATTTTTACCCATTTGGGATATATAAAAAAAAAAACTTACTTTCTATATAAGTGGACACTGAGGTCCACACCAAGAGAAAACAGTGTTTCATGCTTGAACACGATCTTAAGGTCATGTACATTGTTTTTGGCTCAACTATATATATATATATATATAGAGAGAGAGAGAGAGAGAATTAACAAAACTTTGTTGCTTAGCTGATTGATGTTACCTTCAGCATCCCAACTTCAGAGACTTGTAGATGAATTGTCTGTCCACTCTTCAAGGGGTATCAGTAATTTTGTATATATATATATATATATATATATATATATATATATATATATATACAGATAGGTATGAAAATAGTTGAGCCAAAATACAACATACATAGCCTAAAGATTGTGTTCAACCATGAAACAGACTGTAGCAACATGGTGTCAACATCAGTGTCCACTTTTATATTTATATATGCTCTACCTCTGATATTAAACATTTTTATCTATAAATATAGCATACCTTAAAACTATTTTTATTATATATACAGGAATCCCTCAATTAATGTACATTTGATTAATACATTTTTGATTAGTGTACTGAAATTTTTTTATACCAAAATTTTATTAGTGTATGCATAATACTATTAGTGTGGTAAAACAATCTTCTGTTTAACCATAGTGACTGAAAATTGCATTTTTAACATAGTTACTGATTAATTAAAAATTTTCTAAAATTTAAAAATGCAAAATGAGTAACTATTTTGTTTGTTACTTTTTTCAATTTAATTAATGTGTTCTTGATTAGTGCATGTCTTTTAATATACACGTTAACCACACTAACTGAGCGATATGACATTATGTCAATTTAGTTTTTAATTTTACAAATTATTGAAAACATTTAATTTATTATTTCTTAGGTTGAAAGCCATTTTATTTAGTATGGCTCATTTATGGTCATGACTTCAAGCCTTTGTTGCCTTTTCTTCACAGTTGACATTGTTTAATATTTTTGTGTTGTCAGCAAGTGTCTCTCTCTTATTAATAAGAATATAGTAGCCTTGTGTCTATTTTCATCATTCTGTATGTGACTTCATTTACCGATCTCTTAATCTGAATTTATTTGAATTTCATAGTTGTGTTGTCATATCCTGCTATGGCAACAGAAAACACCTTTGAATAAAATTAACACTAAGGTTATTGTAATTGAGGAGCACGGAAAAATAATGCAATGGAAAGGTAAGTAATATTAATAATGGAGAGGGCTAAAGTTTAATAAGAGATTTTATGCACCTTTATTTTAGATAGATGGCATGTTAGATTCTGAGAAAGTGGTGTCTTATTTAGTATATATTTTTGAGAGCTTGTATAGTATGTAGCTATAAGGTTACAGGTGAAGTTTTTATAACAGTAAAATTTATATATTTATCACTATCATTAAAAGATGTATTATACATTTCATATCTATTTCAGCATATATATATATATATATAACACCAATGATATATGTAAAATGTATAAGTTATTGAATATCAAGGCAAACAGAAGTTTTTGATAGAAAATATGCTCAGTAGCTATAAATAGCAATAACTATTTTATTAAGAATGTTGAAATTTCACAATACTTATCTTAGACCAACTCAGAGTTTTGTGATGCTCCCCTCTTCAGGATCCAGATAAGAATGACTGAATTATTATAGAATATTTACTTTATTTTATAAATGCTTATTATATATGCTGATTTTCAATTTTATAATTTCCTACACTTACAAGTGTGTGTGTGCATGTATATATCTCAAAATATGTCAAAAATACTGCATATAAATTCAATAGATTTAAGTAATATCACTAAAAATCTTAAGTGACTTATTTTTGTGCAAAATGTAGGCTCCAAATTTTAGAACTTATTAACCCATCACCAATACTATTAAGGCTTTGAAATATCAAACAACTATGTTTATTGTCTGCTACAAAATTTGAGAGATCACTTCAGAGAATTCTCAACAAAATTTCCCTTCTAAAAATGGATATTTAAAAATTAGAAAAAATATTTATGAAGCAATAAACTTCTGAGTTTAGTAAGTCTAACTTTTAGCTTCATTGATCCACCTATTTTCTATAAAAATTCATTGAGTAAATTCACAAAATCAATTTAGTTTTCTGATAAACTTTTGACAAGGTTTGTTGTCACTGTGTGCAAACTGAATACTCACATGTTTCTTTATTGTTAATGACTCAACATTTCGTATATCTATTGAATAAATTCTGGCAATAGCCTTGCAGTTTTAAAGTAAATTAATCTAGCAATATGTAAATCATATGAACAGGGTTATGTAATCAAAAACATTGTAGTATTAATAACACAGCTCTCATCGGCTAACTGCTGGAAAATTACACACATTCATAAAACAACATAAATATCTCATTAAGTAGTCATATTCTGTTTTCTACCATTCTAACACAATTATTTCTGCTGTGTTGAAAAACAAAATATTTTTGTGGGATTTTATTTTGCAAGGATCTTTGTAATTCGTTCCTTTCAACTGGAAGGAAAACAAATACTCAATAATAAAAATTTACCAAAATTTGTAGAGTTTTGTTTGAAGATTATTTCTTTCTTTGCTTTTAGTGCAATCTTTCTCTCTCTTTCTCTCTCTCTATATATATATGTATAGGGAGAGAGAGAGAGAGGGAGGAAGATCGCAAGAAACAGAGTAAAAGAGATATACAGAAAGAGAAAAGTAGGATGGAAGGAAGGTGGACAGTAAGGAAGAAAGATGGAGGAAGAGAGAGGGGTATAGAAAAAGGTAGGGAATGAGAGGGAGAGAAAGAGTGTTATAGAGAAAGAGAGGGACAAAAAGTGAGGGAAAAGGAGTAGAAAGAGGGTGAAAGAAAGAGCAAGAGGGAGAGAGGTTACAGATTTTGTTCAAACAGTTTACACATGTAACTTTGCAGAGAAGATTCGCTTTTATTCTGACTTTTGTTGTTTAAAGATTCTAAAGAAAGAAACAAAAAAATCATGGTTTTGTTGAGTAACTCTTTTCTTTTGAAGAGAATGATCAAACTTGGAATTGGTTTTCTGAGCACAATAAATGTAAAAAGACCAAAACTGCTGAATCATGGAATATAAAGGACTGTCTGTCTACAACAGCAATTTGAAAATATTGCATAATCACAAATATGTTATTCTTGGCAAATGTATCCTGGATACTGTCGCCATTATAACAGGCTGTTACCTTTTTATAATATTCTTACAAAAGTGTATCTGTACAAAAGTATATGTATGCATGTACATTTTTTAGACTAAAATTCAGTCATTGCAAGACTCAAGGTATAATCAGTCTTATGTGATACATGCTTAGGCGATCATGTATCTTATGATACATGACTGACTAGGCAGATTTTTTCCCGCAGTAGGTTGCCATTTCTTTCTACAGTAGACCAGTTGCCATCAAAGGCTTTAGAACCTGGTCTGTCCTGCTATTTACCCATAGCTGGGGGGAGAAGAAGAGGATTCATACCTTTCCCAAGGGCATTAGCATGTAAGTGAATGTAATGGATTCAACTAGAATTGAGAACTTGACTCTCCGATTCCTCAATCCAAGCTGCTATCCATTACTTCACCATGACTCACAAGGTATAGTGGTACTTTTAAAATGGTAATGATGAACAAATTTTGTGATATGTATGAAGGAGGAGGTGGTAGGAAGCTAAAATTATGAGGGTGGTAATAGTAATATTAACTGCTTCCTTATAAAGAAACATTTGGCATTTAATGAGAGTACTACTTTTGATTGAAATTTATAAAATATTTCACTTAAGACGGAAAATAGTTTTTACAAGTCCAGTATCAGTTGTCACTCTAATATTGATGTGGGGGGTGCTTTCCTAAACTTTAGTGTGAAGTAGTGTTGGAGTGTCAACCTCATGATTATATCATCATTTTCTCTTCAAGTTTTATGTTACATTCATTTTAGTTGTTGTTGCTGTTAAAAGACATTAAGTGATGTGATTAGAGTTCTTTGTGATTCTGTAGTACCAATTCAAAGAATGTTCATAGAAAGATGGTCTTCATCAAGATCCACAGGCTATCGTTCCACCCATTTGTGAACCACTGATTTTAGAAAGTGGTTGTATATAGCTGACAGTTTAGTTATTTCCGCTTGGGTTTGGCACCATGCATGATATCTGTAGTGGTGTTGGCCTAAAATAATCAGATATGTACCTGTTTCTGTAACTTATAAAGTGAAAGAAAATGTTGCATTGTGTCAATCTCACTCTCTTAGAAGAACTAGTTAACATCATTGGATGCTCACAAGCCACAGGGTTTACATGTATATTTTTCTTCTCCTAGTCGAATATCTTAACAAAGGGTAAGGGGTCCAACACTCCCAATGAGTTTACTGCACATCTGCACACCAACTTGTTTATGTCAACACCCCATGCCTATATATATATATATATATATATATATATATATATATATATATATATTTGGTTGGATAGATGTGAGTTTGTGACCCTGGGTTTCACGCTTTAGCGATCGTCAGACAAACTGATTAATTTTTTAAAAATTTGGGTTTATGTAGATTGCGTGTATTGGTGTTATTGTGGAAGTAGTGGGGGAAACTTCGTCGTTTTTTCATCGTACTGACGCAAACATCGATGTATGCAGACACATATACATACTTGGTCGTCCGTCGGGACTCATACATATATAAACATATGTGGGCAGTTTCAGATATGACATATGTATGTATACGGGTGGTGTTGTGTCTATACATATGCATTTGTATGTTGATATTCAAAGATTGGGAGTGTAGATATATGTTTCATTGAAAATGACTGACAAGTTACTGTGGTGAAATTATTGAAAATGACTGACAAGTTACTGTGGTGAAATTTTTTATCTGTCTATATCTCAGAGATAAGGTATAATCGTTATTTAGATTATTCAGACTGTTACTCTTGTCTTCATTGCCATATTCACAATGAAATTCCAATCACCTGAAGAAGGCCAGAGCATACAACGGCCAAAACATTGTGAATATGGCAATGAAGATGAGGATAAGAATCTGAATAATGTAAATAATGTATGAAATTTTTTTGTTTAATTTTTCTTGTGATTTTATAATTTTCTTCTTTTCTGGACATAAACTGTCTGAATGTTGTGTATGGTGCAAGTACATTTCAGCTATACTTTTAGCCATTATCAATGATAATTTTAATTTTACTTGCACAACTATGAATTGTTAACTGTTTAACTGTTTAACTGTTAATTGTTAATTAACTGTTTAACTGTTTAATTGTTAATTGTTTAACTGACTATGAATTGTTTTATGTATGTATTTAAAGTTATAGGAATGTTTTATTTTACAAACATGGTCATCCACTTGTGGCTATGTTCATAGTTGAGGTTATTGAGCATTTGCTTTATCTTTCTAAACACTCAAGTTTGTCTTTCAACCTTAAACCCAGTGGAACAATATTATCAATAAATTTGTCAAAAATCATATTTATTTTTAATTTATATTATTTTTTTCCAAGTACTTTTGAATGTTGATGCATCCATTAACAAGATTGTTCTGTATATTTATGCAACTGATTTTGTTTAAATACAGTATTCTCACATTTGATGGAACCAAAGTCTCTTAAGGTAATGAGTTTAACTGAGATTTTGTGTATTTTTTTTTTCAGCACACTTCAATATAATACCACATTTGGACAAAGATACCTTATTTAGTTTGGCTACTTTTCTTTTATTACAACAACCTGTTAACAGAGAAAGAGATAGGAGAAAACAAAATAAAAGTGAGTAATGACTAATTAGGCCACTACCTCAGAAACCACAGCACAGCAGTTGGCATGCAACTTTTGAAACAAAAGACAAATATCTTCACAAGTCACAGGTTTCATCAACTGCTCACTGCTGGTTTTCTCATTGATTTTATTGACAAAAGACAGTTTAAAAATACCCGGGTCTGGACAAGTAGTACAGAAGCCCATATCTGGACATGCCAAGCTGTTCTGCTGCTAATGTGGAAAACCTGGATGTGACTAGCTTCAACAGACATGTCCACACATAACTCATAGCCTCTTTAGTGTCTGTACTAACTTGTGTTTGCAACAAATTGCAATTCTAATGTGAAAGCTTGCATAATAAAATCTAAAAGAACGTATATTGATGGTAAGTAAATATGATTTTTCCAACATCTGAGTGTTTTTCATACTCTAGTGATATATTTGGGAAAAATATGAGAATTATCCACATTATATCCAACAAGCAAACTGCCTGCATATGGATAGAAAATGAATTAAGTATGTACACAAAAGCACAAACAGGGTTAAGAGAATGATGCATCTTCTCACTGGATTTATTTCACCATTACAACAATAAAATCTGGTGTGAACTAGAAATTCTACCAGGATTTATTATTGGTAAGCATGATCGTAAAAAACATAAAATATACAGCTGTGTTGATGGCATATGCAGAAAGAAAACTGCTGGACCTCTTAGACAATGTAGTAAAGGAAAGCAGGAAGAAAGGACTAATCATCAATTGCTAATGATTATTTTTCTGAATAGTGTTTAATGTAAATAATATTCTATGAATGATAATAATGAACAAGATTTCCATTCGGTTTATAAACTTGTTTTTGTTCTTAACATGGTACAAACTTTGCATTTTCTCCTCTTTTGCCTGCAAGTGTGATTGGCAGCTCCACCAAAGATAATGACAGAATAGTTAGGAAAGCCACAATTGGCTAATACTCCCACAAATAGATCTATAATGTCCACCTTTTAACTCATTTTCTGAAAAAACTTGGGTGGGTGGAAATGCCTAGATGCTGAGAGTGAATAAAGAGAAATAGAAAAAGTATAGAGATACATTTAATCTCTTTATTATTATTATTATTACCGTGCACAGAGGAGATCCTTGTGTGCTTCAACCTAGGGTATTAAGAAATGCAATTATTTCTTTTTTAATGCATCCATACCACACACACACACACATATATATGTTGGGGCGCACCCACCTTCTCATCAGAATGGACTGATCTCTCTACTACTAATAGGACGGTTCTGTAGAGTTCTGGGAGAGGATCAGGTGACCATCACACTTCCGTCTCTCTACCGGAAGATACCGTTGGACTTTATACTCTTTCTGATTGTTACTGACTAACCTGTGTTTGTTTGGCTACTAATCTCTCTGTTGTAAATACTTCTTCGAATATACCAGTATTTTTCCCTACGTATGTGTTTGTTCTTATTTCAATACACGCACGTGGAAACACTCAACATCTCAATATATATACACACACACACATAATATATGTATCTTAATAATGTGTATATTGGTAGCAATAATTCTTTCAAACATGTTTGGTTAAATAATATTGATAAATTCTGTCTATCAAATATTAAATTTTTTTAAATTTACAAATTAGCTCTTTTATATTATCAGTAAATTTGCCAAAGTTCATATTTTATTTTATATAATTTTTTTCCGATTACTTTTGAATGTTGCTACATTCATTTTCAAGGATTATTCTGTGTATATTTACACAACTGCTCTTGTTTAATTCCGGCATTCACACATTTTGATGGAACCAATTTCAAGACTCACTGTAATGTCATTTAAATGGTCAAACTGAAAGATGCCTTATTTAATATTTAATTGTTCCTTTTATTACAACAGCCTCCAGAATTTTGAGTTTTTCTTTGCATATAAAATTTTGGTGTTATAGACTAAAATTTGTTTTATGTTAATATATACATTAGGTCATGTCACAAGTAATTTCCATTTTCCAGAACCAAATGTAATGGCAAAAATATTATCCTTATCATAAATGGGATTCAATAATAAAAATCCATAGAAAAAGGTAATAGTGTGCATGAAAGTATTATTCATTTAGAGTTCTTGAAATGCAATGAAATATTAAGTGCAGTTTTATACATCCAGAACCTGAAGGATTCAATAAAAGTTTGGTGGAAAAGCACCCTATGCTTAGAAATAGGTAAAATGTTATTCTCCTCCATGACAATGCAAGACCACATACAATAAAAAAATAAAGAAAAACATTTTGTAAATTGCTTGGTTAGTTCTACCCCGCCCACCATATGCCCCAACTGATTATTACCTACTTCAGCTGCTGCAAAATAATTTGATAGGGAAAACTTTCTTTAATGTCAATCAGATATAACAGTTTGTCAAAAGATTTTCACATCAAAAACAGCAGTATCTTATTAGGTTGTCCCCAAAGTTCGTAAACACTTCCAAAAAATTGAAATTTTATTCACCAAGTAATAACAAAAACAACAAAAATTACTCCTCAAAATAAAGTCCATCATTTTCCAAGACTTTCTGCAAGCTTTCGGATCTGGTGAAAGTACAATTCAGCCAGCTTCAAATCAAAGAATTCTTGACACGCTTCCTCGACTTCATCAAACGAGTCGAATCAACGGCCCTTCAGAAAGTGTTGCATTGAGCGGAAGAGGCCGTAATCTGATGGAGCACAGTCAGGACTGTAGGCTGGATGTGGCAGAACCTCAATGCCGTCCAGCTCTTCATACGGGTCATTGGTCTTCCTGGCGGTGTGTGGCTTGGCATTGTCCTGCTGCATCAAAGCGCACTTTCGGTTGATCAGAGCCAGGTACTTTTGCTTCAACTTTTCATAGACCCGCTCCAGTTGCTGACAGTAAAGTTCGGCACTGATGGCATGACCATTCAGAACCAACTCAAAGTGAACGATTCCTTCAAAGTTCCAAATGCACAACATGACTTTCTTGCTGAATTGATCTTGTTTTGGAACTGATGGTGTTTCTTGCCCTTTCTGAACCCATCTCTTGTCTTGATTGTGCTGGATTGTGTTGCATAAAAAATTCAATTTTTTGCAAGTGTTTACGAACTTTTGGGACAACCTAGTATTAAAAAAGCTGCCTGATATGTGGTAAGAGAGTCATTGTAAATAATATGGAGTATATGATTGAATAAAAGGTAATTGTACGTTATTTTTTGAAGTATAAAGTTGATAAACAAAACCAGAAATTACTTATGACTCTGTCTAATATTGTAGTGATGCTGAAGTGTTCTCAGCCTCACTAACATTTCCAAGTTTTACCTAATTAGGAAACATCAAATTATTGTTTTTCGGAGCCCTTTGCTTGGGGTCTGAACTTCTTGAAATGCTTTCATATATATACAGGGTGATTAAAAAGTAACTCACCATTTTAAAATATTTATAATTTATTTATTAGGTATATATACACATTATATATATATATATACACACACACACGTGTGTGTGTGTAAGTGTGTATATATACATATATGTGTGTGTGTGTGTATATATATATATATATATATATATGTGTGTGTGGGGGGGAATAACACTATAAAATATGTACAAGTATATTCAGCCAGATCCACAATCAATTCTATTCAACTGACTCAAAAATAATCTGAAACCTAAGCATTACTACGCACCCAATAAATGTTAGGATAATACGACTCACCTTCTACTCATAAAACATCACTGACCAACATATATATATGTGTGTGTGCATGTGTGAATGTATTAATATACCTAAAAAACAATGACACATCATACAAAAACATATAAACACATCTATATATAAATACACATATTTGTCACATGCATCTGTATATCTATATATATTCTATTCACACATATTTTTAAATATATGCATAATAATAGATTGATATTAAGAAAATGCAAAGTATGTGTTGATGAAAATTTTAAAGTATCAACATATTTTTATTCATGTATATTTATAAATATGTGAAAATAAAATTTGTGGATAAAGTGAATAAAAATTTTCTCTTAAGTACTCAACTGACAGATAAATGATCTAAGCTTTGGTAAGTTAAATTTAAAGTTACAGTTAAATTGATTGTCACAACCCATTTTCATTGGGATCTTATTATCAATCATTCTTTTTTTCTTACAGCAAAAAGAGCAAATCAGAATTCAGTTCCAGAAGTAGGGAATATCTAGATCAAAACTTGTAGCTGCTTTTGAATAATGCTGGATTGTGAAGCCTTCACTCTCAGCAATTTCACATTAGTTTGCTCTGGATTTTTGCTCTCATGAGAGATGAGCATTTTAGCTCTATTTTTAATCGTTACCGTATTTGAACACTTATAAGATGGCACCAATGCATTAGAACTCTTCAAAAAAATAAAAAAATAAAAAAATTGACAGAAGAAATTAGAAAAAAAAGACTTTTTCCTTGTACTTTATAGGCTCTGCAATTTTATCCACTGAATAGCATATCTCAGCATGAAAACCTAACTAATCATGACAAATTTATAACAGACTGACAAGAAGTGCCAAACTATTTAGAATGTAATAATTAGAAGAGAAGTTAACTCCTGTCACTGAACTTTGGAGACAGGGTGGTTTTTGGAGATATTTTACAAGAAAGAAAATGAATTTTATAAGCAGTAAAATATGGCATATTTTGGTATTACTAATTTATGGTAATATATATTTTGTTACCCCACATGAAGATAAAATTCAAGTAATGTCTGTGATACAGTATGTTTCATAGTCTTAAAATAGAATTTCATTCTGTAATATAGGCTTGTTATTATCAGTATTTGGAAGGCCAGACATATAAAGATCTTTTCTAACTCACATTTTTGTTCTCATGAACGAATCTACAGAGTCTTCCATATGGAATAGTGACAAAATCTTTGAATACTTGATGATAGTTTGTTGTCTTATCTCTACAGGCTGACTTCTCAGCTCTCACTACAAACCAAGAAAACTTAATTAACCTGTTAACGCCTAGTGTCAAATCTCGTATTAATTATAAAAATAAAAATTTATTACAGAAAATTAACTATCTGGGAAGTGTTTTAACACACTGACTGCCAACCATAAAAATAACTTGTGGTTTGCAGGTTTTATTATGAAGTCATCTACAAGTTTTCTCATGCTTGGTGTTTTTTTTTAATATATTTTCATCTGTGGGCACCAATAAAAAGTTTATTTGCAATGACACTTTTAGTATGAAAAACAATGTTAAAACTTCAGTTGAAGCAATAATTCAATTTATTTTTATTGCCTAAGTTGACTGTTATAAAGTTATCATCCAAATTTTGATGAACTGAATATGCAGCAGAATCAGTTTGGAAATAGGAAAAAAACAGTGTGGGTTCTTCAAAGATACTGGAACAAGGAAGGCAATATTTATGCTCAGAATTTTATCAGAAAGAGAAATTCAAATGCAGAAGGATGTATAACTGTGCTTTATAAAGGTTTTCGATAAAGTACAGCACAAAGATCTGTTAGAACTGCTCAGCAACCTTGACATATTCAGGAATGATATTAGGACAATGTAGAACCTATACTAGCAGCAAACCACCTACATACAAATAAAAAATTAGTTCAGCAGATACACATAAATAGAAAGTGGTGTTTTCTTGGATTTATTCCACCTATACAATGAATCCTACCAAGATTTATTAATGGTGGACACAATCTTAACAACATAAAAGATGCAAATAATACAGTGTTCATAGCGGATACAGAAAGGAAACTGCAAAAGCACTTACAGAAGGTAGCGAAGGAAAGCAAAAAGAAAGCACTCGATATAAACTACAAGAAGACAAAATGTATAGTCGTCAGCAAAAGGATGAGCCCAGTGTGCAAATTGCAAATCAAAGATGCTAAAATCAAGTACAAAAATTTTAACATCAGGGAAGTGTTCTAAAAGAGGGTGGAAAGTGCAACACTCATGTCCAAAGACAAATTTTGGATGGCGAAAGACATTCCAAAAGCTAAGCAGAGTGTGAAGTCAGAAAAATCTTGTTAGAAATGAAGAAAAGAGTGCTGAACTGTTACTTAATATATCTCCACCTATACAACAGTGAATGCTGGACAATCTCCACAAAGATGAAAAGACTTAAAGCAAAAGAAATGTGGTTCTACAAAAAGATACTGAGGATACCATAGACCAAACATGTGAGCAACAATAAATAGAAACAAAAAGGAAACTCAACATCAGAAAGAGGAAGTTGAAATTTCTGGGGCATATAATGAGGAAAGAGGGCTTGAAAAACCTGATACTCACAGTACAGATTAAGGGAAAGAGGGACAGAAGAAAGCAGTGTGTAAAATACTTAAAGGGCTTGAGTAAATGAATGGAAGAACAGGGTTTGGGAGAAATAACAAAGACAAAACTTATTAAGAGCTACAAGGGACAGGAAGATGTGGAGGGCTATGATTGTCTACATTCTGAAAGGACATGGCACATAACAGAAGTCAGATTTTATAATTGACCTCTGGCAGTGAATGTGTTACCAGACAATGTAAAATGTGACAGAAATCTGAAACCACATTGGAACAGATATAAATTCCTTCTGAAAGTTAAACAAAGTATTATGAAATAGGAAAATTCTGTGAGAAAAAAATAAAAAAAATATTGAAATGTTATATAATATCAATCCTCCTATAAAGCAGTAAATACTGGAAATTTCTTTACAGAGGAAGATGTTAGATTCTTCCTAAAACCAGATCGTCTTCTGATTCAAGCTACACTAATTCCCACCAGCAGCCGAATGTGAACACTTTGAAACCCAAGACTGAACTAAAATTCCGTCAACTGTGCATAGGCTCTGTATATACTTTCCATCTTTAATCACACACTCAAAGAAAAAATAAGCAATACAATCCAGAATTTCCACCCAATAGCACCCACTCCTGCCTAAAGAAACAAAATAAAAACCAAAGCCGATTTGAGCCAAAGAAACAAAATAAAAACACATTAAAGCAGCTTTTTCAGAAGGTGGATGGCATCTTGGCCTGGACTCACAACACTCATCAGAAAGTGATCTCTCATCTCCAAAAACAACTTGCAAAAGGACACTGCCACAGTAAGTTATAATTCACCCTCCCTTTTTTACCGTATGCTTCTCTGGACGCCTTTTACAATTCCACTTATTTCCTTCTTTCAATGAGAGATACTTATACTGATTTATCATTTTTGTATTTTGTATTTTACATTAATACAATTGTCTATTTCTTTAAACTGATGTTCTTTTTTCTTTGTTCTATCACCATATGCTTAATATAACAAAAAGAAGACTTAAGACAACAGAAATGTGGTTCTTTAGAAGGATGCTATTAGGTTGGTGCAAAAATAATGACGTAATAATGTCATTTTTTGATGTTAAACAATACGTCAAAAAACGACCTAATTATGTCATTATTTTTGCACCAAACTAATATAAATGCCATGAACAGAATATGTGAGCAACTAGGTTTTCAGGAAAATGTAAAGAAAAACCACACTTGTACATAGAATCAATAAGAGGCAGCTAAAATTTCTGGGACACATAAGAAGGAAAGTGGACTTGGAAAATTTGACACTGTAAGAGGAACAAAAGGAAGCAGTAAATAACTTACCTAACAAGCTACAAAGGACAAGAAGTTGTCTTTTTGCTTGTGAACTTTGTAATCACTACTCTACAATGGTTGTTTATAGCAAAATAATAATTAAGATTGAATTTGTTTTAAATTGGGATCCACTGATCATTATGCTTCTAATATGAATATGGCAAAAAATTTGTGGTCTGTTGTATGCTCCGGCCTTCTTCGGGTGGTTGGAATGTCAAACTGAAGCCTTTATTTCACTCATTGGGGTACAAAGACACATGGCACAGTGGATAAAGGCATTGGTTAGATCCAGTGATAGGACCCAAACAGTGTGAGTTCAATACCTGGTTAAGGCAGTGGAAAACTTGGAGAGGGGAATTAACAGGAGATAACTGATAACTGAAATCCATTAAAAACATGGCATGTGGAACTAGAACAGTCTACCCCAGTGAGTGAAATAAAGGGTTCAGTTCGACATTCCAATCACCTGATGAAGGCTGGAGTGTACAATGGCTGAAACGTTGTAATAAATATGGCGACAAAGATGAGGACAATAGTCCGAATAATGTAAATAATATCCATGTATATAACATATATTCATATATATTTACATGTTTTTACACACACACACACACATAACAGCACACATTGTTCAATGTAAAATAACAGAGCGAAAATTTATACTTAAAACATATATATCTGGTCATCCCCAGAAACAGATCCATGCCTGATGATTGCTGTTAACTACTTCAGTTATTTCCCCTTCCTAAACTTAATGGATGGTTCCAAGCAGCAACAGCAGCATGCTTGTCTCCCTTTCTTCCAACTAGCTTTTGCCCAATGAACCAAATATAAGCTGGTTAAAATTTCTCTTTCTCACTTTAACTTCTGATGCCAGGAGAATCTATGACATTTCAAATTCTGCCAAATATAATTAATTTTTACTGGGATTTTTGTTGATCAATTTCTATGTACATGAAACTTTAAGTAGCATGTATGTGTGTGTGTATATATAAAATAAGGAAATCACCATTCACATCTGAAGAAATAAAAGAATCTGTTCAATGATTGTGGGATTGATGACAATGGAGAATCACTCAAAATCAGTTAATCATATTTCTATATCAATCTCTTTATTGTAATCTCTTTTTGCTTGATAAGCATTTACTTGAAGAAAAAAAACATGAAAAAATTCTTTCTGATTTTGTTGAGCAGGAACTTAAAAGTGTAATTAAAAAGCATTTATAAGTTAGCATAACCTTGTAATGCAAAGTATTTTGCACCCTTCAATAAAATATCTTATTATCAGCATTATTTCCCCTCCTCTTATATTTGGTAAAAATAAAAAAATAAAAAATTTCTTGGTGTGCCAGCAGGAATCTTCAGAGGGAAAAAAAAAAGGTAAGATCTTAAAGAATTCATTAAGCAAATGAGAAACTACTATGAACCTTTCATTTGGGTGTGTATCAAGAAAAGTCATATTTTCTTGTTGGTAAATTAAAGAAAGAACAAAATCAAAACTCAATGACTTGCACTATATAGCAGCTGTTTTTTTTGCAGAAGATATCTGCTGCTGCAAGTGCAGTTTCAATCAGCAATTCTGGTATGCATCCATTCTTTCATGGCCCTGCATGAAAACCGTTTAGAAAGAAAAGCAACCATGCAAGATGGCTGCCTTTGTATTTCAGTCATTTTGCTAGCAAAGAATAGAATAAATACTTCGATCTTCATTAACTAGAACAGACAGTAAGGAAACGTTCAAGAACATGAAGAAGGATGAATCAAGCATTTCCTATCAGTTCTTCTTCTTTATTAAGTAGTCGATATCTATATCGAAAATAGGATTAGATCATCCACACTTTCTCTTACCATATAAGTGAGAAAAGGACTTGACTGTCAATTCACAAGTCAGTTTTAATCTACAAATTGATATCTTTTATCTCCTTGCCACATATATTTTTATAATACTAAGAAATTACTGGGCCTCACTTTACAAAAATTTACATTTATATTTGCTGAAACACTTTATTGAATATGAAAAGGCTTCCATCTACTTATGAAATTTTTCTCCTTTATTTGGAAAAAATGGAATACTTAAGATTCAAATGAATGATATATATGTCTGTACAGAGATTTGAAGGGAGTCCATAAAAATGGTTTTGTGTTGCATTGAAAAGATTTAAGAGATATAGAACAATGACAAACATTTCTACTTACATGCACATTCTTTTAAAAAATAGTTTGTGTTACTTTTGTATAACTGAAAAATTTTCACACAAAATGCTGACTGTTCAAAATGAAACTAACCAGGAAAGTTAATCACTGAAAAGTATACACACACACACACACACATATATATATATATATATATATATATATATATATATATATATATATATATATTTGTATGACAAATTAGGAAAAGGTTTTGTGATGAATTTCATCCATTAGGACTTCATCAAACTGGGTTTGTTTATGTTGTTGTGACTACACCTGTGCATGAATGAAAGATACCAGGACCAGGAATTACAGAATTTAGAAAGAATTCTTTTTTTTTTTTTTTTTTTTTTTTTTTGACAATTTGCCATATTCATCTAGATTGCTTTTCTTTTTCTTTCTACCATCCTTGTTATTAAATATCCCACATTGTGATAATAGAAAATCTGCCATTGAATGGTGAAACATTTGGAATCCGGACATAAATTTACTGTGGATGAACTAGAGATTAAAGCACTTTCTAGAAATTTTCATCTTAGTGAATTATTTACTCCTTCAATTAGGGTAGCATTTTCTATGTCAAAATTGTGATTAGTTACTTTACATCCAGGTTCTATGACATAATCTTATTTCAAATAGTTCATGTATGTGTAATAACACACTCCCTGATGAGTGGATACCATATCTGAGTAGAGATAATTAAGTTGAACATTTAATTTAATTTTTATATATATATATATATATATATGTTTGTGTGTGTATGATAAAATATAGTTTTAAGGTATAGTATATTTATGATGTAAAAGTTCTCAATATCCAGTATAGAGTGTGTGTAAATATAAACAGATAGCCTGAAGTTTGCACACATTTGTAAAACAGACTATTGTCATTTGATGTTGAACTCTGTGTTCACACTATATATATATATATATATATATATATATATATATATATATATATATATATAGTGGATGCTGACTTGTGACTTCTTAAGAATACACCTCAGGACTTATAACTCCCAAACAAGATGATTGCTTTTAAGCATGAAACAGAGTGTCACCTCTGGGTGTTGACTTCAATGTTCACATTTATATTTACATGTTATATAGAACATCACACAAAACCAAGTGTTGGTACAATGAACAGAAAGTCTACCAGACAATCAAATGGAAACTTAATAAAAAGAAAAAATAACAAGAGGAAATAAACCAAAAACAAAGAAAAAAATACTATAGGAAAAAAAAAAAAAGAAACATAAATTTAGAAAAAAAAAACCAAAAGACTACCTAAAAATAACAAACAATGTTCTATGCCGATGTTACTGAAACAGAGCAAATATACATCTCAGGGTTACACCTCAAAAAGAGACAAAGTTTAAACTGATACTTAATTTTATCACTACTATGATCATTTGAAGATTGCATTATCTTGAAACTTGAGTAACAGTCCAAACTACGTCTCTTTCTGAGATGCGTGCATATATATATATATATATATATATATATATACAAAGAAATAATCACACATAGAATCAATCAGCAATGTATATATATATATATATATATATTGCTGATTGATTCTATGTGTGATTATTTCTTTGTATATAAATTATATGCTGCCTAATGTTTTTATATATATATATATATATATATAAAAGGTAACTTGGATTGATTTTAAATATAAATTAAGTTGAAGTGTTTAATGATTTTTTTCTTTTTCTTTCAGATTTAGCAGACATTTGGGTGATATTATTTTTCACACATAATTGCCATGACTTAGATAACATGATCCAAGGGAGAAATAAATAAATTTTCACCATTAACAGTGATATATTTATATTTATGTATGTATATATATATATATATATTTGTGTGTGTATCATAAGGTAATATATCTACCTATGCCTGATAAATGGACAAAATTTTAAAATTTTGATCACAGCAGATTATAATGGCAAGAAAATGATTCTTCAGTACTGTAATGATGAGTTTATAATAACTTGTTATAATAAAAGAAAAGAAATTAAATGAAACCTAAAAAAAAATGGTCTTTTTTATAATAGCTTTCTAATTATACATGTCCTTTAAAGTTCATTTTCAGTAATACTAGTCATGTACAGAAACTGTCAAATAGTAGCATAAAAGCAAAACAAAATAATTTTCATATGTCCCTGGTAAATATTCAACAAAGTAAAATTGCTTTTTCAAAATGGACATTTTTTTTTTGTCTGGAGATTAATGATAAAAGAGAATATTGCTACCATAAAAAAAAAACAGTCTAGCAACTCTTTCCCCATAATAAATGAAAAGAATAATCACTCCAATAATTATGCAAACCAATTTTAAGGGTTGTATATAAAAGGAACTGATTGTCTACTAAAAACAAATTTTCTCTTACAAAAGAATATATATATATATATATATATATATATATATATATATTAGGTTGGTTCAAAAATAATATCGTTTTTTGACGTATTTTTTAACGTCAAAAACCGATATTATTTTTGCACTAACCTAATATATGTATATTCTTTTGTAAGAGAAAATTTGTTTATATATATATATATATATATATATATATATATATAAAACCAAAAATTTTGAGGTGTGGAATTATCATTGCTTTGCCAATCAAAGCAGCACACTCATCTTGCTGTTTTCATATTTGGAAACATTAAATATGTTGAGTATAACTGCAAAGATGAATATGCTCGTTCAAATAGTAAAGAATACAATAATAATTTTTTTTTCTTTGAGCCCAAAGACAAACACCTGAAGGTCAGAAGGTATAGCATCCAAAGTTTGAGCATCCACTGAAACCAAAATGAGCATGATAAGGTGTGTGTGTATATGTGTGTGTATATATATATATATATATATATATATATATATATATATATGTGTGTGTGTGTGTGTGTGTGTGTGTGTGTGTGTGTGCAAATTGATATATTAAAATAATTTTAATTTTTAGGAAAATCAACAAAGTGTTAAAAACATAAACAAATAGAAAAATAAACTCAATGAAATCAGTAAGACTCTATACACGCATTGTTAAAAAAAATTGAAATTTAAAAGTTTCATCATAGACTCTCCTTTAGGTGCATGTGTAATCCCATCAATGTAAATGTTACTTTAGTCTGGATAAGTCCTAAAGGAGGAAATATGTCACACAAAAATTTCTTCCATTTTTCACAGATGTAACCTAATATATGTTTGTATATATTGTATATTTTGGCAATAAACTTTCTTTCATTGAATAGGACAGATAAAGAAAATTTTAGAATTTTTATTGTTTTTCTAATGTTCTTACAGTTTTCTTTCTTGAGAAGTCAAGAGAGTGTATAAACTGTCTCTAATGATTATTGGCCTTTTTTTGGCGTTTTTAAGGGGTTCTTTCTTTGTACGTTTTTCTGTATTTGTGTTCTACATTGTATTCTGTAGAAGCCATAGAATTTATAATCTGTACTACAAATGTGGTTGTTCAACCCTTTTGAATGCTCCCAAGTATTATCATTTAATTTTCTTATTTTTCCAAAAGGAATGCATCAGAATGCCAACAGTTCAAAAATAATTTCCTCTTGAATTGTCAGTATGCTGATGTATTGCTTTTGAAAAAAAATAAGAAAAAAAAAAATCTAAGAAAAAAACAGACATCAGAGGAGCATCCAAGCAAAACAAACATCCAATTTTTAAAATTGCTCCAGATCAAACAAGCTATAAATTGGTAACTAAATAAAAAAAATTATATATATATATATATATATATATATATATATATATATCAGTGTAACCAACAAGTATGAATGATTATGTCATGCAAAAAAATGTTAATATGAAAAAATAGACCAATCTTGGCACCAGCTAAGTAATAATGGACCCACCCACATATTTTGTTGGCCTGTATCTGTTCAACCTCTTGTACTTGCTACAATTACAGTTGCATTGCCTGTGGTTCGATTTCTACAACTCAGTATGCCATTTTGTATACACTGGCACTTTCAAAAGTTTGTCCAACTAAATCCTACACTGATGATTCAAAAGGTGAAAGTGTACTGACTAGTAAGATTCTATAAAATTTATCATTATTCAATCACACATATATATATATATATATATATATATATATATATATATATATATATATATATATGTATGTATGTATGTATGTGTACATACACACATTTTTAGTAGCAAACAACCTACATCCTCTCCATATTCCATCAATGAGAAATAAGTTTTACTTGTGTAGTTTCTTCCTCTGAACCACTGCCCTGTGAAACCAACTCCCAACAGGATGTTTCCCCAATCACTACAATGTTAACCTGTTCAAGGCTAGGGTTCACTCTTATTTTTTTCCACTCTTATACACACAAATGGCCCCTAAACATAGCCCTCTATCTGGAGTGGCTCCCGGGCCTTGTTAAGGGTAAAACTTGCTGTAAAAAAAATTAATAATAATGATGTTCATTACCCTCTGCTTGCTGAAATAAAATTACATTGGCTATTCTGTGTTCACTCATGTGCATTCACAGACATTCATATATTGTTCAACTGCAAACGATTAAATAAACAGTTATTATTTATGAACATTTCACTTTTTTGACTATATATATATATATATATATATATATATATACACACACAATTTATGACTTTATGGAGTTTTTTATTCTATTTGTGTTAACCTTGACACCCAAAACCTGCCATGCCACACCCAATGTAGTTAACCACTCCCATTCCCTTTATATTCCATTGGTGAGACCTAAGTTCCACTCAAGAAGCTTCTTCTCACAAACCACTGTTTTGTGAAACCGGCTCCCAAGAGGATGCTTCCCTAATCACTACAATCTTAATCTGTTTAATTCTAGGGTTAATCATTATCTTCCCCTCATATCCACATAGACCCTGACTTAGTCTTTAACCCTCTATTTCAAGTGGCTTTTGGGGCTTCTACTGGATGAATATCATTTTTTTTTAAAATAGAAGAAAAAAAGTCAGACAAGCATTGCTTTTGTAAGACCAAAGAAATAAGTCACTAATGTGAATCATTAAGGAAATCAAAGTTTAAAATAAAAATTTGTAAAAGTAGTATTAGGTTGGTGCAAAAATAATGACGTAATAATGTCGTTTTTTGACGTATTTTTTAACGTCAAAAACGACATTATTACGTCATTATTTTTGCACCAACCTAATAGAATAATAAGGACTAGTTTTAGAATTTCAGCTGAACGTACATTAACTGAAATGAAAAAAATCAAAAGTACTAAAAAGGACAAAGGGAAAAAGTAATTAACCTCACAAGCTTGCATAAATGGTCGACAGAACAGGGATTAGGAAAGATAGAAAAAAAAATAAAAATTACTAAGAACTGAAATGGAGAGTAAGTTGTGGAGAGCCATGATTATCCGTGTCGCTCTCTCACAGATATGACGTCACTTCCCTCTGTCTTTTCTACAAATACTTTCACAGTAACTGATCCAATGAGCTATTTTTGCTGGTTCCAAAACTGCATGAATTTAAACGTGCTACTAGGCTGGTATCTCAGTTCCACCCTTTCATTGTCAAAACAGTTAAATGTAGCCGTCTCTTCTACTTGAATAGCTTCATGTCTCAAACTCCCTGTCTGTGGAACTTCCTTCCTTTTAATTGCTTCCCTGATAGCTGTAATCTCCAAATATTCAAATGCAATGTCAATTGACATCTCTAGATACCTTGATCTATTCCACATCCTTCTCTTCATCCTTTCTTATATCACACCTCTTTACTCCTGCTCCTGCTCTCCATAATTCCCTTGCATGTCAGTTGCACTATCAACTTGCTTGGGATGAAATGCTTGGGAAAAAAAATATGTCCTGAAGATGAAGAAGTACACTTCCATTCCTTATAGTAACATCATTAAATAATTAAGATTTTTTTTCTAAAGCTACAAAATAATCTACAACCATGGTATTGTTATTTACTAAACTTAGAGTGGTACAATGTCATTTAGGTAACAATATAAGGCCATAGATTATATTGCCCCAATTCTCCAAGTGCTTATCCTGAAGATTATTATTTAAAAATCTGTTGATTTTTAACTTTAACTCAAGCATCAATGAGTGCAACATTGTAAAATATGCAACTATCTTAGCCACTACAGAAGGCTTACATCAGTATATACTCAGTTTTTTTTTTACATTATTGTTTACTCAATGCATGATAGAAGAGTCACTGAAGAGGTTAAGATCATAGTAAACAGTGAAGTATCCACTTGGGAGTCTGTTCCAGAAATATTTTAAGTTCCATTCTTTATTTTTAGATGTAGAATAAAAAAAAAAATGACTATTATTTTTTTACCATTCTTTCTGTTGCCCTTTCGTTTACAAGACACCTCTCTTAATATTGATAAATCCTTGTAACTAATAAAGGCAAATAAGGAAAATATCAATTGAAAGATATTCTTGCACCAGTCTTTCCCATGGGGAGTGTCATTCTATTTTGAAACCTTACGTTCTAGTCCTATCTTGGCTCTAATACTGACAATGGCCCAAGTCACATATACAAATTAAGAACACAACAGATTTATATAAAATTTGGGAGGAAATTATGATAAAGGAGATTGTCTTATACTTATCTTCCAAGTGAGAGGCACTCTCTCTACTTTGAAAACCAACATTCTAATCTTGTTCTCCTTTTAGATGTTGCATTCTCTAAGAATTTAAATTAACTCCATTTCATCTTTATATAAATAGAATATATTATTTAACATTTCTATTGTTGTAATTGAATAAATGAAGTACATCCTGTGTAAAAGAAATGTGTTTCTCCTATATTCTCATAGCATTCCTCCAGTGCAATTCTAATCCTGGCATTTTAACTTGACTTCAATCATTCAGTTATGTGTCATGCATGATACACGCTTAGGTGATTATGTATCTTTCGATACATAACTGACAAGGCAGATTTTTCCTGCAGTAGGTTGTCATTTCTTTCTGTGGTAGACCAGTTGCTATCCAAGATTATAGGACCCAGTCTTTCCTGCAATTTACCCATAGCTGGGTGGAGAAAATGAGGAGTCATACCTTTCTCAAGGGTATTAGCATGTAAGAGAATGTAATGGATTCGACTGGAATTCAAACTTGGTTCACCGATTCCTCAATCTATGGTGTTATCCATTACTCAATTGTGCCTAATGTGAAACATGCAATTCTCCACATTTTCAAGACAAGCTCAGGAATTTATCAAATTAGAATCTGTCAAGGTCAAAAGAATGACACACCAGATAAGGACTGCGGTGGCATCAGGCAGTAATGGCATGTAAAACAAGCTTGATAAAATTTACTCTAAGATAAAATACCTTTAGTTCCACCAGTTCAGACTTTTCACAGTGTCACATCATGAAACTTTCATTTGTATTCCAAAGGTAAAGGGAAAGTTCCACTTAAACAGCATTTTCCTCAGAACTGTTACTTTGTGGAACAGATTCCTCTGTGGATGCTTTCCTGCACAATACAACTTTAAGCTTTTTAACACTATCTATCCTCTTTATCCTTATAAATTGTACTTCCTCCCACCCCTTTATTCATTTATAACACACACTTCATTCACCATGTCCATTTTAACAATAAACCTCTACCTTGAGTTGCTATCAAGTATTGTTTTGGGTAAATTTCAATAAAAAAAGACTATCAATGATGGTTTTGATCTGGGAGAAAATAAAGAACTCAATTGTTCATAATGTATTACATCATCTTCTCTTTGCTATGTCCCTTCATAGCTCTCCACAATTTTCTGTCTTTTGCAGCTCTTAGTAAGGTTTCATCATCCCTCTCGCTCTCTGTTCTGCCCTCAATTCACCCTAGGTGGGTTACTCCCTATTTCCTCTCTGTCCCCCATTCCTTCAGAAATTGTCCTTTGCAGGACAATTTCTGAAGACAAGAAGAGCAAAGAGGAACATTAAGTAACCTACTGAGTGAGATTGTGTAAATGGATGGCTGACCAGGAAGTGGGGGATAGTAAGAGAGTAAACATTGTTTAATGCTACAACAGATAGTAAGTTGTGGAGAGTCATGATAACCCACATCCTAAAGGGATAAAAAACATAACAGAATGTTTGCTGCCAGAAATTAATATGGAACTCATTTACTCGATTTCTCAATTTTTTTCTAAGACTCTTATATAATGTACAACAGCTGATTAACTGTACAAGCAATAAAGATTAAACTGAGTAAACTTCATGGACACTAAGATTTCCCTAATATTGTGGAAAACAGAGCAAGAAAATATTTTGCCAAAATAACAAAAATGTAGAAATTAAAGTTTTTGATATCTAGATTAATTATAGAAACAAATGTTTCTTATATACTTGAAAAGACTTAAATAACTGATTTATTTATAGAACAACTGATTAGTCCATTTCAAAGAGAAGCAAACTTAAAACTTTTGACACAAGAAATTTACCTTTGTTGAAAAGCATCAACTCAAACAACAAAGCATTGTCATGGTGTGTGATTCATTTCCTCATTGAACATGCAGGTGCATTAGCCATGAGAGAACACCTGCTATGACCGTTGCCTGAATCAGCAGTCCTATGTGTTTCATTGATTGCATATACAGTGTGTAAACCATTTTTTCTCTAAATAATGCAGTAAACGAAGACTAAATTTGTGTCTTTATCATTACAGCATTTTCAGAATGAATAAAGAATTTTCTCTGCATTGTCTTGAATAGAAGAATTGGAAATATTCAAAGTGAATGACTAGAATTATCAACAAGTTTTGCTTCAGTTTGAATTATTGCATTTTAGCATCAAGCCAACACCTGTTTATCTAATATGTGAATTTTTACTTCTTAAATTCACTCTTATTAAAGCTTATTATAGGATTGTTCTGGATGACACTACCAAGAGTGTCACAAAAATTACTTCATGGTGCATTTTCCCATTTTATAGCTACAGAGTCAAGAGGAGGTAATCTGATATAACTTTTAAAAAGTAAGTACAATGAATCAGTAGATTTTTCAGTTTTTTAAAAATATAAAGAGAAGTTTTGAAATCTGATGAAGAGAAATTTTGAAACCAGATACATGCTTCAAATCTCCCGAGATTTTCAAAAACACATTTTTTTTCAACTTATTGATTTTAAATGTCCATTTTAAATAATTTATTCTGTACAGTATAAGGTTTTCTTAGTGAAATGTATCAATCGAAAAGTCGGGCAAATGAAATTCAGCCCGACTTCAAGGTGACAAAAATCAAAGAAAGTGGCATACTTAACTCATCGACTGGAGGATTGGGGTGAAGACAGTGACTGGGGTAGTGTTGAGAAAACATGATATCAGTCAGCAGTAGTGATCATAAGCATACAATAAAATTCACAGAGAGAAAGATACATAAACATACTAACACATAGACATATATAAAAACATCCACATGAGAGAGCTACACATTATTTTTTCTTACATATCTGGAAAAAGTTTTTAAAATAAATATTTATTTTTATAGAATTATTATAATTAATATTAAAATAACAAAATGTGTTTTTTTTTGTTTCATGCAGAGATTTTTTAAAATCATATATTTTAGTTAGAGTAAAGGAATCATTTTAGCATCTCATAAATGACCAATAGTATACTTTATTAAAGATTGTAATGAGCCTGACAAACATTGATCACCTAGAGTTGCCACTGATATATATATATATATATATATATATATATATATATTTGTGTGTATCTATGTATGTATTTCTCATTCTTGCAAGAAGAATTAATATTCCAAGAAAACCTGTTTGAATATTTAAATATACACTATAGGCCACTTGCAGGATTTCAAAGAACTGCCTAAAAATTGCCTTTTGCAAAACTAATTTACTAGCTCATTTAAGGCCACAGGGATTTTTTCTTCTTAAAGAGTTTTATCATATATTCAGTAATAATCAAATTAACTGCATTAAGTTTAATTAAAATTTTAACTCTTTTTACCTAATCTTCCTTGCTGGTTAATGTCTTGCAGATTTTAAGTTTTAATCAAACACTCTCTAAAAGATTGAATGCCATGGGTTAATTAGTTTAATAATCATAGCTTACTAAGAGTTAAACCAAAGGAGTTAGGAAAATTATTAATTATTAAATCCAAAGGATAACCTCCAAAATTTGGTTTATTGTGTAAATTATATATTTGAATTCACAGTTATTATTTCCCAAGATTGATTGCCAATCATGGCTAGATCACCATGTCTCCCCTACTATTTTCTCCTAGCAGTAGAGAGAAGAGATGAATTCGTACCTATCAAAGGGTATGTGAAAGCAAAAAATTACAGCCTTAGATGGAATTTTAACAGCATGCTAATCTCACTTTCTGTGCTGATAACAAATATGCTGCAAGGAAATTCACACTTGAACATAAAGAAAATACTTACTAATATGTCAATGCTTTGAACATAAATACTATTTACTAATATACTATTTGCCAGAAACAAAATATACGATTGACACTCAGTCCATTATGTTCCATGCATGATACATGCTTAGATGATCATGTATCTTTTGATACATGACTGAAAAGGCAGATTTTTTTCCAACAGTAGGTTGCCATTTCTTTCTGTGGTAGACCAGTTGCCAATCAAGGATACAGAACCCAGTCTGTCCTGCTATTTACCTATAGCTGGAGGAAGAAGAAGAGGATTCATAGCTTTCCCATGAGTATTAGCACATAAGGGAATATAATGGATTCAAATGGATTTTGAACTTGGTTCTCCGATTCCTCAATCTGAGCTGCTATCCATTACTCCACCATGCCTCCTACTGACACTACTAATTTACTGTTAACCTTGAATATATATATGTGATGTGCATATCTCAAAAACATGAAATGCTCCAAGTATAGAACAGAATCTGATTACACAGTTTATCCCAGTAGAGCATTGTTTTCTGGGTAGTAACATTTTTTGTGTGACTCCAAAGTAAAACAGCTCTGTGACAGAAGTGTCAAATGACAAAATGGGCTCAAATTGGTGGATCCACATATCCAATTCTGGTTTTCTTCAGTTAGAATAATCATAATCAACCAATTGGATGAGTTCCTGCTCTAAATTAGGATTCTATATTTTTGATCCCCATGAGCAGCATAAAAATGAAGAAATGAGAGAGAGAAAAAGGGGGACAGAAAAGAAAGCGACATACAACAGTACCCAACATAATATGTAGGAGCTTCAGGCAAAATCTTTCCCAAAAATTTTCAAAGAATGCTATCTAGAAGAAAAAGGAGTAAGAACAATGTATTCATTCTCAAACTGTTTAAAAAAAAAAAAAAATAATTGTACTGTGAAGATTTAAATTTGTAAACAGTTTTAGACAATCACATATAAACAGCCAGAAATATTTAACAACTCTTTTGTTTATTATACAAACTATATACAGTAACGGAGTGATGAGCAGGTATTTTAATTGTGTTTAATCTTGTCCACATCTCATTAATGACACAACTAAACTACATCATTTTTTTCAGTAATGTTAACCCTGTACAATGCCCAGGGCTGGCTACTCAATATAGAGGGTTACATTAAGGAGTAGTTTATACGGATAGGAAGGGAAGATAATGCTTGATTCTAGACTTGGAGAGGTTAAGATTGTAGCTATAAGGACACATCCTCTTGGGAGTCTGTTTCATAAGGCAGTAGTTTGCAGGAAGAAGCTATTAGGTTGGTGCAAAAATAATGTCGTTTTTGACGTATTTTTTAACGTCAGAAAACGACATTATTTTTGCACCAACCTAATATTTGAGTAGAACTTCTCACTGATAAAATATATGGATGGTTTGCTACTTTGGCATGGCATTGTCCTAGGCATGAAGGTTAGATCAGGTGGAACCAGGAGCTGCAGTTCATCCGAGCACTTTCCAGGCAACTGCTATTAGTATTGATGGTGGAAGCAGTAGACTAAGTTCAGATTTCCACCCAGTCTATTATGTTCCCTTTCACACAAAGGCTTTTGGGAAAGAATTTCTTATCTCCTCTCCTCTCCTCACCAGCATGGGTTAAATAGCAAGGTAAAACCAGTCTCCCTAGTCTTGGGTAGCAACCTTTCTGAGATAAGAAAAACTCTCTGTTCAAAACGATGGAAAAGGCAGCAGGAAACCTCTACCTTTCCCAGTAGATCATGGCATTTGCTAGATAATAAAAAAAAAAGAAGCAATCTGTTGAGCATCATGTTTGTCGATATCCTGAAGGAACATGGTATTAAGAAAATACAGTAACTGTAAAAGTATCTAGACACTACAAATTTATAACTCCTGAATAAATTTCAAAACATTATTATGGTTTACCAAATATATATATATATATATATATTAAGAAATGGACAAAGTCCGACAATTTATTTATTAAAGACATTTTTTATGTTTAACGTTCTTTTTATAGATACAAGTATTTAAGTATTTATAAACAGAGCATTTACTTAAATACTTGTATCTATAAAAAGAACGTTAAACATAAAAAATGTCTTTAATAAATAGATATATATATATATATATATATATATATATATATATATATATATATATATATATAGGGGACCATACAGAAGAGATGCAGGAGATTCCAAAGTTGTCTGGAGACTGAGGTTAAAGCCAATGGTGATTTTATTGAATATATTTACTCTTTAGTATTTCAAGATATTTTTGTGTAATTTTGGTAAATATATCTGTTAAAATGAGATGTCCATGTTATTTTCATTTTTACATAATTTAGACGACACTTTATCAATTGCACCCTTTATTTTGTCAGATTGACTAAAAATTGAAGCAGAATAGTTAGCTTGATATTCTTTAATAAAAAAACGGCCAGTTCTCTCTCATTCTATTTCTTTTCTGCCTATCCAACTTTGGTTAGAATTCAGGAATTTGTACAGTTTACCTGATGGCATGTTGTTTCATTCATTAATTACTCTATTTCTGTTTCTTTTTTTATCATTTGCTTTGTATTTGCACATATTTATAGAATAATGAAAATAAACTTGAAAAATAGAAAATCTAAATGACTTCTGAGTGAGGCAGATGTAAACCATTTGCATTTTCTGAAGAACCGGAGATTGCATTTTCCGAAAGTGTACCATATATGATTTTCTTTGAATACATTTAGAACAGTGTAGAGTGTTGATTTTTTTTTCAATTTCCAAAGGTGAAAAATAAGTTGACAAAGATAAATAATGGTTTCCTATAAAAATATTTGTCCATGGTGTCTTTCTATCAATATGTCAGTGTGATGAGATAAGTAAAAATATAGTCCAAGCTGTTTGTAACCACACACAACTAAGTATTGTGCATCTGTAGAAAGATAGGGAATAATTTATTAATGAATCTTTGGAGCATTAAGATATAATCTATCCTTGTTGGTATGACAGATGGGAAAATATCTATCAGCTAAAAGGTTTTGACAAAATAATTGAAAACAGATAGCAGATCAGATCAAGCAAATTTGGAGATATCATAATGAAGAAAGTACAGAAGTGTTTTAACAGATCACGGAAAATGTGAGACAAAAATTCGTAGATGTATTGGAATAGCAAAAAAAGCTAAATAAAGGATTATGGCCAAAGATTCCAAAAGCTAAGCAGTGTATTAAGAGATAGGAAAATTTTGTTGGAAACAAAGAGGAGAGTAATGAACTTTTACATAATATCTGTCCTCTTGTATGGCAGCAAATGTTAGACATTCTCCTCAAAGATGAAGAAAAGTCCCAAAGCAACAGAAATGTAGTTCTACAGAAGGACACTGAGGATAGCATGGGCTGAAAATGTGAACGATGATGAGATTTTGCAGAGAATGGAAACAAAGTGTAAACTTATACTTAAAATCGGGAAGAGGCAATTGAAATTTCTGGGACGCGTAATGAGGAAAGAGGGCTTGGAAAATCTGATACTCACATGATGGATAGAGAGAAAGAGGAACAGAGGAAAGCAACATGTGACATAATTAATGGGCTTGAGCAACTGGATGGCAGAACAGGGTCTGGGAGAAATAGAAAAATGACAAAACTTATTAAGAGCAACGAGGGACAGGAATATGTGGAGGGCCATGATCGCCCACATCCTGAAGGAACATGGCACATAAAAGAAGAAAAAAAAATGTTAGAAACAGGAAAGTGAAGTAATCAAGGCTAAAGGAGGCTATTTTGATGAGAGCAAAATTTAATAATAAAAAGCTTTTTTGTCGTAATATACTTTCAAATAAAAAATCATGTCTTACATTTTTTTAACAATGTATAACAATTTTCTCTTATTTAAAGTACAAACAAATACTTTTGGGGCCACTTTAAAAAAATTACCAGCGATGGCCTCAGACTTTTGAACTGTAGTGTATTTGAACGGAATGTGGCACAAGGCTAAGTTTAAAGTGAGAGTCCCATGTCTATATGGGATTGGAGGTCTGAAATGTTTCTGCCACCTTGGAATTTCCTTTTTTCAAGATGCCTCATGTGTTAAGAATTAACCCTAGCCTCCTTCTGAAGGAGAAATACTGACTGAGGATATGGGGTCCCCTTGGGACTGAATTTCATTAATTTGTATTACTTACACTTTAAAGTGCGAAGCTTGTAAACTTATCGTTTTAACTGCAGGTCTGCCATTATTAGTCAAATACCCAACCCCATATGCAAATTAGTCAACAGTGGCATCTACCTTGATTAATCTCTTACTCTAAATATCCAACCATCAAAGAGAGCATAACTCACACCCACTCTCATCTTGCAAAGAGCATTAATTACTTAACAGCCAGGATTTGAGATAAATAAGTCTCTGGGGATATTCAAACGTGCATTCCTTATTCCTGGGAGCCTACATTTCCAGGGCAGCTGGTTTAATGATTAGGCTATGAAGGCTAGCTAATTACAGCAAACAGGCAAGACATTTGCCTCAGAAGGGCAGGATCCTGATGATAAAAGTTTCAGTCTTACTAGATGTTTGTTTTTTTTTTTATTTTCGATCTATACTGCTTACAAGAATGCAGACCCAGAAGTTGTGACAAAAAAGCAAGAGAAATAAGGTGAAAAATTACTACATAAAAATTACTAATAATCAACAATGCTTGATCAAAGAAAATTCTAAGACTGTTATATACAATAGTCTTTCTCATGTGCTGTGTCACTTCCAAATGTAGACGATCATGCCTCTCCCCAGCTTCCTGTCCTTAGAAGTTCTAAGCTACATTTGTCCCTTTACAGTTCTTGCTCTGTTATCCATCAGATAGGTCATTCATTGTTTTCCTTTGTTCTTCTTGCCTTCAATATGTCCTGTGTTAAATTCTCCAAATCCTCTATATGTATCCCAGAATCTTCAACAGTCACTTTCTGATTATAAGTATAATGTCATAAGGAGCAAGATGAATAAAAAAGAAATCGAGGTAAAAATGAAAAGTAACTGACAAAGCTTCCTTTAAGAAATTTAAAGACTATTGCATCTAGTACTGCTAGTGTAATAAAAAGCAAGATAAATGAAATGAAAGAAATATGTGTAAAAAATGATAATAACTGGCAATGTTTCATCTAACAAATATAAATACAGTGTAACCCGGATATAAGAGAGTTGTCGGGACCGGAGAAGAAGTCTCTTATATCTGGGTTTCTCTTATATCCGGGTTTGGTCTATTTTGTTTAGATAAGTATGGCTCTAATTTGGGACCAGTGAAAATCTCTCTTATATCCGGGTTACACTGTAGTATTATACGTAATACTAATAAATCAGTTTATGTTCTTAAGTTTAATTTGATCATTTTATAATTAAATATTGCAATGGAGAATAGAGAAACAATATATTTTGTTTTTAACGGATGAATTTAGAAGTTAGCAAAAACATCAGATAAAACTGGAAATGGCATGAATCAGTCTTGTTATATATTTTTGTACACAGACAAGTTAAATTATAATAACCAAAACCTTTATGAGATAAGTATACTAACAGCAGTTAAGATACTAATGATTAACTGATTGACTTGTTTGTTTAATGGCTTATCAACTCTTTATGAGTCATTTAATGTCAAAATTCAATTTTCTTGGGAGCTTTGAAGTAATAAAAAATATGTTATTCTGCTTTCACAATTGAATACATGGTAGATGATACTCAGCTTTTGTGCATATACATGTTTGTGTGGGAATAATTACTAGAAGTGGTGAAATACAGTTTGATTTAAGAAATTGTTGGATTAATGTTATTAAAGTTTTTTCATGTTGGCTGTCTTGTTAGTTTTATTTAGTGGTATATCAAATCTTAATGCTGAAATCTAAATAAGCTGAACATAATTTTATGACTTCAGTTAATATATTTTGAATGCAATTGTATACTTTGAACTACAGATGAAATGTAATGATGGTTATTCTGCTTTAAAATGTATTATTGATAATTTTACTATAAATATGTATTGTTAGCACTGTTCTATAAAAAATGTATTACTGGTATTTTTACTCTAAATATGTATTGTTGGTCCTGTTCTATATAAAAATGTATTGCTGCTATTTTAAAATAAATGTGTATTGTTGGTCCTGTTCTATATAAAATGTATTGCTGGTATTTTAAAATAAATGTGTATTGTTGGTCCTGTTCTATATAAAAATGTATTGCTGATATTTTTACTTTTTATATGTATTGTTGTACCAACAATACATATAAAAAGTAAAAATGTTCAATATAAAAATGTATTGGTGATATTTTTACTATTTATATGTATTTTTATACTTTCATAGTGTTTTGTTTTTGTTTGGTGGTGGGGTCATTATTTGACCATGGCTGAAACTAACTGGTGCACTCCACCAGGTCAGGCTAGACCTGGGAGCAACAGCAATTAAGAGGTAATTCCACAATCCTCAAAACCTCCAATCTCCTGATCAGTGGTCTTGCGGCCAGATATAGTTTATCATCATACCCAAAACTAAGATACTAATGAATGGCATGAACCCAAATAAAAATTTGAGAATAGGAAAATAAACTATGTGAATGTAAGGTTAGTATAATGGTTATCAGTATGTAATATGAAAATGGTAAGCCAACTTCAAATTTTGACCTAGTTTGGTCTATTCACTTTCACACTAATGCCCTTGGGAATGGTATTAATTTCTTCTTTCACTAGCTATGTCTAAGTCACAGGGTATACTAAGCTTTTTAGCCTTGGATAGCAACAGCATAAGAGAAGAAATTCTTTGAATTCAAAACTGTAGAGATGGCAATAGGAAATCATGCCACAATCTTTCCCAGTAAGTTATAACAATCCACAGATAATATAAAGAAGAGTTTCTGTGGGTGGGGGCATGATGTCCTGTATTGAAATCTTTGAAATTCCAATTGACTCCTCCACCCAAGATAAGATATATGTTTTAACAGTTGCAAATAAAAGAAAAATCTGTGCAGTATTGATTTTGCTGTTCTAACATGTCACAGGATGAAATACCAGGACCTTGCTTGACAGCTGCAGACATTGTTGATTTTGAAAGAGAAAGCAGATCCACAATCAGTGTAACCCTGGAAGATGGTCTGAAATATTCTTGCATTTATTTTTAGATGGTTTACACATTAAAAGAAAACATTCCTAACTAGAGCTTTGTTGAAGTCAGTGAGAAGATGGCTGGAGATTTAAAAGAACTTGCTGTCACTTGATCCTTAGTTCTTATCAGACAATATCACTGATGGAAGATATAAATAATTAAATGTTTCTCTATTATGTGACAATCAGTTATTTCTGAATTAACATCAGACTGTTCGATGTAACCATTGAAGTTTACTGGCCTTACAAGGTTAAGAAAAATAAAGAAGGGTTATCTTCATATACTCGATGCTTTTGTGAGTGAGAAATATCAGAGAACTCATCAGGACAGAATAAAATATTTAAAATAAAAGAATGAATATAGAAAGGCATAGTTTGATGACATCTACTTGCTGTATTAAACTCAATCTGTCGTATTCAGATGGAGTTGTCAATAACATAGAAAAACAACTTATTCACTTGTATATGGCTTCTGAGAATAAATTAATTTTTTTTTTTTTTTGTCTTGTGGTTCATTTATTCTACATATACTTTTTTTCGTTTTTGTTTTCTTATTTTTTATGTTATAATTACTGGCAATTCACCAAAATTTCCAAGACAAAATTTCATTTTTTTTTTTCCTTTTTTTTTTTTTCCAATACTTCAAAAGTATTGAATGAATATAAGTTTGTTTGGCCAGTTTTATCACAAAAGGTTTTCCATTTTGACAAGTACAATGGCACAAAAGTTTTATTTTTATGATGAAAAAGATTTTTAAATAGAAAAAAAAACAAACAACAATTCCTATATTTTTTTACATTTTTTTTTTACCATCTTTCTTTTTTGCATTCAGATATGACCACAGACTCAGAAATTCAAATTGAAATGCCACTAGGAATGACAAAGCCAAAACAATAAAATAAAATATTAAAACAGTATATCAAGTTGTAATTTTTTATCTCCTGTTTTTTTCATGCATTTTGTCTTTTCTTTCATATTTAAAATAAAAAGAATTTTGTGAAAACAAGGAACCAGAAGGAATAAAAAAAAAAAATAGTTTTTATCTACAAGTCTATTTTTTGCCTTGTTTGTCATGTTTATGTTTTGTATTAATGTTACTTTATTCCGATGACCAAAATATAAAGGATAAAAAGAAATTGGCCAATATGTTTTCCTCATTCAATTCTATGAAACTGCCATTGAATATGATGTTCAATTGCCAATAAACCAAATATAATGGCTGATATGTTGAAACATTATGGCTACATGTTACAAAATATAATTATATCCAAAATTCTGCCAACAGAATTAAGCAAAAGATTTATACACATTCAACAGAGTTATGCACATTCACATGCCACAGCAGTTCAGAGGATAACACACCATGTGTGGACAATGGTGAAGCACACAGTCCAGGTGTGGGAATGGTGGATTTCTCAAATGCCACAAAGATTTGAGTTGAGACACGCACTCTTGTGAAAACTTTGAAACCAATAATATAGTTAGTTATCTTGAGAGCTAGGCATTGCATGATGCCATATATTTTGCTAAAGATTTTGTGGTTATAACACCCCAGCAGATTGAGGTGGTGTTAAAATGGCATAAGTCTGCATTGTTTCCCACCCACTCAAATTATACATCCATTTTTTGGTACAGTAGTATTTCTAGCCTTTTAATATATTTTTGTGTTATATATATATATATATATATATATATATGTGTGTGTGTGTATAACAGACTGATATATACAGTTCATAATATATATATCTATAAAACAGAGGTCT
>OZ010571.1:93198340-93243340 GCA_963932145.1 Acanthosepion lycidas | reverse complement strand
GGTGACTTCTTGCCTCGTTCTCTTTTTCATTTCTTCATTTCAGCGAACATATCTACAATGTAAGCTTTCACAGAAGATTGTGTCTTCCTATTTGTGGGAGACGCCATGGACATTATACACACATACATGTACGTATGAACATTCACGAAAATACAAACTCTTTAAGTTCACGCACAAACAAAAATGTTGATGTCTTTGTCCCTTGTAAATTTGTTGTTTAATACATATATTTGTTGATATATATATATATATATATATATATATATATATGTATATCGGATTTGTTTGTTTTCTTTACATCTTTGGTTGGATTCAACTTGAGTCTGCATTGTTCTTGTAGTTGAACCTTCTAGCAAGAATAAACAGCATGTGTTCCTAATTTAACAACACGTAAACACACGGTCCTCTACATGTCTGTGTTGTTCTTTTTCCTAATGCTACTCTTGCTTGTGGTGGAAGGGTAACATTTTGTAATGATAATTTTTCAGATCTTTATTTCTAGAATGATGAAACATCATCATCAACACAAATCATAACATAACCTAGTACTAAAAGCAATAACTGACGCAGCTAGTCATCTGAGAGAACAAATATGAACCATCAAGGAGAGAAAATTAAACGTAATATGTCAGGGCAGGAACCAGTACGCAAGTACAAACTAGGGAAAAACCTGGTCTGTTATCTTCAGCTCCAGCCTGATGTCTCAAAGTGGATTTAAAAAGCAATTAAAATTCCTTAAACAAATTGCAGAAACAGCACTTCACCCAGATCTGATAATGTTCTCCAACGGCACTAAACAGATAATAATATGGTATCTGGGCATACCCTGGGAATAGATTATGATACTTGTAAATGAAATAAAACAAGATAAGTACCAACAAATAAATGAACAGTGTCAATAAAAAAAAACCCCAAAAAACCAAAACATTTTGTACAAATCAATTGAGATAGGATGTAGGATAAGTAGGACAATCTTTTAGCAAAATGAAAGTTCTAAAAGAAAGAAATGAAGCAGATTGAGCTTAAAAGGGGTCTCAAACATAGAATAAAGCAGATAAGAATATTAAGGAAAAATTGCAAAACCTGAAGAAACATCCTGGAGGAAAAACTAAAAGGAAAGCAAGCGATATTCCTGTATAAATTAGAGGAAATTTTCATTAAATAAGAACTTCATCAAAATATGTCAAGAAGTAATTTATAAAGAAATAAAAAATATAAATTAAGCATAAAAGCTGAACAAATAAATCAGAATTGAGGTTGTATTTTTTCTTTAAAAAGACATAAAAATAATTAACAAGAGATCGTTAGAATAAATTAATTTCTCAATTAAAAATGGTTAACAAGATTTATATTTTACAGATTGATTTTAATTTTTTTTTTTAATTCTTCACCTGGTCTTTGAAAATAATAGCAAGATAAGGCCCTTATCATAAGAGTGACTAATATTTTCAAATATAAAGTAACAACTGGGTTATAAAATTAAAAGCAAGAAAAGTAGGGGAGGAAAAGAAAACAGTAAAAACGATGATTACCACATTAAAGAAGGCCAACAACTCCGAATATCCTCTCAAGAAACAAAAAGAAATAAACCCATGGAGTAATATACTTATGTGAAAGAACTTCATTGGCTGATGATAGAATGGACGAAACACTTGAGAGAGAGAGAGAGAGAGAAAAAATGAAGAATATGTGATGCTACTTAAGTTTAAGTATGTGTTCTGCCTTCTGAGTAGAACAATGCATCGCTAAAAACAAATTAGGTGATCATTTTTAATTGAGAAAATTCTTTACATTCATTATTAAAATATACATTAAAAATAGATCTATATAGAATAAAACAAGGAACAGAAATAATCTTTATTTGATAACAAATAATACCATATGATAAAAAAAATAAAGGAAATTATTTTTTTAACTAATACTAAGTTACTAAGAGGGGCATGGTGGAGTAATGGCTAGCAGCTTGGATTCAAGTGTTTCAACTATTCTGTCATCATCATCGGATTGAGAAATCGGAGAGCAGAGTTCAAATTCCATTCAACTCCCTTACGTGCTAACACCCTTGGAAAAGGTATGAATCCTCTTCTTCTCCCCCCAGCTATGGGTAAATAGCAGGACAGATCGGGTTCTATAACCTTGGATGGCAACTGGTCTACTGCAGAAAGGCAACCTACTTTGTTTGTCATTCATGTGTCAAAAAAGACATGATTGCCTAAGAGTGTATTATGCATGGCATATAACCGAAGTTACTACCACTGTCTGAAAGCAATTTGACATCAATCAGAAATGCAATAAATAAATTTGGAACATTGGATTGCATAATTTTTCAGCAAATGAAATCTAAATGATAAAATAAGAATTAAGAAAAAAAATTTCATTAGCAACAAAGAAAAGAGTACTGAACTGTTATGGCAGTGAATGCTGAACAACCTACAAACAGATGAAAAAGAAACTCGAGGCGATAGAAAAATGGCTCTACAGAAGGATGCTGAGAATACCATGGACTGAATATGTGACAAAGTTTTATAGGAAACAGAAACAAAAAGGATACTTATACTTAACATCAGAAAGAGATAGTTGAAAATCCTAGGGAATATAATGAAGAAAACGGGCTTAGGAAATTTGACACAGACAGGACATATTGAATGAAAGAGGGTTAAAGGAAAACAGAGCATAACCTACCTAAGAAGCTTGTGTAAATGGATGGCAGAACAGAGTTCAGTTGAGATAACAAACAGACAAAATTTACTAACAGTTACAAAGAACAGGATATTGTGGAGAGGTCTGATCGTCAGTTTCTTGAAGGGATATAACACATAAAATAAGAAGCATTGTCTGAAAATCTTAAATGAAAGACTGCCAATATTCTATGAATTATGCAGACTGCTATCTTTACCGTGGCTGGTTTGATCATCAGGTGAGACATTTGGCCTTTCTTACATGTATACTTTAAATGCTCATCTTGATCCTAGTTTTACCTATGTTATCAGTCCAGTAAGAAAAATATCACAATAGTAGAAAGGAACATTGCCTCTCAGATTTGTAAACTGTTCAACTCCATTTATTAAGCACAAGGTTAATAAAACAAAATTGTGAATGAAATACAAGTGGCCTGTATATCTACTGGAGAGGTATCTATAACACCCTATAGGGGTTTCAACAAAATGATACCGAACAAAACCAAAATACAAGACTGGCTGAAATTTTATGAAATACCTATTCCATTAGAATAAACTAAATGTTTGGCTGTGGAAAAGATCTACCTTTTGTTAACAGCAGAGTCTGATTGTCTATGTTTCTGAAACAAGCAAAGATGACCGGTTTGAGAGGAATGCTTTTCACTGAAGTTGAATGCATTAGGCAAAAAAATGAGGCAAAAGTGAGTTTCTTTCTGAAAGCATGATTTTTTGTTGTTGATAGTAGACTGCAAGCTTCAGTTACTAAGTATCTAATCTACAGAAAATTATCTGTGTTAGGACTTAAACTTATTACACAAGACTGGTCAAAGTTCTTTGAAAATGAGAAAATAAAAAGACACACATGTAGAAATCTGGAGAAAACAACAGATAAAACATAGTACTTCAAATCATTTATATGAAGCTGATACTTTAAATATATCATAGAATAAACATAGTATGAAGTTGACACAAAAGTCTGTAGTATTTTTTGAGAAAATAATTTATTCATATTAATTCATAATATCATTTTTTGTCATCAAAGGATTTTCTATGGCTCTTTATGACTTTGTGCCAACTTTCAGCTAAATTGTTTATTCTATCATAAAAGGATGACCCCAGTTTTGATTCAATGAATTTGAAGCAAAGTACAAAAAATTTCACTATAGTTACAACAACGTTTGGCTCCAGACAGCACATTAACTTTTGAGAAAAAAAATCAGAATTATGCCAAGCAACATCAACGGACAACATTTCTCAGCGAACCAACTTAAAACATGTATATTTTATTGACCAATTATGAACCTTGAATCATAACCATAAAAATTCAACTTCAAACACATTTCACAATTCAGTCTGACCGAATTAAAAGATATAAAAGGAATGAACAAAACCCAGTTAGTCAGTGGAGACTTACTCCCTAAGGGAACACTGTTGCAGACTCACACCAGTACTGATTCACTGATGTTCTCTCACACACATCATAGGCACACCCAAATACTGTCAACTCAACAAACATATCTATTATTTCTGTTGTCTAAATGGATGCTCTTCAATACTTATAAAAGCAAAATCTTTGATATGTTTCATCAATTATTCTTGTCACAAGGACAAGTCAAAAGCTTTGCATTTCATTAAAACAGATTCACTAAAGTATAAAATAATAGTAATATATATTTGTTATTTTTACATTCCTTTTCTTATTTATATGAGAGCACTCACTTTTAAATACTAGGTTGGCCAGAAAGTCCTAACTCACTTACAAAGCAGAAAGAAAACAAATTTTGATCTCTGTTTGGTGGAATTTCCAAGGACTAATGAATTTTGGGCTTGTTCCACATGGTCACACAATCAATGTTAAACTCTATTGCCATCAGCTAGACCATGTATACAACAAATTAAAGAAGGAGTATCCTGCTTTGGTCAATTGAGGTTGGTCTTTGTTTCAGCAAGACAATTCAAGGCCATACACTGCCAAGTTGACTAAGGAGAAGATCAAACAGATGGATGGTATTTAGATACTTCCACATCCACCATTCAGTCCTGATGCTGCTCTGAGTGACTATGGCCTATTCCACTCAATGGAACACTTCCTCCACACCGGCAATCTAAATTATAATGGCTCCAAAGAAACATTCAAATTCCTAATATATTTCAAACATGAAGAAACAGGAAAAATGATGAAACATCTGATAAAACAGTGCTTCTGTGACAGTTTCAAACAAAACTGCAGCATTTATATGTATAAATTAAAGATCAAATGCAGATCAAATATGGATTGGAATTTGACAGAATGATAAAATAAATGAACAAAAAGGAAACGTATATCAATCTAACATGTTTCACTTTTATTAAAGTTTCATCAGAGAATGAGAGAAAACAGACAAATATGTTTGGATCAGTTCTCATTAGTCAAATATGTGTCACATGTTCTAAAACTGCAGATAGCTATGTGTATGTAGGTTTGTGAAGATTTTTGTATGTCTAAGTGGCATCGGATAGTAACATTTATTTGTAATTTTGTATGTGCGTCTGTCTAATGGGAGTTCCACCTTCACCTTTGTGTGGTCAACCCACACTGCAGGGTGTTGCAAGATTCTAATTTGTTGCTGACCTCTTTAAGAATGTATTCTATTAGATATAAATTAGATTGTTTAAGAATGGATTCAAAGAAAGATGGCGATGTAAGGTAATTTTTTAGCATGTGTTTATAGTTAGTAATAATGTTACTATTAAGTTTTCAATATATTCTCTCCCTAAAGTATTATGTTCTTTTTTAATTAGGGTGGCATTAGTGAAACCAAAGTTATGTTCAGCATCATTTTGAGAGAGATCAATTCTCCAAATGCAAGTCTCTCTTGTGTTCATAGATGTAGACTTTTACATTTATATATGTCTTAGGTAAAAATGTAAAATAGACTGTGATCAAAAAATCAAAACAAATCATGGAGTAAAAAACTACCTTACTGTCTTTTGCGAGAAGTCAATGCAATTGACAGAGAATAAAGAAAAAGCAACCTGTAGAAAAGAATTATTACCTATGTCCCAAGGGCACATGCTATAAAAGAGAAAAAAATCTCTGGCACAATTCAGACATATATAAAAACTCTCACTAATTTTGTGAATATCAACACTGTTCATCTCCATTTATTAAACTTAATATTACAGTTATTTTCATGTTTGTTCCTTACAGAGATGAAAGATACAGACACCAACTGTGTCCTAGTGGCATTATTATCTTGCTTAGGGTGAAAAATGTAAAAAAAAAAAATATGTAAATCATAGCTGAAGTTGCTCAATCAATGCCTTCCAGCATTGATGTAATTCAAATTCTTTTAAACAGTCTTGTAAGGGATGATTATTTTCCACTCTGCAGTCTCTTCCCCCACAGATGCAAACCTGCTCCTCCTCTATCACTATTTCTATGGTAAATGCTTTAGTTCCACCAGTTCAGACATTTTTAGCTAGGAGTTGCCATGCTACCTCCATGGAGTAAAATTGGCCACATTTCCTCTGTATTCCAAAGGTAAGGAGGATGTTTCAGCTTTTTCACAGAAACTACTGCTCTGTGGAACTGACTTCTGCATAAATGCTTCCCTGACTGTTACAGTCTCTGTCTTTTCAAGTTCAGTGTCATTCATTATATATCCTTCTTAGACTCATAATCTTCACCTCTTTCTGTCTTTTCTTATCTTCCTATCACTCACCTCATTCAATAACCCTCTACCTTGGTTGAACTGTAGTAAAAAAACAAAAACCTCTTTAGAGATCTGACTAATTGAGGAACTGTGCCCCACTGAATTGCTGAAATTCCACAGACCCTATGGAATTATATTCAATACAAAGTACCATCCCATGTCTTTTGGCACATTGGCCTATAAAAGTGCATGAATCTTTCTGAATATATGCACCACCATACATAGATAAAAAAAAAACTTAGAAATGCAGATTTGATTGAATTTTTTTCTCTGATGTAATATCACTTGTCAAAAATATGCCAATAAGATTTTATTGTGTACAAAGCTTTTTTAGCCACAAATGAAAACAACATTTTAATCAGTTGCAAGAAAATACAAAAGAATTTTAATATGCCGCTTACTTTTTCATTTACAATTCGCCTCTTGTCATAGATTTTCTGACTTGGGCTTTAGGTATTATTATAAATAAATAAATATTCTTATAAATATTTCATCTGGGATTTCATGTTAGTAATTTTCAGTTTTTCACCTCTTCAAAAATTGAAAAAAAAAAACATTCTAAATTGAGTACAAAGACAGAAAGGAAAATCAATTTTTGAGATATTTCCAATCTGTGCTGTTACCTTTGTTAACTCTATATAAAATATATATTACATATTTTAGCATGCAATGTTCACTTTTTTAAATATATCTATATACTTGATTTCATGTTGACATTATGCAATGTTCTCCTTGTAAAATTTAAGCATTATTTCATTTGTACAGCATGCAGTGTTTCCTCTATGTAACTTTATATACATTTATGTTTATATTTCATGTTTTATGCAACGTCTGCTTCATGTAAAGTTCACCTAATACAATATTTATATGGTATAATTTCTGTACAATGTAACATCTTCTTCAGTATTAATTCCTTTTATGTAATGTTTTCATTGTGTAATATTCGATTTCATAAATATTTATGTAATATTTATATAATGTAATTCTACAACTGGATAAGATTTATATTCTACAAGTTCTTGAAATACTTTACAGTGAATTCAATAATGTAGTTTTTACATCATATGTTTTTATTTAAGAAAAAAGGAAAACTTTTCTTTACTGATGCATTTTATACTCTGATAAAAATATTGTCAGGTGGACAAAATTTTTAAATTTAAGAATGCACATAGATAATCATCAGGCTAATTGTGAAAGTCAAGGTAAACTATGGAGGAGTATAAGTAATGTAATTCAATGCCTAACAAATTAAAGTGAGTAAATATTGTTGATTTTTTTATTTTCTTATTCATTTGGAGATAAGTGTCTTCTGTTTGGTTTGATTTATTTTGTTTTATGGCATATCAACCTCAATGGGTTATTTAATGCTGACAAAATTGTTGGGATAGATTCATATGAATAGAATATGTATTCTTTTCTTTAGATTGGGTTTATTTTGTTTTATGGCATATCAACCTCAATGAGTTATTTAATGCCAACAAATTTTTTTATTGCTGGTAATATTTTTTGTCAAAAATCTGTTTCTGGTAATATTTTTCCTTCAAAATTGTATTGCTGGTAATAATTTTTTTCAAAAAAGTATTGCAGGTAATAGTTAACTATTTACCCATAGTTGGGACCCTAACAGTTGTTACCACCACAGGTCAGGGTGGACCTGGGAACACCAGCAATTAAGAGGTGGTTCCACGCTCCTCAAAACCTCCTGATCAGAGACCTTGCTGCTGGACGTAGTTTAACGTCTTACCCATGACAGAAGTGTCTTCTGTATACCTACAAGTACACTGATAAATAAAAAAGTAAATGAATAAATATAAAGATATATATATATTTATTTAATTTTTTTTTTTATTTACTTTTTTACTTTATAAAAAATGTAAGTAAATAAATATATATATTTATTTAATTTTTTTATCTATCAATCTAGTTGTACGTATACAGAAGGCACTTATCTCTCTTTGGTGGAAGACAAGTCACATGACAACTGTTTCGTGATGTCACTCCATACAGTGACCCAAAAAGGCAGTCATTTTTGAGTTCTTGAACAGCAGCCAAACAGGAAAGTTGTTTTTCTTTTAGCTCAGGCTATTTGGCCCAGGCTGAGGCTAAATCTGCCTCCCCGAGCTGCTTACAGACACATGGTGCTATTTCCCTTTGGGACATTGATGAATCCAGCCCATTTAAATCTCGAAGTTTTAAAAATGGCTTCTCCAGGTCAGGAATATCCTTAAATTATATGGAAGACCTTACCTTTCCTTACTCTTTATACTTTGCTTTGCTATGTAGATGTAGATATATGTGAATTATAGTTCTCCATGTGGAACATGTGTATATATGGTTTTATGTATGTCATAGTATATAAAAGCCTCTCTCTGAGAAAAAGCATGTTTGCCATTCTTTTTTCTTTCAGCCATTTGGTTCCATCCTGTCCATGAGTTAGAGTGTTGTTATACATAATAGGAGAAACATAAATGGAAAAATAAATCTTTCTTCCAAGTGTTCTCATTACATAGCTATCCCTATTTTAATTTAATTTGATAAATACATATTCTTATAAATATTTAATCTGGTATTTCATTTTATTTCATTTACTTTAAATGATAGAAGGTTTTGATTTAACTGTTTTAATTTATTTAACTGTTTATTGTCCTGTATATTGACATGGAAAAGGAGTATTTCTTCTTTCTGGATTCCAAAGAAGTATTTGGATTGTTTACTTTTCTTCAGTGAATTTTTATGGTTATGTAGGTTGGCATGTGTGAAAATAGAAACACTCCTTTACCAATACATGTTGCAAAATAAAATCCTCACATTTGTCTTGAAACATGTCACTAAATTTTATATATATATATATATATATATATATATATATATATGAAAAGTGTGTGTGTATATATATATATATATATATATATATATATATATATATATATATAAATAATTATTTATATATTATATGCGTGGTACTTATTAGAAAGCGCTCAATATGATAGATAGAGCTAATATATTTGGTTGGATTGATGTGAGTTTGTGACCCTGGGTTTCACGCTTTTGCGATCGTCAGACAAACTCTGATTGTCTGACGATCGCAAAAGCATGAAACCCAGAGTCACAAACTCACATCAATCCAACCAAATATATATATATATATATATATATATATATGTATGTATGTATGTATGTATGTATGTTATAAATTTATTTAAAAAAATATGGTCTCATTGCAACACAGGAATTACCATGTTTCAAAGACAGAAACTTAAAATTATAAAAGCATATGGCATCATAAATACATATATATATATATATATATATATATATATATATATACCATACCAAAAATGGCCATATAATAAAGTGCTCAATGTAGCTACCTAGAAAAATAGACATGCAGAGCAAACCAATACAATAAAAAGAGGTAAAAACATTGTATACAATTGCACACTACAGTGGTTTTGACCATTAGGTCTCTTCAGGTGGCTGGGTAAATAATAATAATAATAATAATTATATATATATATATATATATATATAAAGAAAATCTAAAAAACAAACTTTTTTTTACCAACATGTTTCAAGGCAAATGGGCAGATTTTATTTTGCAACATGTATTTGTAAGGGAGTGTTTCTATTTGCCAACCTACATAACCATAAAAATTGGCTCAAGAAAAGAAAAAAAAAAGCTGTGAAAAAGAAATCAATCAGAACCATTAACATTAATGATGTAAAGTCATCCATGGCCTTCTACAGATTCCTTTTCTTTATTTTCTATGAATTACTATGATTTCTTGGGAAAAATAGTGGAATGGTTTTCTGATTTGGAATTCAAAGTTTGCCTTCTCCTCCACTGGCTAAAGAGCCTAGTCTATCTTGCTATTTAAAGTTCGACGAGGAACTTTTTCTGCCCACTAGGAAGTAAATCATGACTCTCGACAGATCCCTTTTCTTTATTATCTATGAATTGCCGTAAGTTACTAGGGAAAAACAATGAAGTATTTCCAAGTACCAGTAACTTCTAAATCAAAAATTCTGATTTTTTTTTTTTCAAAGAGAATTCTAATTCAAGAAATTTCTTTGGAATTGTTTTTTTTTTTTTTTTTTACTTTTGTTCACACAATATAAGACTTAAGAGTTACTCAAGGTAGAGGGTTGCTAAATGAGATTGCTGAGAGAGTAAGGGGTGAATATTATAAGGCTATGTAGGATAGATTACAGTTGATACTCTACATGAAGAGGTGAAGATCATAGTGGTTGGTGATGCATTCTTTTAGAAGTTTGTTCAACAATGTAACAGTTCTGGGAAAGAGGGTTTTTTTTTTAAATTTCACCTTGAGCGAAACAATAAAACCACTAAGAGGTTACTGAGTGTAAAGAATATGAAAGTAGTTTAAAATTCTGGTTGCCTTCTCTTAGATGGGTTGCTATGAAAGTCTAGAGTACTGAGTTAACCATTCTGTTTAAGCCATCGAAGTGGATGCACATATTACTTAAGAATAATATATATATTTTATGATTATGTGCATTGGGCTGGTTCAATTGCAGAACAAATCATTGTTCTCCAAATGATGCATAAAAGTCTTCAGTTATTTGCTAAATTGATGGATTGTTGAAGATATATTCATTCACTTGATGTTACAGTTTCTTGTCTTTTTTTTTTTTTTTTTTGCAGAAAATTACTTTGTCACCAGATGGTGTCATTAAAGAAAGCATCACGAGAATGTGTTGACAAAGGACAATAATGATGTTTTGCATGCAAGGTAAAAAGAAAAGAAAAGAAAAGAAAAAAAAGACAAATAAAAGAGAAGATAAATGAATTGAAATTAAAAGAATCAAAAGTGGGAATCAATTTAGCAATGTTATGTAAATGGGAAGCATTTTAGCTTTTTGGAATTACCTTGAAAATATATCATTCCGCAATTATCTGTCAGAGAAACAAGTGACATAATGCTACCCCTACAAAAAGTGCATACTACAAAGACTGACTAAATGAACAGAGAATATATTTCAGGAAACACATCATATACATATATATATATATATATATATATATATATATATATATACACACATATACACTTGTATATGAGAGAGAGAGAGACCGTGTGTGTATGTGTCAGAGAGAGAGATCATGAAGGTGTGTCTGGGTGTGTGTATATATATATATATATATATATATATATATATATATGTGTGTGTGTGTGTGACAGAGGGAGCGAGACCATGAAGGTGTGTGTGTGTGTGTATATATGTGTGTGTGAGGATGAGACATTTTGTCAGCATGTTGCAGTAGGTAGATTGTAGTTAAGAGATTATATCTCTGATAAAAATTTCAATATGTACATTGGCTTTACTATGATGATGCTAACAAAAAGACTTACATTGCATTTGGCTGAACATAGCTCAATATATCAGCACTTAAAGGAACACTCATGCGCACACTCACATATTAGACGGATATTAGTTGAAAATACATCTATACTACATAAAAAACAATAACAAGCAAAAATTAAAAATCTTTGAAGCCCTTTATATAAGAGAATTAAAGCCCAAAATTAATAAATAAACTATAAATATAGCAACAAAGTCCTTAAATGCTTACAAAAAAAATATTATTATATATGCATGAGCAAAAAAGTTACTTCCCTTAGATTGAAAAAAAAAAAAACAACAAAAGAACATGTGAACTTTGAAATCTAGAACATTGCATAAGTAGTAAAAAAAAAAAAAAAAAAATGAACAGTTGAAATATTTTAAATTCACAGAAACACATGTACATACTCACTGACAACTTAAACCCCTTAATGATGGTTTCAGATTTAATTGAAAGTACTTGGGAAAATAAAAACTATTCAAAAGAAAATTTTGGTATTTTTCTTACTCAATTTTCTAAACCTACCCAAAAATTAATCTGTGAACTTGAAAGGAACTCAACGATAAGTAACTGACATGATATGTCTAAATTATTTAAGTAAACCTGTTTGAATGTATATATATATATATATATATATTACAATGAATCATTCATACAAAAAGTAAATTAGTAAGGTTAATTTACTTTTTTAGTAATTTACTTTTTGTATGAATGATTCATTGTAATATAAATTGAACTGCACCACATATTTTATATATATATATATATATATATATATATATATATATATACTAGCAGCATGGCCCATATGACTCATACAGCAATCGCTATCACTTGACTTAAAATATTTGTGCCCTTCCTTGCCTTTAAAGGAGCGCCCTTTGCCGTGCTGATGTTGCTACATGCCTTACTTCTTGCCTATCTCACGCTGCAAATTTTTTCTAAGCTCTATACTAAATATTAAATCTGTTACGAAAAAAGAACTAAACAAAATGAACACAAAACGATCAGCTTTAAAAAAGGACTCATAACTGGAAAAACCGAATGAAAAAAGAATGTTAACAACAAATATTTTTTAACACCCAACCCAGTTCTGCAGAATCAGAATCAACGTTGAGTTTAAGCAAGCGAATGAGCCAATTGGAGTAAAGTCCCATGCAGATTAAAATTTTTCCCACTTTTTTTGACAAATGCTGCTATCGATTTTTTTTTTTCCATGCTAGTTAACATTTGTGTCAGTCAGCTGTTGGCTCTCATGCTGGCCAATAGAATCTTCCTGCCTGTTCGTGGCAGCCAGCTATATGCTCTCACTCCGGCCAGTAGAAAATGGCCACAAGCTACATGAAAATTCGTATAGAAGCATGAAAAAAGTGATTATTTCCACTATCGATGGGAGTTAGGAAATGAAAAGTTGATCTTGGCCTTCCCGCTAGCTTGAAGCATGTGCATCTGAATTTTGGTGCAAATCTGTCAAAAATTGGGGCCATGCATTCGTTACACACATACACACACACATCCTGCCTTTTACACACATATATATATATAATAAAAAGTATAGTTTTAATGTAAGCTATATTTATGGGTAAAAATACTTAGTATCAAGGATAGAATGTATATAAATATAAAAGTGGATACCAAGTGGCAACAGTCAGTTTCATGCTTGAACGCAATTTTCTTGCCATGTGTGTTGTTGAAACAGACAGTTGCCACTTGATGTTGACCTCAATATCCCCTTACATAGATTTATGTAATAAATAAATTTACATTCAAGTTTCCTGAAGGGTGGATGCTCTTTGTGAACATCACAGTGGAGGCATTTTATTTATCATAATTAATAATCTTTCTTTGGATACTGAGCACTCTAATTACAAAGACTGTTTGCCTTAAAAGTTCTATCTTCCAGAAATTACCCTGTCTATGCATCTATGTTTTTATGCAACACAGTCTTTGTCATCATTAAATACAGATTGAGTCAAAAATACCTCCGACATAATGGTAAGACAGTAAGAGGTATTTCTGAGAATTATATGTGGGAGGATTTTCTGCCACACCCTGTATATCACTGAATGCATTACTCCACCAAAAACAGAGTATTTATGGAAGAATAATAAATTCGAATGATTTGTACTTTTATAAGAATAGATCAATAAGTCAGTAGCCTCACACACACAGTTCTCATTCTCTGAATTTTTTATTGTATATAACTCATGTCATATGATTAGTATTTGCAAATCTCTTTGTGTCTTGGTGGCATTATCCTTTATCCCCTTGCTTGGTAAGGAAAGAAATTATGTTGAACGATAGATATTTGATGTGTAAAATAAATACTTTTTTCATCATTAAGCTTAATAATGAACACATACATGTATGCATTTATATATATATATATATATATATATATATATATATATGTAAATTATTTCCAGACAGAATGTATCTGGAAAGGAAAAAATGAATAAAAAAACACAATAAAAACTATTCTTAGCCAACACATTTTGTTGTTTGATGGTGAATGTAGGGTTTATTTTGTTGTTTATATACAAAGGCAATGATCTCATTGGTTTATCAAGGCTTTAAACTCGAGAACATTCATTAATATTCACCAGGTGATTGAATGGTCAGTCAAAACATATGGAGGACACAATGTGCCATAATTCAAAGTCTGGTAAAGCAAAAGTAAGCAAGTAATATTCAAGAAATATATATTTTAAATGAGTATTGTTTAAATTCTGATTAAATCATCATGGAATGGGACAGACATATGTACTACTGTATCTCTGCAAAAACAAGAAGACGTAATGGATTTAACAGCTTTTTTTTTTGTAGTCATGTATGTTGAATTGGGTAAGTAGTAATTCTTTCATGTTAAATTGGAAAGAAATATATATATATATATATATATATATATATATATATATATGTGGTGGGGGGTAGGTGGTGTAGTGGTTTGTGACTCAGAACATGAAATCAGCAATATGAGTTCAAATTCCAGTCAAGTTTGTTACATCAACCTTCACACAAATACCTTTGAGAATGGTTTTCATCCATATCTTCTTCCCCCAATCTATGTGTTGAAATAGCAGGGCAAACTGGGCTATTTCTCATGGTAGGCATCCAGCCTCAGAGAAAGGCAATTCTGAATTTGAAATCTTATGTAGCCCTAGTACAGCACATACTCTACAGCCATTGGTATGATCATGGAGTTCACAGTGACTCTATAATCTTGACTGCAGTCAACGTATGACTGCATTGACGTATTTTATTTTATAATTAAAAAAAAAAGTCAGCTTATGTATTTATCAGTTATCCATTTGATCTCTCCTGCATATTCTGTTGTTATGGTAATGCTATTCAAAGTTACAAAACCAATTAAAGCATTGCTTTTTATTTTGTTTCTGTTAGCGTTCTTTTGAAGTTTCTCACTTTTGTTGATTTTAAAAACATAATTCCCTTTGTAAAAGAAAAAGCTGACAATAGAATTAATTCCTCAATACATACAACCTGAAATAATCCATGCAGAAAACCTAACCAAAATTTATGTAATAAGTCATTTTCAGATGAGTTTTGATAATGCTGTGGTAGCAATTATCAGTGATGCTGTCATCTGCTCTTATATCATTTGTTAATAAAGAAAACAAGCGTGCAAATTCAATCAGAACTGTTTGAGAGAGTTTGGATGGTGGGAAATGGAGAGGCTAGGTGGTTATTTCAGAGAATTGCTGTACATGTTGAATGGGATGCATCAGTGTTGTATCTAAACTGTCAGCTATATATACAACTGCTTTCTCAGTTCAATGGTTAAAAATTGCTTCTCGTGAATGGGGCCTGTAACTCATAGTGAGGACCATATGTCTTCAAAACTTATGAACTGATACTAGAGAATCACAAGCAAAGAACTGTACCAAATAACAGCAACAACATCACTAGAGGACTAACAACAACAACAATGACTAAAATGAATAATGCATGTAACTTGAAGAAATAATAATGACATAATAAAGAAGTTGAAATTCCACACTTCCAAAAGTAAAAGATTACAAAGGAAGCCCTCATCAATTGTTGAAAGAGCAATAATAGTGGATTTGAGAAACCTATTTTCCAGAAAAACTGTTCTTTTGAACAGAAGAAGAGGTTTATCCATTGTTTCTTGTTTAGGATTGGGTTTCTGTTTCCTTCTAAAATCTTGTGGTGGCATTATACTCTTGCTTGGGGTGGGACCTCTGATACTGTAACCTTCTACTTTGAGTAACTCTTTAGCCTTGTACAGGGGTGAACATTACAGTTTAAAAAAAATAAAAGATTAAAAATGGCTGCAAGTAGACAAATCCTCTAGATTTTCGAGACAATCCTTCATCAGATCTTATAGACAGGTGTTACAGAATAACAAAGAACTTTACCAAATAACAGAAACAACTAAAAAGGATAGTGCATATCACTATAAGGGAAAATAGTGATTTAATCAAGATATTGGATTTCCACACTACCTTAAACAAAAGGTTAGGAAGGAAACTCACATCAATACCGGAAAGTGCAATAAAAGTTAGTGGACATAAGAAGACTATTTACCTTTTGCCACTCAATGTTTTACAAGATGTTCAACAATACCTCTCACCTGATCTCTTTCCCATCAAATATATATATGTCACAATGGGATGATGCCTGACTCATTCAGTTATATATATATATATATATATATATATATATATATATATATATAAGTCTTACTTTATTGTATCAACAAGGCTAAGAAGCATCTACTACAGTGAACTATTTTCCATTTGTAGAGTCATTTCTAAGGGAAAGTGCAAATAGCAAAGCAGGATCTATAGTGTACAAATATGTGGTCTGACCAAAAATGGAGTATTGTTGCCATATCTGGATAGAGATGCTCAGTCCTCACTTGCCTTGATAGAGTTCAAAAGCATCTATACGGCCTTGTGGGTGATGAATTGTTTTCAACTTTACAACCTCTTTACCCCCACAGACAAAATATTGCAAGCTTCTTATGATGATCTAAGTTTCTTCTCTCACACTTCTCGCTTGAAGAACTATCTTCCAGCTGCTTGTTTTCCAGCCAACTTTGATATTCAAAAGTTTAAATGCAATGCCAATCATTATCTACTGTCTTCTTGATTCCTCTTCTTTTATAGTTCTTACTCCCTAATGTTCTTCTTTTTCTTATATTATTTTTATACTCAGTAACGACTTGTGTCTTACTGCCTTGCTTGGAGTGAAATAGTTAAAAATGGGATATACATGCACTCATTAAATATATGTTGAATGATATTTAAGTTGGTTATTTTGTATAATAATAATTTCTAGGGATTTGAGTTTTTCCTTGCATTGGGTATTTTGGTATTATCCACTAATATTTCTCATATGTTGATAGTTGTATTTTGGTCATTTGTGATGTGCTGGTCAACAGGTGCTGAGTTTTGACAAGTGACATGTCATTCTGTAAGAGAATCTAGTGCATGTGTACCTGATGTTAGAATTTAATGCTGTTTTTGGATTATTAATGTTGGAGAAGCAGTCACCCAGTGGGTATGAGAATTCCTAAATTATTTTTACACAGGGGGATTTTTGAAGTCCGATGGTGTTGATAATGATTACATTAAATATTTTTAACTATTTATAATAGATTATAAATCTTACTTGTTTGTTAGAATCATATATATATATATATATATATATATATATATATATATATATTTTTTTTTATGGCTATAATTGTTGTTTCAGGGCTGCATGTGATTTACAAATAGTGAAATCAATATCTACTAGCATAGATCATCAAAAGTCTTATTAAAGAAAATGTTTCTCTGGGAAACAATATTAGATAGGTGTGCCTTAACATAAGGCCATAAAGGCAAGCCTCAATTACCCATTTTAAACAATGTACATCTCTTATTGTGCTTTACAGTGTCAGTATCTACTTTCATTTTCAGACCCAAAATCTGAACAAAGTAATTTTAGCAATGGGTATTTTTCATTCTGACAGTAATTTTTTTTATTACTATAAACATAAACATAGTGGATATGTGTGCTTGACTCTCTTTATTTATAAACACTGAAATTTACATCTACTGGGCCAGATCATTGAAATTTGCATTAAAGAAAATGTTTGCATCTACATATATATATATATTAGGTTGGTGCAAAAATAATGTCGTTTTCTCACATATGTTACTATGTGAGAAAACGACATTATTTTTGCACCAACCTTATATATATATATATATATATATATATATATATGGTGTTGTCAGAAACAAACCAGTGAACTGATTTTGAATTTTGGCAAAAGAAGGAAAAATATGACCAATTCTTTCTCTGTCCTCTCCCATTACCAGATATTTTGACAAAAAATGTCCTATTTCTAGCATGCATTGACAGTTGTCAGGTAAGTGCGTAGGTCAGTATGCATACATTTCTCTCATAAATATCTGATTACTAAGGTAGCAGGAAAGGGTTCACAAACAATAACTCAAATACATCATTATAAGGTGCAGAAGTAATTTTTTACTTTGACAATCGTGCTACACAATCTTCTTTCAGAATAAGTCATAGTATAGTGCCAAATTTTAAAATTAAGTATAGACTTTGTTTTAGAAAGTCTTTTAGAAATTTCTGAACGTTGCTACTATTGAATATCATCATCACCACTTTTTATTAATTTTTTGAAAAGTAATGATCTTATCTCAGCCAAATGGAAACTAAAAATTCACTCCTCACACTTGATCATAATCTGAGATTTTAGAAGTTTATAAATAACAGCTGAATTTCTCCAAGTTTATTTTTACCATCATAGAAATTATGACTGATGTAGAAAGACATACGCCACAGGTGAAATTGATAAAGAAATGAGAAAATTTTTGAGTATACTGAAAATTCAATTACTTTACCAATTTGAAATTTCTCTGTGCATATCTCTGAGACTTACCTGAAAAAGAGAGAAAACATATATAAATACAGGCAATAATAATTTTAAAAACAGTTTATTTTCAAACAGTTAAACAAATGCCTCGAGTATAAAACACCTATATGTGTTTAAATGGAACATTAATATTTATAAACACTGAAATTAACATTGATCATTGAAATACTTATTAAAGAAAATCTGTGTGCATATATATATATATATATATATATATATATATATATATATAGTGGTGTTAGATGACATAACTGTTAACAAGCTGGAAATTAATTTTTTGATTTGGGACAAAAAAAAAAAAAAAATGGAAAAAGAGAAAAGGAATCTGAAAATGAGATCAGAGCAATCACTCATCCAAGTAAGATATAATTGTTAGGAACAAAGAAATGAAATTCTGTCAGATTGGGAATATTTCTCTCCTTGAAGATCATGAAGAAAAAAGAAAAACAGCTGACACCAAAAGTGGACCTCATTGAGGAACTAAAAAGGATGTGAAACATGAATTTAAATTTCGTTACTGTCACAAATGGTGCATTAGTAATTTATTCCCAAAGACTGGATATGATATTAAAGGAATTTGAAATACAAGGAATTATTTAGACATTGTCATACCTACCTAACTATATATATATATATATATATATATATATATATATATATATATATATATATATATTATCATAACTCTCTCTCTATATATATATTATCATAACTCTCTCTCTCTATATATATATATTATCATAACTCTCTCTCTCTCCCTATATATATATATATATTATCATAACTATATATATATATTATCATAACTATATATATATATATATTATCATAACTATATATATATATATATATTATCATAACTATATATATATATATATTATCATAACTATATATATATATATATATATTATCATAACTATATATATATATATATATATTATCATAACTATATATATATATATATATATTATCATAACTATATATATATATTATCATAACTATATATATATATATACTATCATAACTATATATATATATATATATATTATCATAACTATATATATATATATATTATCATAACTATATATATATATATATATTATCATAACTATATATATATATATATATATTATCATAACTATATATATATATATATTATCATAACTATATATATATATATATATATATATATTATCATAACTATATATATATATATATTATCATTACTATATATATATATAGATACATATATATATTATGACTTTTTATAAGGTTGGAAAACTGGTTATTCAATTCTTAGACGTAAGTTTGATTTTATTTCATATTTATTATATTTAGCCACCTGAACAGATAGATGTGCTTGGAAATGGAAAGTAGCCAACCAATAATATATTTAATAACATGTTAAAGATAACCCTTTCACCGTTATACATCACTCTTCAGATGGAATTAATCCCATGGAATATATTTTAGAAGTTGGTAAAACTTGCTCTTCTACTTTTAAACCACACTATTGAAATGGATTTAATCCCATGTGTATGATATTCTTCATAAATTGGTAAATCTGGCTATTCTATTCTCATATTTCTTTATTAAGATGTCTGCTCAATAACAACTGTTTTTTTTTTCATTTTTGCAACTATATTATTTAGTTCAACCAGTACTAACCTTTACAGGATATAATCTCTTATATTTTATGACCAAGAGTTACCAATAAATAAATATTACTAAATTCAGTAGATACAAAAAACATTCTTACAATTCTCTACAAACTAAATACATGGTTTTTGAAGCCTGATTGGATATGACAAGTCATGTGATGCGTTCTCTACTACACCCATGCAGTTGAACACCAAATGATCTGGAAATAGGTCAGTGCTCAGGTTACTAAGTACATTCTCATGCAAAATGCAGATAGGATTTGTCAACAGAACACTGGTTGTCAAACAGTGATAAAAATGGCTCATCAGTAACCAGATTAGCAATGACACTCTCAGTGAAGAACCGTTAGTGAAAAACAGTCATTGAACCAGACCAGCATCAATCCACAGCTTAGACACACATTTTCATGACAAAACCTATATGAGCAATTATTTTTTTTATATACAATGTCTTGTCTTCCCTCTCTTTGTTCACTGTATTTTAAAATTACTGCTATTGCATGCAATCAGTCAACAGTCACACACTTGTTTCATTAGCATGTGCTTGACACATGTACATATATTGGCATACCATACCACTTAATTTCCTCACTTGCAACTAAAACACTTCCGAACTTTGCAGACTCACTCGTGGCAAATGATTTTCAACAATCAAACTATTGGTTTCTTCAAGAACATTGTTTTTAATATGTAAATTCATGTATCTGACTGTATAAATGTTACTGTCAAATTTAGTTTGGTCTCATCCTTTTCTGTGAGAGATCATTTCTTCACATTACATAAAAAATTGTGCTGTATTTATGGACATTATACTCGGATTTTCTTTTTCCTCCTAAAATCTGGGTACACTGACACCAACAAAATGGTAACCACCGATGAAGAACAATCTAAAAATGATTGCTGATCCATTGACATAAAATATTTTCCAATGTAGACATACAAATCCAATCATCTACAAAAGACAAACTGAAGAATTGCCGACATTGCTGGAACATTTCTTCCTAGAAATATTTCAACTCAAACCAACACTTTTTAAAAGTAACCACAATTCTGAGACGCTTAGAAAATGGATACAAACAACATCACCCAACCTACAGAAGCTATATTAACTTTAAACTTACCTATCTATAATCTAGAGAATGTGCAAATCTGGTTTTCACAATTAAATTCAGTTTTTAGTGAGAAGAAAATCATATCACAAGGCGTGTGATATACGTACATAGTAGAAAAACCCTCAGCAGATGTGGTAACAGAAGTAGTAGATCTACTTGAATACATGCCAGAGGAAAAATCCTATGATATGCTGAAAAATGCACTAATTAGACATCAGAATACACAACATATTCAGTAATTTTAACCTGAGACACATGAAGCCTTCATAGCTACTAAGGAAAATGCAAGCATTACTAGGAGACAATATCATGTCGAACACAGTGTTGAAAAAATTCTGCAGGGACAAACTACAATAACACATACTGGCATCACTCCCCAGTGCATTGAAGTTAGAGAGAATACTGGAGATAGCAGGCAAAATACATGACAACAACCAGGACGAAAGCATATACACCACATCATACTCAACAGCAAACACATCACCACCAATGAACAAGCAGGAAAGATTGTCTCAGCTGGTAAAAAATTGAGCGGACTTCACCACACAAATTCAGAGATTGATACAAGATAAAAAACTTTAACAATCTCAACTAGAAATCAAAAATCAATCCTACTCTCTGCACAGAACAAGCCAGGGTAGGTCGAACTCATTCTCCAGGGAGTGGCTTACCTATGATAGCTGTTGATACCATTATAAATTTGGAAAAGAGGTGAGGAAATGCAGAGAACCATGCATCTTCTATTCAAGAAAATCTTACACTACAGCACAACACCAAGGAAATGATTACTCCAGCATCAGTTAAAAACAACATTAGCTGCTGGAATAGAACAGAGATGTCATCTATTTTACATCCAGGACAAAAATACAGAACATTTATTTTAAGATGATACTGGGGCACAAATCAGTGTTATTCCACTGGAGCCTAAACAAACAAGCTGGAAAAATTTGAGACATATTGAGAGAGCTCATTAACACTCAATTTGTGTTTATGACCTTTCCAAAAAACTTTCACACAAGTACAAGTGCAAACATTGATTCTTGAAGCAGTTTTTTTTAAATCCTAGTTCTACTTATCAGTGAATATGTCTGCACATTCTCTCATTGATAGTGACACAAAGCTAACAGCAAAGGGAATCACCTCAATTTACATGTCAAGAGAAATTTGTTTTGCCATACCAACTGCTAATGGATTACAAGAGTTGACAGGAAAATTTTGTACTATTACCATTGCTTTAAAATACACAAACGAAATTTGTCACACTGCTAAACATTACATCACAACAACTGTACCCCTCTACCATGCAGATTGCATCCCAAAAAATACAAAATAGTGAAGGACAAATTTAAGCACAGTTGCAATTAGGCATCATACGCCCTTCAAGTAGCCCCTACTCCACTCCACAACACATGATTTTGAAACCAGACACAGGTGCATGATGACATTGTGGGAATTTCAAGAATCTCAACATGAAAACAGTTCCAGATAGATACCTAATCCCACACTTACATTTCGTCATGGGTTTACAGGTAACAACAGATTTCACAAAACTGGACCTGGTTAAGGCATACTACCAAATTCCAGTAGCAGAGGAAGACAAAGAAAATGGCAATTACCACTCCTTTTGTGCTTTATAAGTTCATGAGGATGCCATTTGGGTTACGTAAAGTTTTCAGAGACTTACTGACAGTTTTGAGAGGATTACCTTTTGTCTTTGCATATAATGATGATCTTATTATTGCTAGACATGATAGCAAAGAACACCAGGACCATATACAACAAGTTTTTGAGAGACTAGCACATTTTAGTTTAAAGACCAACATAAACGAATCTGAGTTTGCTGTTTCTAAATTGAACTTCTTGGGCCATGTGATTGACAAACACAAGATGCTGCCTGTCCCAGAGAAAGTAGAAGCAATACAACAACTTCCACAACCAAATCACTTAAATATGCTTGTTATATCTAGACTCTCATATTGATTTAGGTATAACTGTTTTTTCAGAATAAAAATTGTTTCAAGCAAATAAATCCTCTATGTCTTAAAGAAGACAACATTTCATCAGATATTATGGACTGGTGCTGCAGAAAGAAAAAGGAAGCATTTCACCAAATAATTAAACTATATCACTTAAAAATTTCTAATGGCTACAAAAAGTAAACAGGGAAGCACATGTAACGAGAAGGGAAAATATTTAGTGAAGATGTTGACTTGACACATTATCTTAGACAAAAGGTTAAGATGGAAACTCCCATCATTAAAAGAAAACTGTAGATATAAAAAGCCTATTTTTTTGAAGAATTGTTTTCAGAGAAAGTTATTTAAAATTCTAACTGACTGTAAAGCAGTTTGGTCAATAAATGCTAAATGTTTCTTGTATGGAAATAGTTAATTTGACTGTTACAATTACAGTACCATGTTGTAGGGTACCATAAGTTCTTGTTTAATTTGTGAAAGGAATGTTGATCTACAACATGTATATCCAGAAAATTGTTCATCTGATTCTGTTACTGTTCATGCAGTGCAACATTTGTCTGTATGAGGGTAATGCCATTGAACAGGTAGTGGAAAATAACCGACAATTTCAACATCCATAGCACATTTGCAATTAAATGTTTTATTAGATCTGTACAAACATTCTGAAATTTGAGGAATTGAATACATCCAATACTGTATCTACTTTGAACATTTCAGCCACACATCAATCTCTATGACTGAATGAAAAATTCTTGGACTACTAAGCGGAACTAGTTTTCATAAGCAAAAGTTTTCTCAATCAAAACATTTCGCAGAGATCGGAAAAGGCAATAATCATTTTGCACAAGCTCAGGTGAATATGGTGGGTGTGATGAGGTTCAAAAATCTTGTTTTCCCTTATATGTGACCTTGCATTTGTCATAAAGGGGAACGATATTGCTCCTTTAATCCACTGTTTACATCACCACTGCTCTGCAAAAATTAATGCGAGTATACTCCAAATTTATTCTTAACTGCAACATATAACTAATAGTGAGAATATGTGTGTGTAGTAATATATTTATAGTAATCTGTTTTGCATTCTTCACTAACACATTTTGGTCCTTGAACCTTAAAGATGACCCGTTGAAACAGATTCCTCACCTTTCATAATCTTTCTCTCTACAAAAGTAAAATCTGCTGGCTTTTATGTGTGCCCCATGCATTCAGGAATTTTATTAGTCCTAAGGTTAGTCCTCCTTTTGTACCTCTTTCATCGGAGAGATAGGCCATGCCCATTATAGTTTGTCATTATAATTGCTTTCTCAGAATGGAAATTATTTATGACTCAGCCCTCTAGAAAAGTCATTTGAATTTGTAACTGTTATTAATAAAAACAAAAACCAGTGAGATTTTTTCTTTTTTTTTCACAGTGATATTGACCCTGTACAAGGCCAAGAGCCACTCAAGGTAGAGGGTTACAGATTAAGAGGCACGGTTTATGGGGATGTGTGGGGAAAGATAACAGTTGACCCTAGACATGAAAAGGTTAAAACAAGTGATCAGGGAAGCATCCTCTTGTGAATTAGTTTCACAAAGCAGTGGTTCAGGGGTAGAAGTTTCTTTTGTGGAACTTAATCTCACCAATGGAATATAAAGAGAATGAGGGTGGTTCTCTAACATATACATGACATGGCAGGTTTTAGCCAGAAGGTTAGAACTGGTGTAACTAAGGAATGTAGTTTGTCTTCACTTTTCCATGGAAATAGTGATAGATCAGTGAAAGACTTGCAATGTTTCATCTGTGAGAAAGGGATTGCAAGGTTGAAAATAATTTATCACCCATAAGGATGTGTAGACACATTTGGACTCTATGGAGACTGAAAGTGAAGATGTTTTTCATTATTCTACTTGCTTTCATTATAAGCCTACAGAATTTGCTTGGTGATTGAAATGGTTGTTTACTTGCTAACTGACAACTTTTGTCAGTTTTGATCTCAAATAAAAATAATGATCTTGAATACTGTTTTACAAACAAGTCAAAATGGCTCTTCCTTACATGACAGATTGGCAGAAAACAATTCCATCATTACCACCTTGTCTAATATTTTTAAAATACTTCAAGCTTTTATGGAAGCAAATAAATACAATAATAAAATCTAGTAAAGTGATTTGAATTTCATTATCTTTTGAATCATTTGATAAATGACATCTGACATAGAATAGCAAAGCCTGTTATTATAATTTTTTTGATTTTCATTGCATACGCATGTAACATTACAGAAACAATTTAACTTAAAGAGATTTGTAGTTACTAAATTTTTTACAGTTGTTTTTATTGTTACCTGAAGAAAGATTTTATAAACACTGAAATATTGACATAATGATTACTATTATATAAAAAGAAGGGAAACTTAATAATGACTTGAATGTCTTGCCTGTTACAAATTTCTAGCAATTGATTGAATCTCTAAAAATATTTAACTCATTAGAAAAAACATAATTTTCAACTTTAAAATTTTTCCTTTTACTGAAAGTCAAATATGGGTAATTCATTAATTATTTAAAAAAAAACTAATATTTGTTGAAAAGACTTAATTTCTGTCTATTTTTTCTGGATTTTACAAAAGCATAAAAACAAATCTGAACAGTGGTCCTATTTGCTAGAAGTGGGGAAAACTTCTGATTCTTCTGAGTTCATTTTTGGCAAGATTTAATGTGATAAAAACCAAATTACAATATTCAATCAAGATCTATGAAACTGTCGAAAGACCTAATGGCATCAGGTAGATTTCAACACCTTATTGATTAACTCAAATATATTATTAGGATTAAAGCATTTCTATTAACATCAGATTGCAATATAACAGCTTGTAGTTGTTATATATTTTATATAACATTTGGTCTTTGGTGTTCATTTTAGCTATTGTGCACATTTCTTGTCCTTGACTAAGCTCTGATGAAAGATGACCAATAAACTAGTGTAACTGTTAATTGTGTGTTGATATCACCACTTTAAAGTGATTCATTAATTGTTAGCTTTTTTTTTGTGAATTTTCCTTGTTGCTTTAACACATCCATTTTTATTGTATTATTATGTATTTTACCCATGGAAAAACTATTTTCATGTACGAAGTATAAATATTTCTAATTCTTACAGGAACATAATAAAACATCATATTTCAAACAAAAAGAAAAGCTTTTGAACAAGACATGATTTACAAAAAATAAAAAAATATAACTATTAGGTTGGTGCAAAAATAATGTCGTAACATAATAGTAACATATGTGAGAAAACGACATTATTTTTGCACCAACCTAATACAATTCATTCCCCACCCAAAATATCTGATGAAGCTAAATAAATATCGAAACGTCAAATTTGTAAAGATTTCTGAATCATTTTGGGGGATTTAATATTTACAACAATTTTCACAGGACTTGTTTCATCATAAGTGATGAAATTTTTTTTTAATTCAATTATTGTTATAATGTTTAATTTTGTAACATTTTCTTCATCATATGGGGAATATGTGATGTCCAAATTTTCATATTTCTTGTAAGAGCTAAATGACAAGAAATAGTCATCAATGAAACTCCAAATGTTGAAATTTCATAATTTTTTGCCAAAAACATTTTAATATTATTCTTTTACAATGATGCTCACATTGTACAAAGCCCAAGAGCCACTCGAGATAGAGGGTTACAGAATAAGAAAGCACAGTTTATGGGGATATGTGGGGAAGATAACAGTCAAAGATTGTTGTGATTGTGGAAGCATCCTCTTGGGAATTGGTTCCACTTCCACAAAGCAGTTGAGAACTTAATCACACCAATCAGCAGAATATAAATGGAATGAGAGTGGTTTAATACAATGTATGTGGGATGGCGGGATTTGACCATGAAGCTTAGTACTGGTACAACTAAGCAATATAGACAACTTTGTAAAAATGAAAAAAAAACAATTGTTGTTGAACAGATATCTTAATAAAGGCATATGAGAATAGAATAGCCAGATTTAATATTTTTTTAAATAAAGGGTGTTTCATTAAGATGGATTATATATAAGGATATTTCCTTAATATAGATCAAAGTCAGCAGTAAATAAATCAGTGTTATTGGTGAAAATTTATTTATTTCTCTATTGGATCATGTTATTTAACTCATGGCAATTATATGTGAAAAATAATAATGCCCAAATGCCCGCCAAATCTGAAAGGAAAAGAAAATATCCTTAGACCCTTAAACTTAATTTACATTTAAAACCAGTCCAAGTTATTGGAACACACTTTATAATGCACATGGGATTAAATCCATTTTAATAGTGAGGTTTAAGAGAAGAGCCAGTTTTACCAACTTCTAAAATATAATCTATGGTATTAAATCCATCTTAATAGTAAGGTACAACAGTAAAAGAATCATGTTGGATGTTATCAAATACAATAATGCTCGGCTTCTTTCCATTCCTAGAAAATCTGCTTGGTTGGCTAAATATAATATACATGAAATTAGATCCATCATAATAGTGATGTCTAAGAATAGAATAATCAGTTTTACAAACTTATAAAATATAATTCTTATTCTTCTCTGAGACTTGTTCTTTCAGAATCTTTCACTCTGATATGTCCTGTGAGTGCCAAATTCTCCAAACCCTCTTTCCTCATTATGCTCCCTAGAAAATTCAACTGTGTGTCTGATCCTTATGAGCATCATTTTCTGCCTCCATTTCCCTTGAAACTTCATTACTCACATGTTCAGGCTATGGTAGAATCCTTTCTGGAGAACCTCATTTCTATTGCCTCAAGTCATTTCTTCATCTGTGACGATATTGTTCAGCATTCACTGCCATATAGGAGGACCAATATTACATAACAATCCAGTAACTTTTCTCTGTTTCTAATGAAATTTTCCTGTTTCTTCATACTTTACTTTTGAAATATGTTTTTTACTATTTTAATGTACCTTCAGATTTTGGTATAGCATTTCTCATCCTCTGGTAAAACTCTTCCTAGATATCGAAATTTTAGTACTTAGTTGATTTTGGAGTCACCAATCTGTGGTTTGAATATTGGGTTATTCCTTTTGCAGACAACCGTATAGTCTGTCTTCTTACAGTTGATACAAAATAAAATAAACGGGATTAAATCTATCTTAATATGATTATAAGATATTTAATATAATAATAGATTAAAAAAATATATTATATCTTATTTGCTAGATTTACCAAAGGGTTTTCTTGCCCGACTACATCCTTCAAATCTAGAAATCAACCATTCACCCTTGCATGGAATACTGCTGCCATATATGGTCTGATTCTCCCGCTGTTCTTCTCAAGGTCCTCGACAAAATCCAAAGATAGATATGCAATGTGGTTGGTCCTGATCTGCCATCCTGTTTGCAGTTGCTATCTCACAGACATACTGTGGCTTCCCACTTTTCTACAAGTACTTTCATAGCAACTGCTCCAATGAACTACTTTCACTGATTCCTAAACTGCATGAATTTAAGCATGCTACTAGATTGGCATCTTGGTCCCACCCTTTAACTGTCGAAACAGCTAAATGTAGCCATCTCTTCTACTCCAACAGCTTCTTATCTTGCAACTCCCATCAGTGGAACTCCCTATCACTTGCTTCCCTAATAGTTATAATCTTCAAATATTCAAATGTAATGCCAATTGACATCTTCTGATGCCTTGACCTTGATCCATGTCCTTCTCTTTATCCTTTTTCCAAACACTCCTCTTTATTCTTACTCTCTGTAACCCCTTGCATGCTAGTGGTGCTGCCACCTTGCTTGGGGTGATTTGCTCAAAAAAAATTAAATAAAATAACAATGCAACCATCATAATAGCACAACATTATGAATGCAATATGTGTTGAAAAATATAATTTGTAGAAAAATAATGAGATTTACAATAATAAAAAAATGATAAAATAAACATCTTAAAATTGCCTTGATAGCATATGTAAAAAGTTTTTCTTGTGTGTGTGTATATCCTTCATTTATTCAATTAGTGCAATATCATTCATTTATTCAATTAGTGCATGTGGTCACCACTCATCTCCATCTAACAATTGTGATTCATGGTAATTTTCAAGGCAGAATACTTCAATGGCTTGCCAGTTCCTTTTGCACCAGGGATATTGAGGTTACTCTTTCTCTCCTCTCAGAAGTTAAAGAGGCAGGACCTACAAGGCAGTAAGTGATTTGAATTCAAAGTTTTCCTTCTCCTAGACTGGATGCCAACCAAGACTATAGGGCCCAGTCTGTCCTGCTATTTGCTCATAGCTGGGGGAAAAGATGGATTTATACCTTTCCCAAGAGATTTAGCACATAAGTGAATGTAATGAGCTCAAATGGAATTTGACCTCAATTCTCTGATTCCTCAATCCAAGCCACTATCCATCACTCCACTGTGCCTCCATATACATAAACACTTTATGCCATTACATTTCCATGAAAATATTTATAAAAAAAGACAGAAGGAAGCCATGTAACATCAGTAAGAAAGTGACTGAAGCTGAGATGCTAGGTTAGGATTGATTACATTATAGACCATTCTTTGAATTTTCCCAGGAACTTCAAGATACACATCAAGAGAACCAGACCAGATATGGCAGCAATATTCAATTCATGTACAAATGGCAGAGTTGTAAATGTGAAAGATGGATATTTTTATGTCTAACTTTCCTAGCAGCAGATGTAGTTATTGCATCTTTAATATTTTTATAATATAAATTATATCATTCTTATTGCTTTATTTTTCAATATGAATTATTTAATCATGTATGGTAACACCAGCATTTGTACTTTTACCAAACTTGGAATATCTTTCGTCAGATTAAGCACTTCTTTCTTCCTTAATGAGTTCCAATTTCCTCTAATGTTGAATCTGTCAGTAACAGATTCTTGAAGTTCAAACAAGAAACAAAAATTATGCATAATTTTAAATGCATGAATTAAAACTTGATCAAATTTTATGCAACACTAATTAAAACAGAAAACAGAATGTATGATTGTCAGCAAAGTGAACAACCCAACATGTAAATTACAAATTGGAGATATGAAAATGAAGCAAGTACAAAAATTTAAATATCTGAGAAATGTTTTCACAAAAGAGAAAATATGACACCAAAATCCAAGGGCGTATTAGGATTGTGAACGATGCCTTCCAAAAGCTAAGTGAAGTATAAAGAAACATAAAAGTTTTGTTAGAAAAAAAAAAAAAAAGATAAGCCAACTGAACTGTCCTGTCTATATTTCTGAGATGTGGTATTGTAACTATTTACACTATTCACATTGTTTGGACTATTTTCCTCATCTTCAATGTCATATTCACAACATTTCAGCCATTGTACTCTTTGGCCTTCTTTAGGTATTATATGTTTGAATTTTGAACCGAACCCTTTATTTCATCCACAAGGGTAGATTGTTCTAGTTCCACGTGCCATTCCTCTTCTGGATATCTCATTTTCAGTTATTTTCCTTTAGTAACTCAAATCTCTACTGTGGCCAGCTATTGAACTCACAACTCTTTTATCCCTAGGACACATGGCTCAGTGGATAAATGTGATGGCTGAAGTAACCCAGTAACTTGACCAAAGAGTTGTGAGTTCAATACTGGGCCACAGCAAAGTTGAACAAAAACTTGGAGAGTTCAGTTACTAAACAGGAAAACTGAGAACAATTCTGAGACATTCTCTATTACACCACCTGCACATCTCAGCTTACAGCACATAGTAATCCCAAGGAGTCAATCGTCTAGGCTTGGCATTGCTTAACTTTGGTGGTCATAATCAATTTTGTAAAAATACCATTGGGAAAGATATGAATCCATCTTTTCTAATCCGCCCCTCCCTGCAATGGGTAAAATAAAAGTGTACACTGGGCTCTGTAGCTTTGGGTGGTTACCACTATGAGAGAACAAGTCTAAATTCAAAACCACTAAATCTTGTACTTGCAACTCTAGTCTGTAAATTTACGTGCTATGGAAACCACAGCAACTGCCAATATCATTGAGAGTCTGTAACTCTTTATTCCATAGAGAATTTTACAGAGTTACAATACCAGACTTAATTTAATAGGGAATGATTACAATAATTTTGATTTACTGGATAAAGCATCCCTGTTTCCCGAAAATTTGATAGTCGAGAAATATATTTCAAAGACAGAGAATGATGTGAAATTGTAAATCAAACATAATGTTGAAATAATATAATTGTTACATAGGAATAAAGTATTGTTGCCAACACTTGTGTTTGAACATAGATCACCAGTGAACAAAAACCAGCAATCTCATTACTGAATTAAGTAAACCATAGAGGAAACACATAGAAAGAAAATTGCATGACATCTAATGATTGCTATCTCTAGTCTATCCTCTATTCTATATGAATCACCATTTCTTCTCTACTATTATCATTGAGACTGCTATTCTCTACTCTATTCATGATACAAAGTACTAAGAGTACTATTTGAAGACGTCTGACACCAGTATTGTTCAATGGTATTACTATAGTTGTATCTATGATTACAAAGTCTCTACTACAACAAGCATTATGAGTGTGACAATGAGTATACGTTGGCATCACAAAAGTGGCAACAAAAGTATGTTTGAGATTACCAAAATAATATATAATAATAAAAACAAATATTGTTTGTTAGTAGAATAATAATATTCATTCATCTTAAACAAATTGAGAGTAACAAAGAACCTTAAAAAAAAAATAAAATAAGGACCTGAAGGTTTTTTTTTTTTTTTAAATCATTTCATCCCAAGTAAAGCAGTGATGACATTACAATGCAGGTATTAGAGGGATTGAAAGATAATGAGAAGACTGAGAAATGGGGAGGATTGTCGAAAAGACAAAAAAAGAACAGGGTTCAAGAAGACAGAATATGGCAACTGATTTTGCATTTAAATTTTTGAAGATTGTAGTTACCAGGGAAGCAAGAAATCAGAAGGAAATTCCACAGGTGGGAAGTACAAGAAAAGAAACTGTTCAAGTAGAAGTGACAGTTGCATCTAGCTATTTCAACAATAAAATGGTGGGACCTAGTTGCCAATCTAGTAACCACATTACTTAGATCGACAGGTATCCTTCATACACCTGAAGAAGACTACAATCGAAAGGTTGGGATTGTAATAATAAAGATGAGGATATTAGTGTAACTAATTAATGTAAATAATGATAATTATTGAATTACAGCCAAAGTATTCTGAATGCCTTGTGGAATAATAATCGCTGATCAAAGAAATTCATATAATGAGGAAGGCTGAAGAATCCATCAGCAGAACCACTGGAATTAAAGCAGCAAGAGTGAGAATACTTCCTTGAACAATTTCTGGGATAATATATTTGCATATCAGTTAATTTTAGATTTTATTTCATATTTATGACAAGATTTAAAGTATAATCCATAAATGATAGTAATGGAGGTACCTTATTATATATATATATATATATATATATATATATAATTATATTTAAAAATATGATTCCAACTCGCTACATATGAGGTCTCATGTTTCAAAACAAGAGCCGAAAACATCAAAATAATATTTGAATTAACTTGAGTTAAAGTAGGCTCTGTTCCATCTTCAAGCGAAATTTTTTGGGGAAATCATATTTTTAAATAAATAATTATATTTATGCTCTACTTTCGTATCGAGCACTATTTTTTTAAAATAATAACAAAAATACTAAGGAACTTTGGATTATTTACCAAACCAGTTTCTTTCCTATTTTCTACTATATTTTCATATATATATATATATATATATATATATATATATATATTTATTGCTGATATTCTCAGAAGAGTGGATGAAACTCTGGAGTCAGGATGCTGAAGGTAACACCAATCATCTAAGTGACAAACTTTTACTTATATTAATTCAATTAATGCTCTATAATATCAAACACTTTTTTGCAAAGACTGCTTGCCTTAAATGTCTTTTCTCGGACATCGGATAGTGTAACCAGTAAATATATATTCCTATTTTTTTATATCATCTGCTCCACACATTCCATTTTTTAAATTTGTGTAATGAGTGCTTTTGTAAATATCTGTTAGCTGATCTGACATTGTTCTGACAACAACCATATATATATATATATATATATATATATATATATATATTAGTGCATTTGAATGTATTTGCCTTTATTTTAGTTATACTGTAGACATCATTCGATTTGTAACACATTTTATTGATATCGTTTAGATAAAATATTGTAAAATAAAATAGAAAGAAATGACTGTTTGCCTTCTTCCTTATTTCTTGAATTGCTTCTTTGTAAAAACTCCAGGCAAGCCATTAAATCAGTAAGAGTCATTATATTCTGCTCAAATATAATATTAAAAGAAAAATTTTCTGTCCTATATTTTCCAGAAATGGGTTTCAAGATATACAAGTTTCTTATTGAAAGAGAAAAAGTCTTTTCTCGATATAATTTGTCAAATTTCTAATTTTCCTTCTGTGATAGGTTCATATATTTATGATCCATTAAAAGAAAATATTAAAAAGAAAAACAGGTGAAAATTTTTAAAGATTATCCATTCCCAAGAAAAAAAAACATGTATACTCTGAATAAAGATAACAAAAAAATAAAAATAAAGTGAGTAATATTTATTTGGAATTTAAATGAACGCCCCCCACCCTCCCAAAAAAACATGAAACCTTTTCACATATATCATTTTATAAGCAATTTATCCCATGCAAACAATTACTTTTCTCTCCCTCGTGCATGATGGTTCTGTGTAGGATACATGTTCGATTCTTGTTGGAGGTCACATATTTATTCTAAAATTATAACATAAATGTTATAAAATCACTAGAAAAAAAAGACATTCAATACCATCACTTGATAAGACACCAGAAGTGTTGAAACAAAATGGCCATTTTTGTAGTGATTTTATAACATATTTATGTCATAATTTTTTGAATAAATTATATATTTTGTTTTATAGGTATATATTGTGCACCAGAATAATTCCTCAGTGATATCTATTCTGGGGTCATAGAAAGTGTCAGCCTCCATGACATCACACTTTCTCTCCCATGAGCCCAGTCGAGAGTGATCAATCCTTGACTAGTATTCCAGTATGGCTTTCACATGATTGCAAGGACTGTAATATTTGTTCCTACCTACATGAGATCATTTTATATAATCCTGGTATGAATTCTGACCAATTGGGAATTGTTTTATATATATATATATATATCATAACTTTTTAAAATTTTTTTTAAATTTGGGTTTTTAATAAGATCCTCTGCAATGGAGGAACTATAAGTGTTGTTCAGAATTAAAGGACATTCTGAACAACATGTATGATTCCTCCATTGTGAGGCATCTTATTAAAAACCCAAATTGTGCTGCTAACTTCAGCATTGACTCCTTTACCATCTTCAGTCAAGCATGTTTGCTATGGCAATTAAAGATGCTAGAAACAATGTACATCCGGTCCAAACAGCAAGAGTGTAAACAGAGAGAGTGTCTGTTAGGACCTGACGTAATTTCAATTTAGATTATATTCCACCTTTATTAATACTGCATATTGTTTGGTGTTTTACTTTTTTATTGCAATATATAATCCATTGATTCCAGCTCTGTTCAGTGACAGTGAAACCACTTGGCTGTGTTTGATTTTTTTCTCTTTTTAATCATGAAAAGTAAAGTTGGTCTTACCTATTTATATATACATGTATTTGTAATTATTTCAATATACACATGTAAAAAGAAACTTTTAAAGAAGTATGTTAGAATGGCCTTTTTTCCTGGGTGAAAAAAGGCCATTCTAACTAAAAGCCATATTGTTTAACTGAAAGACAGTCATTCAAACTGAGATGCTTAACAAATCCAGAATTGATTAGAGTCTCTAGTACTTTACCAAAAAGAGGCAAAAACTAATAGAATGATAATTCAAGGGATTAGAAAGATCAGAGACAGTAATTTCAGAAGAGGATTTCCAACAAGCTGGAAAGCAAAAAGCAGTGAGACATTTGTTGTAGAGTTTGAAGAGAAAAGGAGCTAATCTTGAACCACATTTCTTTAGGAAAATTTCAGGGATACTGTCAAGTCTTCATGCCTTGTTAGTGGTCTAGTTTGGAGATGATAGCAAAAACTATAGGCAGATTTATGTGCATATCTCTCTGTAGACTTCTGTTCTAAGGGGAAAATCAGACAAAAATACTCCTGATGAGTTGAGAGTAGAGTTGGAAGAGAATTTCCAAGCAAAGCATCCTACTTTATCAGATGTAAACAAAAATACTTCAAACTGATTGATGAGAAGATTTGAACATTTACTCTTGTTCAACACAATCTTAGAGAGATACCAGTAATCTCAAGAACCAAATTTGTGAGAGGCTATACAATGTCTCATTCTATCAGTGAACAGTGACTAAGCCTCATTTACGATATACTTATTATAAGTGGATACAAAAAGCCATCTGTAATGATCTCAAAAGTCATGTTGATTTAGATGGAAGAAGTGATTCCTGTGGGCTATAGTAGCTGAACAGACAGAAGAAAACAAACCTGGTATTTATGTGCTGACAGGAAAGTTTCGATGTCGGCTCTTACTCAGGAAGAAACCTCAGTAGGGCAGCATTAGTAAATATAAATAAGTTTGGATAAATCAATTTAGAGCAAATGTTTTCTTTACCTTTTTCTTTCTTGTCAAAGTAAATTACAAATGATCATCTAATAACAAATGAAGTTCAGTTATATCTGGCACTCTGTGTAATTAACAAGCCTCAAGGAATCTATGATTTCTATATGTATCAATTAGAGAGATGGGAAGCTCTTTGGAAGTAATGGTAGCATGCATCCAATTATGTATGGTTTCTTTCTCTTGTCAATCAATGCTTCATTTTACTACTCTTCCTCCTTTTTACCCACTGACCAAATTCCATATTGCAGAATCATGAATCAAATGTCAATGCTTAAATCTGAAGCAACACAGATTTGGCAGAAGATGTGTGTAGAATGGTGTCTAAAAAAATTAATTATAGCTTTTAGGAAGATAGTAATTATGATAGCAAGACGAGATGTGTCATGACATGTGTCTCAATCACTGTGTAAAGAAATGTATGATGTATTAGAATCTGCTGAATGATTTCCAAAATTGAAATGCTTCATTGACTTCAGTTGTCATCTCATGGCATGACTTCTTTTATTTTTGCATTTCAAAAAGCCAATGCTCATAATTTAAATAATGTGACAGTGGTCAGTAAACTATGGCCTATGGACCAAATCTGATCTCCTCTGATATTTCATCTGACTCATCAGACCATAGAGAATATGCTATTATTTTGATATTATATTTTTATATTATTTTTCATTTAATATCATTACATATACTACACATAAAATTTAAAAATTGTTTATTCATCATAGAAGACCACTCATCAGATCCAAAATTAGTAGTGATCAGCCTGCAGTCAAACGTCTTCTGTCTGCTCAAGACATGGATAATAGGGATAGGTTGATTTTTCACTTTCTTTAGAAAATCAGCATTGCACTCAATGTGAAAGCTGAGTTTGATGTGATAAGTACCAACACAAATGTATAGAAATATCTAATTTCCACAAGTTTTTAGTTATAAAATGACTTCCAAATTTTACTATTTCAAGAATAAATCCAAATAAAGTTGATGTTTTTTTTGTATTAGATACATTGAATTGAAAATATATTGAAACCAAAATTCTAATCATGAATCACCACAAGCAAAATATGTAATTTTTTACTGTATTTGATAAGTGAAAACTGTAAAAAATTGTAAAAGACTACAAAATTGCTAATCAATGAATAATGATCTTACTCTATGTGTTAGGCCATAATAAATAAAAACAAAAAATAGATAAATGAGTATGCCACAATACTACTGAACACAAATTATAAGAGAAAATGTTTTAAATTTGAAGTAAATGAAGGTCTTATTTGATGGCACAATGATTTAGTAATAATATGCTTGTGCGCTTGATTCTTGCCAATACACAATCTGTGCAACTTCAGTGGTCAATTTATTTGCTCTTTCCACACCTTGCAAATGTACAGGTAAATTCAGTAATTCCAATGTCATTCCACTCATTAGAACCTCTTGCAGTTCCTTATTTGAAAAACCTTCTGCAAGTGAAGGTTCACAAACTCCATTTTGTGAGAGGTTAATCAAATTTGACCAGTGTGTTGCTGAATGTAACTTTTTTAATCTCTTCTTTGGTGGCTCACTACTTCTGGAACAAAAAATATTTTTATTGGAAAATTTACACATATTTGGTTATATTTTTGTGACATAATTTGAATCAAGTTTTAAAATTAGTCTTGTAAATTGCCATAACTAATTAAGTATAAATAAATGTTTACTTATCTATAGCCCATTCTCTCATCTCTAATTCATCTGACTCCAACATTGAGAAAAGAATATTTTATGGAAGCAAGGCAAAAGTATTGTACTATAAATTTTTTAATGCAACATTCTGTATTTTGGTTGACTGTTGTTTTATTCTCTGGATTATGTTGAAGATATATGGTTGTTGGCTGTGGAATTTATTGTCCTTTTTAATCTAAAACCAACTAACTGCATATATTTCAATTATAAATTTTATAAGGCTGTGCTATAAGGCTTTAACTGATCACTGGAATGAAATTCCAATGCTCCACTTCTGAACCTAAACTTAATCTTTAAACTTGTATCTTAAAAAAAACGGTAATAATTTCGGAAAAATAATTTTATGTCATTATTTATTATGTCAAACCCCAACTTTTTACATCAAGTCCAATACCACTGTTCCAAAGTCAACCTTACCTAATGGACATTCATGGATCTCCACAGCTTCCTATCCTTTATAGCTGCTAGTAAATTTTTTCTTTTCACCATCTCTCTCTGTCTCTGTTCTGTCATCAATTTACACAAGCTCATTAGAGATGTTACTCCTTGCTTTCCTGTCTTCCTTTTGCCTTCAATATGTCCTAACAGTGTCAAATTCGCCAAGTCCTCTTACCTCATTATGTATCCTAGAAAATGGAACTCTTTCTGATTCTAGGTATAAGCAACCTTTTCGTTTCTAATTTTCTTAAAACTTCTTCATTGCTCATATGTACAGTCCATGGTATTCTCAGCATCCTTCTGTAGAACCATATTTCTCAGTTTCCAGCATTCAATACCATAAAGGAAGACTGATACTAGGTAGCATTTCAGCACTCTACTCTTGGCATCTAACAATTTTTTCCTGTTTCTTAATAGTTTGTTTTGCTGTTGGAAAGCATCTTTCTCAAATATGTTTTTTTTTTATACTGTATAAAAAGTAAAAAATTAATATCCAAATATATAAGAATCTGCTGAAAACTTCTTGACACAACACTATTCCCAAAATCTAATCAAAGGATCAAACATCAAAGTTATCACTTTTTATTTAAGTTATCAATTTTCAGCACATCAATATTCTCTACTATGTTTTATTTTCTTATTAAATATTTCAAGTTTGAAAATTTAAACAATTTATAGAAACCTGGTAAGTTTTGTTAACTTTTGCAATGAATTCCAACTTACTTTTAGACGTCATGAAGTTTTCCTTCATGTCATCCAGAAAATAAAAGTCAACCTGAAGAGAATGGTAAAGCACCAGCTACTGCTGCTGCTGATGACACGACAATATGATTGAATATCCCAAATGTACTAAGTTATTTTCTTAACCGAATTTCAGCTGTATAGGTTAGTATTGAGGGACTAACCATCAAGATGGATGGATTGTTCAATTTGACAGTGGATCTTGCTTCCTTTCCAAAATGTCTGTCTTTAAGTGAGACTCTGATCAAGATTTTGGTTTATTGCAAGAAAATATTCCTGTGGGTGGGAGAAGCCAGAAATATAACAGACTCAAGTTGGCCCACAGGGTCAGAGTTTGATGGTTTCAATCACTGAGTTAAAGAACAGGAAGTTATTTTCTCACTTTACAGAGAATTATAAAAATTTCAGCTTATTCATAAATCAAACTATATATTTTTTTTTAAGTTTTAAAAAGAAAAATCATACAAATTTAATTAAATCAGACCGAAACATGGACTTGCTTTGTGGCTGAAGTAGTTGTAAATTATTTAAAAAAAACATAAGTAATATTAATGTTTTTTAAAAAATAATTTTCAGCAAATACAATGCCTAAGAGCCAATGAGGTATGTGGTATGGATGTAAGAGGAGGAAGTAGACAATGATGAATACAAGGATATGGTCGACAAATAAGAGTTAACCCTTGACTTGAAGAGGTTAAGATTGTAGTGGTTGATAAAGCATTCTTATGGAACACCACACTTATCATAGAAATACCTACAGAACAAATAGGGGATTTAACTCTGTGGACAAAGCCAGCAAGTTGAGTCTTGGCTGTAAAGGTCTGAGTTGGTAGCACTAAAGAATAGAGTTCATCTGAATATTTGTCATGAAATTTTCCAGAATAGCGATAGGCTTGCAACATAACATCTGTGGAAAAGGGAATGCAGAGTTTAAGAAGTCATCCTCCACAAGGCCGTGTAAACATTTTTGAACTCTTTCAAAGACTTAAAAGTAAGAATTGAATAGCTCCAGCTCAGATATGGGAGCAATAATCCATTTTTGGTCTGATCTGAATCTTTTAAAGTAAATTTAGTGAGTTACTTTCAGCAGCATTACAAAGAGATGACCATTTTCTTCCCAGCATATTGGCAGTTAGTGTTCATACCCAATTAAATATCAGAATTCTGAAAGCTGATTTTCAAGGCAGACAAGCCTCTGCCACTTGGAATAACAGTACACTATTTTCCTTTTTGTCTGTATTTTGTACATGAAGTGATATTGAACCTTACTGAGTGCTCTTATATTTTTGCCTTGTGTCAGCTTAAGCTAAACTGGTCTGAATAAATATCTAGACGTCTTACTGTAGTTGATTAACAAGTTTGTTTTTCAATCCTTTCTAATATAGGGAGCAGGATCTTCACTTTGGCCCTCTTAAAAGATTTATATGCAATTTTTAAAAAAAAAACTCCTTGAGGTATTCCACTTTCACTAAAGTAGCTTTAAATTGTTAGTAGTTTGTAATAATTTCTCCCAAGCTAGCCTCATAAATTGATTAAAACAATTGATTGATTGATTTGTTTGTTTAATGGCACATCAACTCCTTATGGGTCATTTAATACTGAAATTTGTTATTGTGCTTTCACAATTGAATACATGGTAAATGGTTTTGAGCATCTACATGTTTTTGTGGATATGATTACTAGAGGCAGTAATATGTGTGTTTTATGTTGTTGTTTTGTTGAAGTTATATTTTGGAACACAGTTTGACTTCTTTAATAAATTGTAGGATATTATATGGATTAATATCAAGAAAAAGCTTTCTCATGTTGGTTATTTGGTTGATTTTGTTTAGTTGCTTATGGGTTATTTATTGCTGATATCTAAATATCTTGAATACTTTTTTATGGCTTCAACTAGATATATTTTGAATGCAGTTGTATGACTACAACTACAAATAAAATGTATTGTTCGTCATTTTAAGATAAATATGTATTGTTGGTCAATTTTTTATATAAAAATGTGTTCCTGGTAGTTTCATACTTTTATAGTATTTGTTTTTTGTCTGGCGGTTCACTATTTGCCCATAGCTGGGACCCTAACAGGTGCTACCACTCTGAGTCAAGGTGAACCTGGGAACAGAATCAATTAAGGTTCCATGCTCCTCAAAACCTACAATCTCCTGATCAGAGGCTTTGCTGTCAGATGTAGTCTATTTTCATAGTCAGGACTCATTAACATTGAATAGTATGTTGATTTTAATTATATTGACATTTTTTTCTCACTAGTGAATTGCTGGTCAAGCTGTTTGAGGAAAGTAATTTGTTCCTGCGTCTGCTTGGTCTCACGTTGACTGCTGACCTGAGATGGAACAAATACAATGAGTCAATTGCTTCGTCCACCGCAAGGAAAGTTGGCTGTCTGTGCCGCACCAGGAAATTTTTCTCCCCGGAATTGATACTTCAAATATACAAATCAACCATTCGCACTTGCATGGAGTATTGCTGCCATATATGGTCTGGTGCACCTTCTGTTTACCTTGGAGTTCTCGACAAGATCCAGAGGCGGATATGTAATATAATTGGCCCTGATCTGGCATCTCGTCTACAGTTGCTTTCTCACAGATGCGCCGTTGCCTCTCTCTGTCTTTTTTACAAATACTTTCATTGTAATTGCTCTGATGAACTGTTTTCACTGGTTCCCAGACTTCATGAATTCAAGTGCCCTACGAGGCTGGCATCCTGCTCTCACCCTTACACTGTAGAAACTTTTAAATGTAGCCATCTCTTCTACTCCAATAGCTTCATATCTCACACCTCTCGCCTGTGGAACACCCTTCCCTATTACTGTTTCCCTGAGAGCTATAATCTCCAACTATTCAAATGTAATGTCAATCGACATCTCCAGTTACCTTGATCTATCCACTACCCTTCTCCTCATCCTTTCTTCTATCACTCCTATCTACTCTCCCTCCAAATCTTCTGTAACTCCCTGCATCGTAGTGGCTTCCCGCCTTGCTCAGGGTGTAATTCTTAAAAAAAAAAAAATGTTCACATCCTTTACATACACTGTTAGCTAGAGTGGCATGACAGACACAAGACTTTTCCAATGAGTCTTAGTTACAAGTGAATAAAAGAAGATGGAGATGAAAAAGCAAACTCTGTTACTAATTCATTTTCTGTGAAGATAGTCATTATGTTATCTTGCACCTCTAGAAAGAATTATAAAGACAGAAGAAAAAGAAAACCAGAAAAGAGAATTGTAATGACTGGTACCAAAAAGATAACAAAGAAAACAGAGACTGCCAACAGATTCTTCAGAAAAAAAACAAAAAACAGGGTTTTTAATCAAACGCTAAAGATAAGATTTAAAGTAATATAAAATAATTTCAGATAGGAATTAAACTATATTAATTCATTAGAAATAACTTTGTTCATATTTTAACGTAAAAATAAAGTTAGCATATATGGCTTCAGATTGATCTGAATGAGAGATGTGCCTTCCTTAAATGAGTTGTTGAACTGTGCTTGACAGTAAAGCTCTCCATGACTGTGACCTGAAGCATGTCAGATCAGACAATTTTTTTTTTTTTATCAACTAAGGGACACATGTTTGAACCCTGCTAGAAGACAACTTCTTTATTAACATTCTCAAATATACATGTTGGTAGAAATAATTTACACTGTTTAAAAAAAACAATATAGTCAGTGTCTTCTCAAATATACATATACACTGAACATAATATTTAAAGTAATAAGAAACGTTGAGTGAGTAAACAGAAATGACTTACAGTAGGCACAGTATTGGTCAAAACTATTCTACTCAAGAAAGCCAGAACAAATAAAAATCCTATAAAGTAAAAGGAAAAAAAGATTAAAGACAAATTTAAGCAAATAATGCAGACAGCAAGAGGATTTAGTGATGGTTTTATATTCAATCAAACTTTTCAATAGAATGGAAAATATCAGATGAAAAAATATTTCTATTCTTTAAAATTTAGAATGTAGATAATTTTTGTCTACGAAATTCAGTGGTAGTATTTTTTATGAAAAGTTGAAACCAGAAGGAAAAATAAATTTTTTCAATATCTTTTAAAAATATAGACTCACTAATGGCAATTGAAAAAAGTAAAAAACCACACACACATACACACATATATATATATATATATATATATATATATATACATATACATACATACATATATATATATATATATATACATACATACATATATATACATACATACATACATATATATATATATATATATATATATATATATATATATATACATATACATACATATATATATATATATATATATATATATATACACATATACATACATATATATATATATATATATATATATATATATATACTGATGCTCACACATTGTTATATTTCATATGCTTATTTTTCATATACATTAATATATTTATAAATGTTAACACACTCAAAAGTAAGAAAAACACTAGAACAGAGACTAAAGTGAAATTTTGTTAATTTTGAAAATATATTTTTTGTTTGTCTTCATTGTATGCAATGAAAATGTCTTAATGGAAGATTGCCATGTACTTATCTCTTACTTTTTTGAAAATAACCAAAAGAATTCACTTTATTTTGGAAGAAATCTTGTGCCTTTTTGTTAGGCAACAACATTACAATCTTTGGACTAGTTCAAATTCAAAGTACATTTACATTTTTACCTGTCCTGACCACTTCTTCCAAAGCTTTTCTTTTTTTTTTCTCTCTCTTTGCCAATTCATCTTCTTTTTCTTGATATTTACTAAACTTGGCTTAGTACAGCACACGGACAAATAAAGGCTATAGAGGGTGGCAAGATCGTGATGCATCAGTTCTACAGATGAGGAAGACTTGTTTGTGAATAAAATTCAAATCTTATTTTTTAACTGGGTGCTGAGACTAGTATGGCACAAGGTCAATGTAAAGAGAGGAGAGATGAAAAGACAGTATCATGCTACTGTTCCAAGTGTTGTATATGGCTGATCTTAGATCATGCTGAATATATTTTGCACCGAGTGAACCTAGGAGTAGAGTTAATCTGAAATCCCATCCCAGGTCTAATAAATAAATTATGTTTAACATTTTTGCTATATGTTTAAGCTTTATTAAAAGCCTAATCATTGGTTTTTGAAACAATAAACATTGCTCAGGGGGTGAAGGTAGTTAAAATAATACTGGTGTCATGGGAAAAAAAAAACGTCTTTTTGACAAACTCTTTTGTGGGCATGAAGGTTAGACATTGCCAAAAGATTAAAGAGACTGACTTCTTTGTCTGTTGAATTTAATATAACTTGCCTAAGCTAATTCTTGCTGCCTATATATATATATATATATATATATATATAAGTGAACATAGAAGTCAACACTTAGAGGCAACATTCTGTTTCATGCTAGATGCAATCGTCAGGTCTGACGATTGCATCTAGCATGAAACAGATTGTTGCCTCTAAGTGTTGACTTCTATGTTCACTTTTATATTTACACACACCCTATCTCTGATATTGAGCACTTTATCCCATAAATATAGCACATCTAAATACTATATTTCTTTATATATATATATATATATATATATATATATATATATATATATATATGTATGTGTATGTATGTATGTATATGTAATTATAAAAAAGTTATTGGTCAGAGATAGATTAGACTAGTTGAATTATATATATTTGTATATAAAATCAATAGATAAGGATAAAGATATGTTCAAAGGAATTATCATGTAACAGGCTAAGTTTAATGGATATACTGCATGTCAGGCTCAGATAAATCTATTGTTCCTCTATTTTTTGTATTCAGCACTATCTTTACAAAAGTCAGCTCATCTTTAAATGGGTTAAATTCTAGTTGTGTTGTCTGTTTGGCATCCTGAATTTGTGTTATTATATGGAGATAGAAATGTATTGATATTTACCCTATATCCCATAGTTAAACATATCACAAAGATACATAAAGGAACAGTGAACAGAATTTCAACACTGACCACCAGCAACAATAGGGAA
>OZ010571.1:93178340-93190840 GCA_963932145.1 Acanthosepion lycidas | reverse complement strand
TTATCTTGCATGAATATATTCCTGAGTTTAAAATGTCTTGTCCAAGAACTCTGCCTTTATTTTCATACTATAATTAAATTTGAAAAAACCTACAAAATTTATTCCTTACAATACTAGCCCCAAAATATTATTCCACCCTAAATTTTGACTTCTCACTCATGTTTGTCCATTTCCATCAAGAATCCAAACTTAGCTGTCAACTTCAACCAATGTAGCTCTGCATTCATCTCTAAGAATTAGTGTTGATAAATCAGTTTAAACTAATACTTTGTACTTTAAATGTTTTTCCTTATGATGTTTACTTAAAATTGTGTTTGTTTTGCTGATTTCATGCCTTTAGTTAATATTCTTAATTTTCTGCATCCAATTTTCTTACTTATCAACATTTTAGTTTTTCTACAAGTATCTTTTTTCTGAAATTATTAAAGCTATTCTGTTATTTTTGCCAATGTTTTCAACTTTATTTTGGAATGTTCTGGCATTTCTCTTCAACGATTTTTTAAATTTGCAATATTGTGTTACCGATCACTCAATAATGTTATATCTTATCTTTTGGGGTTATAGCTTACTTTCTATCCATAGCAATTTTATACATTTTAAATTGAAGAATAAATCCCTCTGTGCAATCAGTTCAAAGCCCTAACATCTATGGCAGATAAGGCTAAATGCTTTGCTTGGAAATTCTCATCCAATTCAGCACTTGACTCATCTGGGTTGCCCATACCTGATTTCCCTTCTAGGACTGAGGCTCTACTGAGTGATATGTGCATAACCCCATTGCTGGTTTCCATCATCATTTCTGAATTAGACTCCAATAAGGCAAATGGAGGTGATGGGATACCAGCCATCTTCCTAAAGAAATGGGCTCCTGAGCTGGCTCCTGAGCTGGCTCCAGTTCTTGCCAAACTATGCAGCTATTGCCATATTGCTTTCCAGCTTGCTGGAAGTCCTTTTCTGTAGTCCCTGTTTTTAAGAATTCTGGAGAACCTTCTGAAACATCTAACTACTGCCCTATCAGTCACCTACTGCTTTTCAGTAAAGTCTTCAAGGTTTTAATCAATGTCAATGTGGCTAAGCATTTTACCTTTCACAATCTAATCTCTGACAAATAATATGGATTCCATTTTGCCCAGTCTACCACTGATGTCATTATGGTTTTAACTGAATATGTATATTAAGCTCTTGATAATAATGGCAAATGTCAAGCTGTGGGTCTAGATAACACAAAGGCGTTTCACAGAGTTTGGCATGCTGGTCTTCTATGTAAGCATCAGGGCTACAGTATTACAGGACAATTATTTGACTTAATTCAATCATTCCTGTCAAATCTTAAAATGGAGGTTGTGCTGAACAGGCTCTCTTCCAGATCCTTTCTTACAAATGCAGGTGTTCCCCAAGGCTCTATCCTGGGTCCTACACTGTTTCTGATCTTTATCCATGATCTTCCTGATGTCATCAGTTCCCAAGTAGGCATCTATGCAAACGAAACTACCATTTACTCATATCTCAACAGTAAATCCAGTAGTGCTGACAAAGTTAAACTGGTTGCTATTGAAAAGGACCTCCAATCAGTGGTTAACTGGAGCAGGAAATGGCTTGTAAATTTTAATGCCTCCAAAACTAAACTGCTCTCATTCAATCAACACAGAAAAATTTAATTGCCTACTGTCAGCATGGTTTATGATCTACTCGGAGAGAATGTCTCACTGTGCCTTCTAGGTCTCACATTTTCAACTGACTTAAAGTGGAACAACTACATTTAATCAATAGCTGCATCTGCTGTAAGGAAATTTGGTTCACTGTGTCATGCCAAAAGGTTTTTCTCATCAGAGTCCATCATAGATATCTACAAATCTACCATTCACCCATGCATTGAATACTGTTGCCCTATCTGGCCTGGTGCCTCCGCTGTTCATCTTGAGGTTCTCAATAAAATCTGAAGGAGGATCTGCAATGTAACTGCATCTAACCTGTCATCTTGACTTCAGTCATTTTCTGGCAAATATGTTGTGGCTTCTCTCTGTCTTTTCTATGAATAGTTTCATGAAAATTCTTTCACAAGCTTTTTTTTTTGTTGCCATGACTATATGAATTTAAGCGTGCAACTAGATTGGCATCTAGGTCCCACCCTTTTACTGTTGAAATAATTAAATGTAACTGCCACTTCTACTCCAACAGTTTCCTTTCTTAAACTTCCCGAGATGTGTGTGTGTGTGTATATATATATATATATATATATATATATATATATATATATATAATAGCTGGCCACTTGTATTCGAGGATACCCATCTACAAGGGTGGCTCGCCATTCCTTATTGCAGACACTTGTCTTTGTTAGAAAAACTGAAAATAAAATCATATCAACATTGAAAAAAGAAAATAAATGAAAAAAAGATTACAAAATAAGTATGTCATAATTTTTGCCAAGATTATACAGTTTGTGAAAGAAATACCTTCCAGAAGTACCTCCCACATAATGTCAAGATATTAGCTCAATGTAAACATCATTGCACTAATGTTTTACCATTATGTGAGAGATATTTCTGCCACACTGTATAATCGTATTTACTTTTCCCTTGAATCATGAACAGTTCTACGTTTACTCATTCAGAAATATCTAAATTGTCAGCTGTATAAAATCACCTTCTCAGATCAATGCTTTAAAATGGCTTTAAAAGTGAGTACCGTCCTTCTTGGAACCTCATTGGCTGGCACTACAAAATCACTGTACTAGATAACAAAAACTACATCAGAAATACATTCAACAGTAGTAATAACTAAAATGCATAGCACATATAACTAGAAGAAATGATGGCCTAATCAAAATGCTGACTGTAGTGGAAAAATCTGTTTGAGTTACCACCCCTTTCTATTGAAACTCTTCTACAGTTATGACTTTAAATGACATCTTCACAGTAGTCATATTGTATAAAGCTTCAGTAAGCACCACTCCAACTTTTTCATCATTCATTACACTGACATTGCACACAACTTCAAACAAATGGTTAGAAAGAAAGCCTCCATTAATACTGGAAAAAGCAATAATAGTTACTGGACTTGAGAAACCTATTTATCTGAAAAATTGTTTTAATAGAAGTACTAGCTGCTTCGTCAATGAATAATGAATGTTTCCTTTTAAGGAAACAGCTAATATTACCATTCTTCTTTCTTTTTTATGTGCCATGTCCATTCAGAATATAGATGATCATGGCTCTCCACTTCTCCCTATCCCTTATAGTTCTCAATATACTACTTTTACTACTTTTCCCAGACCCTGTTCTGCAACCCACTTGCTTAAGCATGCATTGTTTTTCTTTGTCTCTCTTTCCCTCTATCCACCCTGTGAGTATTAGATTTTCCAAGCCTTCCTTTTTCATTATGTCTCCCAGAAATTTCAGCTGCCTTTTCCTGATGGTAATTATAAGCTTCCTCCTTGTTTGTATCCTCTCCAAAACCTCATCATTACTCACATGGTATCCTTAGCATCCTTCTGTAGAACCATACCTGTGTTGCTATTACCATAACAAAAAGAACATTTAAATTATTAACATATAATTTTATTAAAAATCTTGATGTCAGATGACTGCCAAATAGGGATAAATACAAGTTAACCTTAAATGTTTTAAGTAGTTGAAATTTCTCTCTGAATTTCTGGATAAGAAATGATCATTATTTACAGTTGAACTAATATCCTCATCTTTCTTGTCAACATAGTATTTCAGCCACTTTCCCCTCAAGCCTTCTTCATGTGTTTGCTGATCCAGCTTACCACAGGGAATTTTAACAATAGCCTAGTGGATTAAAACATTATCTCATTCATTTAGTGGCATGGCAATTGTGGGTTCAATCCTTGTGCCAGGTAGTACTGTTGTAGACTCAGGGTGAGCAATAAGAGAATTGTATTAAATAAGAACAAGTTATCTCAAAATATTGACAACAGAATGTGTACAATATACCTCCATATGTTAACAGGTTCAGATCAAAATTCCAGAAAGTAATCTCGATTGACAAGCACCTGGTGAAAGACAGAAAGAACAACTGAAATGTTTTGATAAGTACAACAAAGATGAGGATATTAGTCTGAATGTAAATAGTTGGAAAGGCCAAGTACCAAAAGGCAATTTATGCTCATAATCAGAAAAAGACAGCTGAAATTTCATGAAAACATAATGAGGGCCCAGAGAATTTGACACTCACAGGATCTAAAAAAGGAAAAAAGGAGGCAGCAAGCCACTTACCTGACCTATTTGTTTGAAGGATGATGGAATGGCAATGAGAGATGGGGAAAAGATTAATGTTACTAAGAAGTGCAAAGGATAAGAAGTTGTGGAGAATCATACTCACGTACGTCCTAAAGGACATATAGAAGAAGAAGACCAGTCAACAAGGAAAGTAAAATTCTATTGTGAACAAAAACAATCCGAGCTGAAACAAGTTTTGTTCTATTAGGACGATGGATTTTGTGCAAAATTTTTTAGAGGTTTCTTAATGTTCCACATAATCTAGTTGCTTTTTGTTATAATGTTAAACTGACTTGATGGTGAAATTAATACTGACTTGATACTGAATTTAATACAGAATCACAAAGAACCAAACCAAATAACAGAAACCAGATCACTTGAGAACTTTCCAAAAACTAAAATGGATGGCACATATGACTCAAAGACAAAATAAGGACAAATAAAATGTTGACATTCCACACAACTTTACACAAAAATTTAGGAAGGAAACACCCAACAAAACTCAAATGATTGATACCAGTAAATTTGCGAAACCTGGTTCCTGAAAAATTGTTTGAAGAAAAAGATTACATAAATGTCAACCAACAGAAGCACTGGCTACCAGTCAATGAATGTTGAATGTTGACGGAAATGGTCAATATTACCATTACCAGCCATGTTTGGTAAACTTTATTTAAGTATGTAATGTGAACATTATAGTTACTATATATGATATTAATATTATATATAATAACATATGTATATGTGTGCACGTAAGGATGGATCAATAAGTATGTCACCTGAAACAATAATTAACTGAATTCTGTTTGGTATATGTAATCAACAGAGGAAGATTGCATAGAAAGATAGAAGATTATGAAGAAAAATATTTGTTATGTAAAATAAATACTTTTCATCATTAGGATATCCACAGGTGTATGTGTGTGTATACATGTATATATGTAAGTATCTAAAATTTTGTTCTTTTGTCAAGAATCAATATGTTCTAACCAAAACTGGGCTCAGTGCTAATGGTGTTGAACCGAGTTTCATTTACTTCAAGAATGCATAGAAATCAATAAAGACATAAAGAAATAAAAATTTTACCCACCCCTACCACACATATATTAAGCAAAACAGGTACCATGAAATTGTCTTCTATAATCCAGCCAAACTGATATTGATCTAAAACCTATATCCTAATAGCAGGTGAGAAAGAAAACAAAGAAAGAAAAAAAAATGATTAAAACATAGTAAATGCTCTAATTGAAAGAATGAGAGACAGAAATTGAAGCCATTAAGTAGAGAATTATGATGTAATCATGGATGGTTAGTGGTGAAAAAGGTTTAGGTTTTTCTCTGTCCTTTTGAATTTTTACTGTAAGCAACAATTTTATGTGAGTATTCGCCAAACCAGAATCATTTGTTGTATTTCTGAAATGTTTTTTACATTTGTGCTTTCTGCTTAAAAAAAAACAAAAACAATCAAACAAAAAAAAAACATTGCTAAACTACAGAAGGTGAAATTTCACTTCACTTTTTCAAAAACTGTTCTTTTATGAAGATTTTTAAATGATTTATTTCTCCATCATTCAAGATGTTTTTTCAAAACAAATGAAATATCCAAAGCGATTGAAAAGGTTAATATCTAAATTAGTTTTTCAGTGTTTTCATTATTTTTTTTTATTATTATTATTTTTTCATCATTATTTTATTTTTACAATTTTTATTTTATGTTTTATGGACATTTAGATTTTTTTATTATTTATATATTTCCACAAGGGAAGAACATTTACAAACTTAAAAAAGATTAACTTTTTCTTTATTATTATTGCTTTAAAGTTTTTATTTCATAGATTTCAATCCTTCAATGCTATTTTCCAAATGTTAAAACTACTAATACACTGACATAATCAAACTTGATTCAGACTTTTATATCCATTTAAATTTTGCATTATGATGTGCTTAACCTGTCTTTAAAGATCTTGTTTCATTTCTTGTTTTTTTTAAGTACTCTGTCATGATATTTAGTTCTATGTTTATGTTGTGACATTGAGAAAGAGTTGTCAGATTAGAAAATCAGTATTTGAAATATTAGTTTTAAACAATTAACACAAATAATAGTTGGTTATTTAAAGCCAAAACATTTTTGGGATTGTAAGAATATATATATATATATATATATATATATATATATATATATATATTTTTGGGATTGTAAGAATATATATATATATATATATATATATATTCCCTGTGGATATTGTATTAACAATTTTTTGAGATTTTTTCAGATACTAGTTCTACTATTTAATTCATAGCTGGGGAGAGAAGAAATGGGTTCATACATTTTTCAGAGGTAGATGCATGTAAAGTGAATGTAAGTAACTCGACTCTCCTATTTCCTATTCCTAGCCATTATCTATTAAATCACGGACACATCCATGAAAGTGGTAAAGAATTTCCAAAATTTAGTTGCATTATTTTAAAAAATATTTTTACAGAAATCTCTTTTGATTTAATTACTTTTTTAAAAATATTAAAAAAAAAAGAAAAAGATAATTAGATTGTTATTTACATTTTTTAGGGAAAAACAGTGCACGCCTCCAGAGATTTTTTGACGAATGATAAAAAAACTTTAGTAAGTTTGCATTATTAGGAAAAAAAAAAAAAACTAATTTAGTCACAAGAAAATAGTGGGTTTGATTGCTTTTCTCAAATCAACTTTGATGGGAAGATACTTGAAATATTTCAAGATGTTCCAGTTTGGAGAAGTTTCATTATCTGTGTCTTGACGATTCTGGATGTAGGTGATTATGACTCTCCACAACTTCCTGTTCTTTGTAGCTCTTAATAAAATTTGTCTTGTTAAATATATTAATCACTATTCTGCCAACCAATTCCACAGGCTCATCAAGTAGTTTATTCACTGTTTTCCTCTCTCTTGCCTTCAGTATATCTAGTCAGTGTCAAATTCTCCAAGCCTTCTTTTCTCATAATGTGCTCTAGTAATTTCAATTGCTTGTTTCTGATTCTAAGTGTTTTTCTTTATTTTTGCTCACATGTTCAGTTCATGGTATTCTCAGAATTCTTCTGTAGAATCACATTTCTGTTGTCTCAAGTCTCTTCATCTGGGAGGAGATTGTCCAGTATTCACTTCCCTACAGGAGGACAGATATGACACTTTTCTTTGTTTCTACTAAATTTCTCCTGTTTCTTAATACTTTGTTTAATTTTTGGAAGGTATATTTTCCTATTCCAATATGTCATTGGATTTTGGTGTTGTATTTTCTGTTCAAGCATGTCATAGATATTTAAGTCTTTGTACTTGTTTGATTTTAGTGTCTCTCTTTCATAGTTCGCATCTTGGATCATTGTTTTTGCTGATAACCATACCTTCTGGTCTCATGTGTCTTGAACAAAAAATTTAAATCACAGAAGCAGAAACTTTATTAATAATATTTTCTCTGACAAGGGTAGTTAGATATTTAGTGACCTGTGGGTGATGGATATTTTTTTTTTTAGTAAAGTGTCTTCCAAAACGCTAAACAAAATATTAAGAAACAAAAAAAAAATCTCACTAGAAAAAAAAAGGACTGAACTGGCATGTAATATCCATCCTCCTATAGTAGTAGTTGCTGGCCATTTTCCTCACATATAAAGAAGAAATTTGAGGAAACAGAGATGCGGTTCCATAAAATTTTGCTGACAATATCAAGGATAGAGCATTGTGGATTTTTCATGAAAAATGGACACTTACACTTTGAATTAATTAAAAATCCTGGGATACTTAATGTGGAAAGAAGTCATAGAGTATTTGATACTCAAAGGACATATGGAAGAGAAGTGTGACAGAGGGAGGTAGTTTTCAACGGATTTGCACCAAAATTTACATGCACATGCTCCAAGTTAGCAGGAAGGCCAAGACCAGCTTTGCATTTCCCAACTCTCATCAATAGTGGAAATAATTGATTTTTTCATGCTTCTATGGCAGTTTTCATGTAGTTTGCGGCCATTTTGTACTGGCCAGAGTGAGAGCTGCCACGAATAAGCAGGAAGATTCTACTGGCCAGTATGAGAGCTAACAGCTGACTGACACGAATGTTAACTAGCATGCTAGCATGCAAAAAAAATCGATAGCTGCAGTCGTCACAAGTGGGAAAAATTTAAATCTGCATGGCACTTTACTCTAACTGGCTCATTCGCTTACTTAAACTCAACGTTGATTCTGATTTCGCAGAACTTGGTTGGGTGTGAAAAAGTATTTGTTGTTAACATTCTTTTTTCATTCGTTTTTTCCAGTTACGAGTTCTTTTTTAAAGCCGATTGTTTTGTGTTCATTTTGTTTGGTTCTTTTTTCGTAACAGATTTAATGTTTAGTATAGAGCTTAGAAAAAATTTGCAGTGTGAGATAGGCAAGAAGTAAGGCATGTATCAACATCAGCACGGCAAAGGGCACTCCTTTAAAGTCAAGGAAGGGCAAAAATATTATAAGTCAAGTGATATCGATTGCTGTATGGGTCGTACGATTTTTGAATCAAGCACGGCAACGCCGGGCCATGCTGCTAGATGGTAGAAAAGTGTGTAGGAGGAAAAGTAAAAGAACATTGCTAAGCACTTCCCTGGGTAGAGAGATGGGGAGACCTATTATTTTCACACCCTGAATTGACACAGAGCATAAAAGAAATCATGAAACTATCATACTAAAATATTTACTGGCCAATTTTTAGTCTTATGTTATAGAAATTTCAGTCAGCAAGAAAACTTGTACTATATTTTTGATAACATCCTTCTTAGTAAATAATTCTCCTTTAAGAGAATTTTCTGATCTGAAAAGAAAAAAGAAAATCATTACAAAAAGACCCTTCCATCATATAAAATAGCTACAACCAGACAGAACATTTTTTTCTTTATATTTTTGGTAAATTGTTTGATAGTGAAATCACACAGAACACAATGGCAGACAATACAAAGATTGTGCTCAAAGCAAAGCTAGAAATACAGTTCTATAATAGATTGGTAATTTATGAGCTGTGCTTTATCTCTTTTAGTGATCAGGACATCCACAGTAATAATGGAAAATTTGGCACATTAACCCACAGTCCACTTTATGTGTTATACTTTCTGGCTATAACTACAGTTTCCTATGCAATTTACAAATACAAGCCAGTGTATGTCTGGTCATTGGAAGGGAATTATTATGAAAACAATTACAAGTTATAACATTCAATTTTCTCTAAGAATTGAAGCCACTGCTCAGTAATAGTGGAGAAAAAAGGAAAAATAAAAATAGTATCATTACAGAAAATAAAAAGCTTTACGTAGTTCAACATATTAATTTCTTACATTTTTTAAATGCCATGTCACTTTGGGTAATTTTTTTAATCATTTCACCTCAAGTAAAACAATAAAGTCACTAAGACACGGGGTGTTAATGAGTTTAAAAGAATATGAGAAAAAAAAAATCATTAAGGAGAGAGAACAAAAAAGAACAGGAATTAAGAAGACAATGATTGTCATTGCATTTAAATTTTTTAAGATCAGATTTGGATAGCAAGAGAGTTCCACAAGCAAGAAGTGTGAGAGAAGAAACTATTAGCATAGAACTTACAGTTACATTTAGCCACTGCAACTGTAAAATGATGAAACCTTGCAGCCAGTCTAGTATAGATAATCACTGGCACAGATTCATTTTTTTGTTATCTGTGAATTTCCAAGATTTCTTGGCATGTTTTGGTATCTTTATTCAGAATTGTCCTTCTCTAAGACTACCTATCTTCTATGGTTGAAGAATTTAATCTTTATTTTAATACTAATTTTTGTCCAATACAAGGTCAAAAGTCATTCAATGTAGAGTGTTACTATGTGTTGTATGAGTGTAAGAAAAGGCAAGATGTGAAAGTCGTGGCCTATAGAGGAAAGGTAATGGTTAACCATAGACTTGAAGATGTTAAGATTATAGTGATGGAGAAAAATGGAGGAAACATCCTGCTAGAAGTTATCTGTTCCACAAACAAGTTGTTTGTATGGAACTTACTTCTTACTACTGGAATATGAAGAGAATGAAAGTTATTCACACTTAAAAACATGGTATGACAGACCCCAGTTGTAAAGGTCAATTGGACTAAGGAATGTAACTTATTTGAACACATGCCATGGAAATAGCAATAAAGCAACAAGAGGTTTGCATTATTTTGCCTGTGGAGAAAGGGGTTGTAGGATGGAAGATAATCACTCACAAGACTGTGTAGATGCTTTTGGACAAATACAAGACATTGAAGTGAGGATTGTGCAGCTCCAGGCCAGATATAGCAGCAGTGCTTTAGTGATTTTTTTTATGTAAAATTGTAACCAGCTTCCCCTGTATGTATATAAATCTGACTCCATCAATAAAACTATCATTAGTCTGAACAAGTTCCTTATAGGAATGAAACACATTACAAAGGTAATTTTTTTTTCCATTTATTTCCTCTGTCAAGATTCGCAAGTGAGTAATGGGCAGCTCCAGCCTAGATATGGCCATAATACATTTTTTGGTCTGATACTCTGGTATTTAGCCTATAGTTGAAGTGATGGATCCATACCTTTTCCAATGGAATTAGTTTTCAAGTAAACAAAATTGACTCGGTTGGAATTTGAACTCATCATGCTTATTCCATTTTCCATGCCAATAACGCCAGGTTAAAACACCCAAGATAGGTCACATGATGAGCACATCAAGAAACCATTCACAGAAACCCTAGGCCCTGGCACACAACCACGACAGATGGAGGAGGATGAGGAACAGTTCGGCATGTTGATGCCTCAACAAATTCTTCTAGGATTAAGGGTGAAAGAAGAAGTAGTTATTAAAAAGGTAAGGACAGTATTTAAAAAAAAAAAGCTGTAAAAATATTTAGCAAAGCCTTCCATAAAATAATCAAATGATTTTGTTTTGGAGATATGGGATAACAGGATCTTTTATATGTAGGGAAAATTAAATTTCCGTTTTCATTAATGCACATAGACTGAAATTGGCAAACTAATATACTCAGTATAAGTAATCTGTAGTCTACTACAAAAAAAAAAGAAAGAACTTTTCAAAAATTCTTCAGAAACTTTTTCAGGCTATATTTGTAAATCAGATTATCTTTTTTTTTTTTTTTTTTTTTTTTTTCCAAAAGTGTTGTATTGAGTAAATGAGCACAGAGTTTTATAGACAATGACCAGAGCATTGTCAATAAAAATTTCCACAAAAGGATTTTTTTTTTTTTAATTTTTTCTTTATATTAGTTTTGGAATACTTGGCAGGAGCAAGGTTGTGAGAAAAGCAGAAAGATATTAGGTTGGTGCAAAAATAATGACGTTACAATGAATATAAAAGAGACATCTTGAGTGGGGTCAGGAAATGGTGGAATGGGTCAAACCATAAAGTCCAGATATCACCTTCCCTCAATTCTGTGGTATGTATGTCCAATTCTTCATTTTTGTTTGCTTTATTTAAAAACACAACAAACAACACTAGGACCATTTTAGTTATCTGAATATTTGTATTTCTGAAATATTATGAAAATATGTTTTATTGATTGGTACTGAAGTATATATATTTAATTCCCATTTCATATTGTAATATTTCTACATCTCTCCTGAATTGAATTTATTTGCTTTGACTGATTGTTCATTTCTTTGAAGGCATTGCTTTTCCTGATTTTACCATCTAATTTTCAATTCTTTTTACTTCCCAATGTGCTGTTTATTTCCCAAGATAATCCATTTATCTTGAAGAGCTTCATAGGCTGTAAAATGTCCCTAGTTACCTCTCCTGAAATATCAGAATGCTTTGTTACAATTATGAAGTATGGTGATCGCTAGCAGAGTTATTGTCAGATTATGTCAAATCAATCTATTCCACATAATAGAAGAAATCTAAAGAAGAATCTGGAGTGTCAGCAGTCATGAGCTGGCGTTATAGCTTCATTCACAACCCCAATTAACATAACACAGCTTCCTTGTAAATAATTTCATGGTAAGTCTTCTGATGTCATTTCCTCTTTGGTAGCTTTGCAAATTTAACCTCAGTACTAGATTGGCAGTTAGGTTTCATCATTTTACAGTTGGAATTGCTAGATGTAACCATAAGTTCTATGCTAATAGTTTCTCCTCTCACACTTCTCACTTGTGGAACACTACCAAATTTTTGTATGCCCGTAGTCAGTGCATGGAGCTGGATGGAATCAAGGTTTTTTTTTTGTCATATGACTTGTGTATTGAGTTGAAGTAATGGAGTTCTAACAGGGT
>OZ010571.1:93100840-93173340 GCA_963932145.1 Acanthosepion lycidas | reverse complement strand
ATGTCTCATTGCTACTTGCAAAGGGGAATTTTGAAAAACTCATGTCCTTACATTTATATTTTGACTAAAAGGCACTACCAAATATAACTGTATAATCTATATATGGCAAAACAATATATATATATATATATATATATATATATAGAGAGAGAGAGAGAGAGAGAGAGAGATAGAGAGAGAGAGAGAGATTTCCGGGGAAAAAGTATAGTATGGAAAAATCTTTTAAAATTATTCTTGCTATATATATATATATACACACATATATATCAAGAATAATTTAAGGGGAAAGAATTTTCCACTTTGTCATACTTTTTTCCCCTAAAACTCTCTCTCTCTCTCTAATATATATATATATATATATATATATATATATATATATATACCTTGTCTCAGAAATATATATATATTCTTGCACTTCTTCCTTGTGGAACTCTCTTCTAGCTTCATGCTTTCCAGCCAAATTTGATCTTCAGAAATTTAAATGCAATGTCAATTATTATCTGCTGTCTTCCTGATTACTCTTCTATTGTTCTCACACTTTAATAATGTTTCTGCTTTCTAATTCTTTCACACTCAGTCTTAGTGGCTTTCATCCTTACATGGGGGAAATTTTGATAAAAGAATATATATATATATATATATATATATATATATATATATATATATATATATATATATATATATAGTGTGATGATTGTGGTGAATCTTGAAACAGACTCTCACTGATTTGTGTTGATCTCAGTGTCCACTTTTATATTTACATACATTCTATCTCTGATATTGAGCACTTTTACTTATAAATACAGCATACCTTAAATCTATATATGACGTAGGAGGATTCAACAGCAAGTTCCATTCTTGAGGCCCTAGTAGAGTTCATGCCTTTAATGATATTTACGACCAGTTTGTGACCCTCACATTATTCTACATACAGGAAGAACAGCTTGTGAAGGTTCTAGGAATGTTATATATGTATAAATCATATAGAGCTATGAAGTTTAATTTGGATTCATCATTTTTAACAAGCTTGTCAATTTTCTGACACTCCTGCTTCCTATGCAAAATTATATTCTCTGTTCTTAGATCATTGGATAATCATTTGGTAGAAGTACCATTTTTTTTCTGTTCTTATGATCAGTAAGCTTTACATCTAAGTTATATATGTCCTTTTGTCATATTTTTGTTTGCTGCTCCTGCTATGTTTAGACTGACCTTTCAACTTACTTCCCTATCACCAGACAAACAGGGATTGGCTGAAGACAATTGCAGAAGACTTACCACTCATTCACTTGCTGCTTGCAGAGGTGCAGTCAGCTAAATAATAATAAAAAAATAATAAAAATAAAAAAGAAGGAAAAGAGCAATAAAAGAAAAAGAAAAAACCAAGGAAGAAACGGTGAATGAAAAACAACTTGTCCAATTTCACCATCTGGGCAAATCAACAGCCATTATACCAGCATTGCTCGCAGCAAGGAAAGTTGATTTTTCCATTTAAGGTAAGCTTTTATTCAATTCTATATATAATATATATATATATATATATATATATATATATATATATATATATATATATATATATGACATTTCCAGATCCAAAGAAACTTTTGAACCAGAAACCGATCTTGAGTCCTTGCATACATATTAAAAAATTCCTCTCAATCACATATGAGGCTGGATAAAAAAAGTAATGTACATTTCAGTTAACCTCCCACTGATACTTTTGTAATACCTTTGCATTTCTTCTCTTCCTCTTCTTCTCTCTTCACTTCATCCTCCTAACTTTCTATTACACTCAATGCGATGCATTTGTTTATGCATTTAGAAAAAATAATATAGTGTTCATTAGTTTTTTTTTTTAAATAAAGTGTTAAGAGATCATTTGATAAAAATCACCTGAGGATACCATAAGGTTGAAACCAAGGTAGTGGATTCAAATGATCTCATGACTTTTAAAGTGTGTGTGTATGGGTATATATATATATATATATATATATATATATATATATATATATATATATATATATATATATATATATATATATTATTAAAAAAAACATTGGTGGAACCAATGAACAATTTGCCAATTCTTATCCAGGTACAATATCAAATAGAACCAACGATGCTGAAAAAAGAAAGAGAAAGAAAGGCCTAAAAAGCAAACTTTGTAAAGTGCTCAAAGCCCATATTGCCTAGACTGAGCAAAAAATGCTTACCTATGTTAAATCCTATATGAGGATGGCTCTAGTCATAACTAGAGTGTCATGCTTGTATGATCTTCAGGCGTTTTATATATATTATTTGAAGCCATAGCTCATAAGCTTTCTGAGATGTTTCACAGAGAAAAAAAAAATATTTAAAACATCCCTTTGCTTTCATCAAGAATCTTTGAAAAGATATTCTTTACTACAAAGTATTTTCATTTACAAAAAAAATTAAGTCTGATAAAAATGCTTCTTTAATATATTTACATTTAAATTGAATATTTCTCTAACATTTGATAGATTATTTCACAAGGGAATTATCTGCCATTTCAGAAAGAAGTGGAAGAATAAAAATATAATCCAGAAATATTATTTGCAACACATTTTTTCATAATTTACTTGCCTTTCTCAAGTTAGCAGATGCCATTATTAAAAGAATAGAAAATAGTCAGTATTTCTTTTAAAAAAGTAATGAGATGAAAGATGTTTCGAGAATATGACAAACTTCATACTGTTTTTTATTTTAATTAAAATAAGCTGTCACATAATTAAACATGATTTTCTCATGACATTTGTTAAAAACTTAACTAATACCAAACAACAAATGGCATATACGACTGTAAACCATGACTGACCAAAACTGCTAGTTTTATGCACTGTTATGCAATCAGGTGGTTGATAGTAAAATAGGAACCCTTATACCACCAGGTGAGTCTAAAATGGTAAGCCAACCAAACTTGTCTGAAAGTGGGTAACCTATCTGGCCAAGATCAAAATAGTTGAAAAGCAAAAATATATTAAAAAAATTCTACCAGAAAAGTCTTACTGGTGTGGCAAAAATGTGCTCAATGCTATAGGGAACTATAGCACCATGGTGGAGGAGCATATAGCTTCAAGCCAAAAAAGTGATCTATAATACCGGGTCACTAAATTCACCCATGCCAGAACATTTATAATTAGAATTAAGGATAAGAAGCTTCCAAAAGAGTATGCCTAAGATGGAAGAAAGAGTGCTCAATGCGATAAAAATTGGCATTATATATAGGATGGATTCATGGCAGTTTCAATATTTTAGAAATGAACCGTTAGACTACTGCCACAAATGATTTGATTATTGTGATGATAGCTTGCATAGAACCAATCACACTTTTGAGGAGAATTGATAAGGAAGAAATGATGCACAGTGTGTCATGAAGCCTCCCAACAATCCTTAAGTTTGAATTTAGAGTTTTCATTCTCCTAGACTGGCTGTCACCCAAGGCAATATAAGATTAGGAAATGAACAAATGAAAAAGATAATATAAATATTAAATGACAAAATTTTAATTTCTTCCATTTTTTTCATTTACTAATCAAATACTTTCATGTGTGTATGATGGATTCTCCCATTGATGAAGGTACAACAGTTTGATTCATAGAACTGAACAGCCAGACTATCACTACATATGATTTTATTTAAGTGGTGAAGGCTTCTACAGAATCAACTACACTTTTCAAAATAAATAAATACAGAGAACTGGTGCACATAGTGTGTCACAAATTTATCAGATAACCTACAGGTTTTGAATTCAATTCAGAATTCAGTATTAACAACATTTAATGGCCTGAATGTCTGAGAAATCTCATAGAAGACATGTGTCCTTCAACAGGAATTGAACCTGTATGCTACACGAAACCATCATATAGCCTGATGTACTATATCATTTAGTTACAGAGGAAGCGTCTGGTTAGCAAGGTTGAATTACTTGCTAACCAGAATGTTGTTAATACTGTATATTATAAACTTAAATATTTGTATCTATAAAAATAACATATAAATGATAAATATATTAAAATAATTGTTGGACTTAGTCCATTTCATTATATATATATATATATATATATATATATATATATATATAAATAAGTTAAGTTATAAGGAACTTGGTAAACCGAATTGGTAAATCCAAAGAGGATGAAATCCTGAGAGCTCAATGTTAGGACAGAGCTAATATACAAAAATTACACTACCCACCAATTTCTAATCCCATTTTTTTTCTCATTTCGTTGTTGGAAGATTTACCTGATGATCCTGAATCCTTAAAAAAGGATTTAGGTGAAATAAATTATCGTAATGGTACATTAAAGTGATTTGTTTTTCATTACATTTATATATATATATATATATATATATATATATATATATATATATATATATGTAATGTGAAGAAATATAGGTTTAAGATGTGCTATATTTATGGGATAAAGTGCTCAATATCAGAGATAGAGCATATGTAAATATAAGTATGAGTGAACATTGAAGTCAACACTCGCAGGCGACAGACAGGCTGTTTCATGCTAGATGCAATTATCAGGCTGCCTGATATATATATATATATATATATATATATATATATATATATGTATGTGTGTGTGTGTGTATCTCAGCGAGTCTTTTGGTTGTCATGGCATGGAAGAAGGAAAATATAATAATAATGATAATAATAATAATAATAATAAAAGAACTTGATAAATATAGAATGGTTGTTTCATTTTAGATGTGCACTTTTTCATAAATTTTAAAAAATTAACCATTGAATGACAAAATAAAATCTACTCATAACAGATAATCACTTTCTTCTATGTACTATGTCCTTTTAGGAAGTTGGCGATCAAGGCTCTCTACTATTTCCTGTTCTTTGTAGCTCTTAATAACTTTTGTCTTTTTGTTGTCTCTTTCAAACCCTGCTCCATTCACTCAAGCTCACCAGGTAAGTTGTGTCTTACTTTCCTCTGGCCATCTTACCTTCAGTCTGCCCTGTGAGTATCTAATTTTGCAAGCCCTCTTTCCTCATTGTGTGTTCCAGCAAAAAAACTTAATATGAGAGAAATGAATATGGAATCCCAAAAGCTGTAAGGATAGGAAGTTGTGGAGATCTATGGTTGTCTACGTCCCAAAGAAATTTGGCACATAAAAAAGAAGAATATAACTAGCTTTGCATTATTTTTGTTTGACAGATTTTAAAAGTGAAGTATAAAAGATTTAACTGAAGTTTGAAAGGCTGCGTGGTTATATGAAATTGGCAACCATTTTTTGAGACCAATATGGCAGCTTAGGTAAGCAGGATGCTTACCAAGTAAAGAAGTCTCAACTTTGGAAGTGTATTTGTCTTGTGCTTCTTATCAAAATACCAAGTGCAGGTTGATTCATCTTAAGGGTAACAAAGGCTAAAGTCAATATTATCATCTACAGTAATACAAGAGTCTGTCTCATCTTTTAATTATCAGATTAGGAATCTATTTAACAGCACTTCTTTGGTTCTTTTTAAAGAGTAATTCCTTAGGGAATTGTGCCAATTGGTAGCATAGTTCTTTACTGGGTTGGTGAGGTTCATTAATTAAATCTTCATTATAAACAATAGCCAAGATACAGCATAAAAAATGACTGCAATGTTTTTACGGGGGGGGGTGATCAAAAGAGATTTGTTTTGTCATTTGGTAAGATTCTATGAAGTGAGCTGGCCTGAGATGATTTTTATTTTTATTTTTTTGATATTGCATATAGTGAACCCATTACATGTTGGGGGTCACCACAGATCAGTTCAATTAAGACCTCTGATATCTAATGATGTATTTGAAACCATTTCCCTCCAAGCAAGTCCCTAAGACAAGTGAGAGTAACTGAGAAAATATTATTGAGGAGAAAGGCTATTAAAAGAACGGGATTCACAAAGACAGGAGTTGCTGATATAATTTAAATATAGGCATGTTTTTTTCAGGAATACTAGGTGCTTTAAAAAAAAATGGCTTTGCAGGGGCTGAAAGAAAATGTGAACCAGAAATTCAATCATAAACTGGAAACGAGCGATAAACCTATACTCATGTTCAAAACATGAGGAAAAAGTGTGTACTCTATATATGTGTATGTTTACCCAAGTTGAAGAGATTTAAAGAAACTGATCAATGTATTCTGTCATCAAATTATCTTGTGTTTCCATGTCTTGTGGGATTTTTCACACATCTCTTGAAATCAATCCAGCAAGAAATGAAGGATTTTATTTTCTATCAATTTTTCTTTCTTATAGGAAGCCATTCCAGACCTTACATTTCCAAACTTTTAGCAAGTATATCCCGAAGAGATAAGGACCAACAACTAGTGACAATTTCAGAGATTAGGTCCAGAAATCCAAAAACACATCTCAGTAGACATTTTGTTTCTAACTATTTTACAACAATTTCTTTAAAACTCAGATGGTGTTCATGTTTAATTTGTTAAAAAAGTAAAATAAAATAAAAAAAAGAAAAAAAAAAGAAAAAATGTCTTATGCAATCTGATACAAAGTTTGAGATTGTTTTCAAAAACCATTTGCATTTAGATTGAATTCAGGGGAAACTATCTTGGAGCATAAAAAAGAAAGAAAATGTCTTCAGATATTTGTTTATTATTCACTCCTTCATACCAATTCAAATCTTGATAAATTTTTGGAGATTTAGTCACCGATATGGTCTTTTTTTTCATCTAAAATTCACAGACTTATTGGTATATCTTCCATCAATAATCAAATGGCTTTGCAATCTTTTTATAGTATCTTTTTAATACATGTTATGTGAATTTGTATTAAATAACTAAGCATTTCTGATAAAGAAATCCAATTGTGATATACATTACGAAACTAACAATAAACCATATCTTTTATCAAGCTGAATGTGTATAAAACAAGTCTTTCTTGGCAAAAATAGTATTGATAATGGTGAGATTAACAGTTTTTTTTTTTATATGGAAACATTAAGCATTCATTGATCAAAAAAAGCCTTATGGCCAGTTAAAATTTATAAGATCTTTCTCTTACAAAAGACTTTTTCAGGAAAATATCTTTCTCAAGTTCACTGTTATCACTCTTTCCTAGCTAAACTTTTGTTTAAGGTAGTGTAGAAGGTTAACATCTTGATTATGTCATTATTTTCTCTTCAATTTACATGTGCTATCCATTTTAGCTGTTGCTGCTGTTGAAAGTCATCAAGTGATGTGGCCTTTGTTATTCAGTTAAGTTCTTTGTGATTCTGTAGTAAAAGTCTGTGATCTGGCAAAGGTTAGTCCTCTTTAATACCTAGAGTATTCATTCATTTGAAATAATTAATTCATGAAAGCAATTGTATATAGACTGTCCTTTCTTTGTGTTTTGTTATTATTTCACCTCAGGCAAGACAATAAAGCCATTAAGACACAAAACGTGAAAGAAACTGTGAAAATGTCATTATGGAGAAAGGGAAATAAAAGAACAAGCTCAAAGAGACAAAAGATGGCAACTAACATGGCATTTAAACTTTTGAAGATTGCAGTTGACAGGAAAGCAAGAAACCAAAAGAGAGTTTGACAAGCAAGGCTAGTGAGAGGAGAAACTATTAGCATAGACCTTATGGCTACATTTTAAAATTTTAACAGTATAATGATAAGACCTTGCTCCCAATCTAGTACTGTGTTCAGATTCATGAAACTGAGATATCAATGAGGAAAGCTCATCAGAACTATAGGGGGTTAGCTAACACCCTACTGCAGTTATATTAACACAAATGTAACAAAATAAACAGTGACAATAGAATAACAAAGTTCATGGCAAAATATACATTAACAATGAATAGATTATATTTATATCCAATAACAAGTACAACATTTGTTGAGTTTAGTATTTTAAATTGTTTAAATATTTTTTGTGTTTGATGATTTAAGTCAATAATATTTTAGATCAAAAGGTTCTGTGTTGTTATAATATATGCTCAATATAAGAAAGTATATTTCAGTATTTAGGTATTTATAGTGAATTTAAAACAGTTTATGTTTGCAAATAATTTGTGTAAATTTCAAAAGACTTACTGAGAGTTTGAAAGGATTATCTTTCTTTGATCAGATATTTTATATTGAGTTCAGTTGCGTATTCAAGTTGTAAGTTTGTTTAAAATAATATATGTTTCAGAGTATTATATTAAAAATAAGTTTTTAATATGAAATCTGAATATTGAAATAATTACACACGGGATTGTCAACAGGTAGAAAATTTCCCTCCTCTCTCAAAAGGAATGATTTAAGTGTCACTTGAATAAAAAAAGTTTGTCACATGATAGGCTCATAATGACTGAACAGGACTGTCTTTTCATTCAATTTGGATGTAGTCAAAAATATATCATTATTTTTCACATATAATAACCAATCAGAATGCATTATTTCATATTTCTGATTTATGGATTTTGAAAAGAATGTAACATTTTGAATCCTACAGAACAGTTACCATGAAAGTATTTAGAGAAAATGTATATGGAAGCTATGTTAGAGCAGTGAGAATATGACTGAAGCTGAGATGCCAGGTTAAGATGACTGACATTGCAGATTAATCTTTGGATTTTCTTGAGAATCTCTAAATACAAAGCAAAAACACCATACCAGATGTGGCAGTAATATTAAATGCACTGATGAATGGTAGATTGACAAATGTGAAAGAGAGATTTTTAGTTTAGACATTTATGAACAAATTGGAGGTCATACATGGCATCCATATGAAATTCTAAATATGATAAGGTTATTTAAGAATATAACTCATCTCCATGGTTAATATTTTGATATACTAAATTTAATTAGAGATAATTAATCATTGTTAATTCATGGCCAAATCTTCAGAAGAGGATACTCTTCAGCTGAAAACAAGATGTACATACTACCACTTGTCAAATCAGCCTTTATGGCTTAGATAGACACCAGACACATTAGAGTTCAAGCCAAGTTAAAAGTTAAACAAACTAGACCACTTGAAATGTGCTTCATCCCTTCAGGAAATGGAAAATCATGGCTCTCCAAAACTTCCTCTTCTTTGTGGTCCTTAGCAGTTTTTTTTTCACATTGCTAAGCTTCCTCCCCAAATCTGCCATCCATTCATTTAAGCTCATCTGTGGGATAAGAGTTGCAGGGTAGAAAATAATTCACCACCAACAAGTCCATTTAAATGCCTCTGATATGTATCTAAAGAGTTTTAACAGAATCTACAGAAGAATCTGCAATATTATTGGTCCTGATCTGGTATCTTGACCTCAATCATTTTTTCACCATCATAGCATAGCTTCCCTATACCTTTTCAATAAATATTTTCATGGCAATTGTTCTGAGGTGCTTTCTTCTTTGTTACTTTGACTTCATGAGTTTAAGTGCAGCTAGATCTCATCATTTTACTGTTAAAATTGCAAAATATAATACCAAGTTCTATAATAATAGTTTCTCCTCACACATTTCTCACTTGTGGAACTCCCTTCCAGCTTCTTGCTTTCCTGTCAATTACAACCTTCAAAATTTAAATGCAATATCAACTGTCATCATTTTTTTCCATTTATCCTATTCTTTCTATCGTCTTTTCTCCCCAGCAACATTTTTTCAATAATCACTTTTGTCTTTGTGGGTTTATTGCCTTGCTTGAAGTGAAATGATTGAAATGAACGTCAGGAAATAACAGAAATCTTAATTGAATCTTGTTCTAAAAGGAATTGACCAGTGGTGACCCTAACATGTGATGGGTACACTCCATGAGATATTGAAGTAAATATTGCACTTGGTGTCACACCATAACCTCAAAAGAGTCAGGTGCATCAGTGCATTAATCTAGAAGATGGCCTTGTAGCCACCAAGTCAGAATCAGACATCAAAGGATGTCAGCGATTGCTCTGACATAAACAGGAAGACAACCCAGTTGAACTTAGGATATACACACACATAAAAGGGATGACAGTAAGGGACATAAATGCCCAGCTCACAAGAAGCATGGCAGAGTCCTTTGTCCTCTTGTTAGATCAAATTTCAAAGAAAGTCCCCAAAATAACATGCCAATCATAGTTTGAGAGAATCCAGAAGTAAATAAACAATTATTTTGCATATTAAAGATGTAGTCTCATATTCTTATCAGATATTACACAATAATGTTTCGCAAGTAATGTGATCTTTATATTGAATTCTATTCGGGTGGAATGGTTGCTTTGATGCTAGGTAATTTAGCATTTCTCTTATTTGGAATGATGATCTGGATTTGCATTAAACTTGCTTATTGCAATCACTTTATGATATAATTACTGAGACAACATCACTTACCAAAGCCACATTGAATAGGGATGCCCCGAGATAACAATAAACACTTAAAATGCTTACCAACTTACATATCTGTGGCAGTCATTTGCTCTATATTGGTTGATAGACATCAAACATGTGACTGTGAACAATTGTTATTTTTTGGTATGAAAATCAAGAATACAATTAATGGCATCAAAAGCCTAGGAAAAATATATCTATATATTAAATAAATATGTATCCAAAAAGCAATCATTAGATGTTTGTTCTTGTGTTCCCAGTACCGAATATGAGATGCTACTTTGAAAACACTCTTTATGAAAACATGAAATGAGCGTCTTTATAACAAAAGTCGGCAGAAACTGAAAACAGAAATTATCAAAGAATGGAAATTGTTTAAAATGAAAATCAGAAATGGAATAAAACCAAAGATAAATATAGATTTGAACAAAATTAAGATCATCTATTTTTATATACCTTTAGGATCCTTTTGACCAATGCTTTCTCGAAAGGTATTCATTGGCAATATATAGACAATCCAATCCTATGTCTTCCTATTGACTTTTATGTAAACTGGACATATGACTCTTACACAAGCTGGATCTATGCCTTCTAGTGTCGCTCTATCTGGCTTTTAGGTAAAAATAAAATCTGAGTGTCGAGAACACAAATTTTTCAACAACATGAAGAAATGACTTTTGCAGAAATGGAAAAAGACCAAAGCTAAATATGACAATAACATTTATACAGTCAGATACATGTATTTACATATTTAAAAAATGAATATTCTTTGGCCATAAAGAGACCAATTGTTTGAAATGATTTTTCCTAAGTGAGTCTGTAAATTTTCAAAGTGTTTTTCTTACAAGTGAAGAAATCAAGTGGCATTGTATGCCAATACAGGTGTGTATTAAGGAATGCACACAGATTACATGTGATAGCAATAATTTTAAAACATGGTGAACAAAAAAATGGGGATATAAGACTTATATTCATTGCTACATTGTATGTAAAAAAATCTTCCCTGACTGATGCATTGTCATGGAAATGTGTGTCTATGCTGCTGATTGAGACTAGACTGATTTGCTGACTGTCATTGCAGATCTGGTCACTGATGAGCTGTTTTTGTCACTATTTGACAGCCAGTGCTTGGCTCCCAAATCCTATCTTAGTTTTGCAAGGGAATGTACTCAGTCATCCAATCCCTAACCTATTTCCAGGTCATTTGGATTTCAATCATGCAGATTTTGTAAAAAGCACATCATGTGACTTGTCATATCCAATCTGCTTCCAGAAACTACTTATTTAATTTGGAGCTGTGTTTGTACAGAATTGTAAAAATGTTTTTCATATCTACTGAATTTAGTAAGATTTATTTGTAAGCATGTCTTACTTGTTTGCATTTCACTTATTGGCTGTAAAATATAAGAGTTTACATCCTATACCTTCGTATTGACTCTTACATAAACTGGACCTATGTCTTCATTTTCACTGTGATTTTTGCATTATGACACATTCAATATTGAATGACCCATACACATTTTGATATGTCATTAAATTAACCAACAAACCAATCTTCTTCTACACATTGATTATATGTCTTGCTACAAAGCTGAGCTTATAAAATTATCATTTTTATACATCAACTATTAATTACCTACTTAATACTTACATATAATATTTAATCAATAAATCAAGCATCTAATTTGATTTTTTGAAAATATATTTATATTATTTTTACCTGTGCCCATCATATTGAAATTAACTTCTTTCATTGAATCATTTGCTTTCATTTCATCAATTAATTTATTTTCATTTAATCATGGATAGTAGAATTTCTTCTTGGTGACATTTTGACTTGTTTTTGAAGTCTAAAAAAAATGATTCTAAACTCAAAATTATTTTTCCCCAAATTACAACATCTATCAATATAGCTGTTTCTGAAATCCAGAATACATTGATAATCACTGTTAGACTGGATAGGAATCAATATCTGTGGAAATAATTTATCCCAAGTCACTTGTAATGAAGTCACTGTGCAGATTAAAGATAAGACAAGATGTAATCTCTCATATTTAACATCATATTTTATTTAACTCTGTATTTCATCAATTTCCATCAGCCAGTGTGTGTGTTCTCTTATGTGTCACCCAGGAGCATTCATCTGGACATGGATCCTAAATTCTTGTCTGTGATCTCTGAGAGATTGCTCATCTCCTTTCTTGGGGTAGTTATTTATATGTCTCTTGTAATACAATCCCTTCCCACACTTGCAACCCTCCAGCTGATTTCTCTGATTTTCTCTTTATAATAAAAGGTCTGAGAGGTTGTTACAGTATTCAAATCACCCACAACAAAGCAAAAGACAAAAATGGTATTTAAATATAAAAATATAAGATATCCTTATTTTCATGTTTTTTTTACAATGGAATTTTTTAGTGTGTATGAATGTTAAAGTTCTTATAGTCCTTGTTTGTAATTGTTTGTTAAGATGAAAATAAATATGATTTCTTTGCATGTATGTGTGAGAAAAAAAAAGAGGCAAGGGAGAAAGTAAGAAGGAAAGTGTAAGTGTTATGTAGCTTGATGAGGAAGACGGATGAATGAGTAAAGGAATTCTTTTCATACCAATGTATTGTTTTTAGCTAGGTTGTAATGGTAAAGTTTTGAACTGGGGGGAATAAGGAATATAGCTTTTCTGGACATCTGACATGGAAATAACAGCTGTATAAGTTTCTGATCTTTTGAAAGAGGGTTGAAAATAATTGCCTCCAATTCTATGTGGTTATCACTAACTACTCTGTGGTTTAGGTAGGCTACAGCCATTGCTTTGCATGCACTACAAAACCATACTCTCTCAATTTCTCACTAAAAATCAAAAAACATTTTTTCCATGCTCCACAAAGTTGTAGAAATTTGAATTGGCAAGATTTGTATATCTCTCTATTTTTGTTAGTTTGGAATGACTTGAAGGTTTATAGGAAATTTGTTTAAGTTAAATGAACAGAAAATGTAATTAAGGCCGAAATATTCTTTTCCGTTGCTATGTAAAGCCACATGAGTTTGTGACACATCATTTTTCCTAAATTCCCTAGTATTTAAAAAATTTATATGGACAACACAAAAGGAAATAAATGGATCCCATGTCTATGATTGTTGCTTAATTCTGACTTGAACCATCACTTGGTGTTTGATTCCAAATAAAATATTGATTTTCAATTCAGGTTGACTCTCCAACTTTAAAGAGTAGCATAACATGTAATTTCTATTTGATAAGATTTTTATATATTAAAAACCAACAGTTCAGCACAACTTTTCACCAATGAATAAATACAAAATAATATTTATTTACATTATTTATATTGTTCGGTCTGTTGTCCTCATCTTTATTGCCATATTCACCATGAATATGGCAATAAAGATGAGGACAACAGTTAAAATAATGTAAATAATTACAATACCTCATCTCAGGAATATAGACAAAAAATATTTATTCTGGCTATTTGCTGTTGTTTTAATCAAATTTAACGAATCATTTCCATATTTTCAACCTGGTGGCTTTAACTGCAGAATATTTTAGAAATAACAAAAGCGTTTTGAAATTATATAAATTTAATTAATAATAGTGATATATGTGACGTTATTTTTCATATAAGGTTTAAATGTTTCTGAAATGTGTAATTCAAATTGACAAAAATTGAAATCACATTTTCCTGAAAAATGTTTTTTAAAAAAGGGTTTCATAAATTTCAACTGACAGTAATGATAACTGTTCAGTTAACTTCTGGAAAAAGGGGTAGACACAGGCTCTTTTTTCACCAACCATCCTCAGGATAAGATGGGGAATTCATCACCTTCCCAAACCAGAACGGCAAATATGTTCCAACATGCTCAACAGCCATAAACAAACGTAGACATTTCAAACCTGTTTATCCATATTCTTAACTTTTTCACTACTTACTATCATTCTATCATTTTTTTTCTCAGATTTTTTACTATATTTGGTGTCTTATTTCTTCTATCAATAAAGGTTCTGTAGCTTTATTCATGTTGAATTAAAGAACATCTCTTCTTATTTCATTCATTTACACAACAATTCTCTTACCAACCAAAGCAAAGATTCTTCTTTTTTTATGTGTGGTGTCCCTTCAGGATGTTAGCAATCATGGCTTTTTACAATTTCCTGTCCTTTGTAACTTTTTGTCATCTCTCCTAAACCCTGTTCTGCCATCTATTTATCTAAGCTTGATAGATAGCTTATATGTTGTTTTCCTCTGCCCTTTTTGCCTTCAATATGTCTTCTGAGTATTAGGCTTTTCAAGCCCTCTTTCCTAATTATGTGCCATAGAAAATGCAATTGTCTTTTTCTGATGTTAAGTATAAGGATCCTTTTCTTTCAAGTAACTGTTATGCTTTATTAATCACCTACACCCACTGGAGTGGTAGTACATGTTAGGGTACAAATAGTGGCAAATAGAAAAACCCCAAAAAGACAAATCACTATCAGAATATAAAAATACATTTTTATGGTAAAATGACCAGAAATACATTTTATCCGGAGTTAAAGGCATACAATTTTGGAGGCATGAAATTGCATTCTAAATATTTAGATTTCAGCATTAAATAACCCTTAGAGGGTGATATGTCACTAAACAAAATCAAACAACCTACACCCTCCCATACTCCCATTTCTCCAGATTTAATATTGGAAAATTCAAATCAAAGTTTAAAATATCAAGCACTCCTTATAAAGTATCATCTCAATTGACGAGAATACTTTTAGAATAAAACATTTACACTAATTTTACAGAAGAGAAAAAAGTACTTTTAATTTTAAATGAATTCTTGAAATTTATAAATGTGTATGTTTAACCATTTCCCAAAAGTGATAATAATTTTTTCCTACCTGGATAATAATTTGCTGATTTTAGGATTAAGCAATATATGTGCAATAAAAGTGAATGTATCTGAAAAAATACACAAAGTATCAATCATTACGAGTACTGTTTATTTAAAAGTAAATTAAATTTTGTTACCAGTTATCAGGTGAACAGGCATTTTGAGATAATAATCTCTTAATTTCTTGAAATTTTCCAATTATAACACCTCATTGGAATTTTTTTTTAGATGAGAAAGTATCATTATTATTTGTCTTTTGAATTGGATTTGCAAATAATAATGATAATATTTCATCAAAACAGAGTGTGGAATTTTTGGGTATTATCAATTTCCCTATTTGGCAGTAAATGTTGGAAAATCTCCTTCCAGATGAAGCAAAAAATGAAGACATCAGAAATATAGTTCAATAAAAGATACTGAAAATCTCAAGGAAAGCACATAAGCAAAAAATTCTTAAGGAAAAAAGAAACAAAAAAAACATAGTCAGAGTCTGAAAGAAATAGTTGAAATTTTGGGGGTACAAAATCAGGAAGGAAGGCTTGGAAAATTTGGTACTTACAGAAGAAATTGAAAGCAAAAAGAACAGGAGAAATAACAGATGATTTTGTGTGAATGAATGATGGAACAGGATGTATGGAGATGGTAAGGGACAAGTGTTGCCAAGAGCTACAAGAATATGAGGTTGTGGAGAGCCATGATCATCTATGTCCTGAAGGAATCACAGCACATAGAAGATTTGGACTAGCATGCTCATCTTGGCTGTTATACTCATAAGTTTTCAGCCATTGTACCTTACAGCTATCTTGAAGTTTTTGTCATTCTCATTAATCTTCTTAGAATTTTGAATCCAAACCTTTTATTCCATCCACAATACAAAGTCAAAGAGATTAGAGAAAATAAAATTATACAAGATATCGACTAAGCAGGCAAAGTGAAATAAGAATAATCTTGCTCTCTGTTCAAAATTCTTGATGTGAAAAAATTATCTTTTTTTTTTTAAGTAAATTTAAATGTTGCAGACTGTAGGAAAATGAGATAGTACCAATAAATAAAATGAATTTTCCCATGATGTATACTACAAAGAACCTGGAAAGGGTTTCTGGTCACATGTGTGATTTTATGATCCCACTTCCAGAAAGGACAGGATCTTTCTCTTTTTCCACTTTCCAATGAGATCGTTTGGAATTATTTTCAGCAGTCCTAACCATGAAGTAGAGATATGGCCATCCCAACTTAGTGTGAGGCTGATTTAAGCTCAACTATCTGTGCTCATTCTTATCCTTACTTCTCATAAATCAGTTCAGAACCAAAAATAAAAACAGACATACTCGAGACATTTAACTTTGTTTCAATACAATAAACATAAAAGAAATAAACATCAAGTTTTTTGTATGCTTCTTCTACCTTCTTTGTTTATATATTGAACATGCACTTCCACCTAAAAAATACAATCAAAACCCACAACCTTGTTAACATCTACAAGACTACAGAATGTCTACCGCATTCATCATTCTCTTTTCATATATGTCAGAAATTTTGAGATGAAGAATTATCATTATTATATCCCTTTTTGTTTGAACTGGCAACTGATGTTGATTGTTAGACTAAGAAACTCAAATGAGAATAAGTTACCCCGATGGATAGAATGAAGGTTTTGGTTAAAATTTCTGCAATAGTTACAGAGTGAAACAGTACAAAAGCCAACCAGTTTATGCTGGTTGGAATAGAAAGGCATACAACTCCAAATTTTCATCATGAAGATATGGTTATAGTATGCTTTGTGGCTGTAGTTTTTTTTTTTATTTGTCAAGTTGATCATATTCTAAGTATTTATATTCTCTTTGAAAATAAAGACAATTTGGATTCAGAACATATTCAAATGCTCTGAAACTTGAAATACACCAAATATACAAATGTTTAAGAACTCTCATAATTAAAATATTAATGTGATTCCAAATTCAATCAGAGAGAAGATACTTATACAATTATTTATATTTTTTCATGAACCAGAGTTAATATGTAGCTCTTGATCTTAGTGAAGAAAGATAATACAGCATTTATAAAGGTTTTATTCTACTACAAAAGTAGTACTCATACATTTTCTAAGAACTTAGTATGAATATGTTGGAAGGAGTGCAGTACAAGAACAAAGGATTTATTGACTATTCCATACTGTTGCTTGTATATATATATATATATATATATATATATATATATATATATAGTAGTGGCCATAATATAAGGAACGAAAACAACAAAAACATAAATATGTGTATTACTTAAAAAGTAATGCCTGATTAGCAATGAAATTTTTACCGAATAAAGATTAGGGTGTAATGCATAAATATTATACAAAGTTACAAAAATTTACATGATAGTTTTTTTTTTAAATAAAAATTAATTGGTTTGTGCCATCTACCTAATTTCACTCACAAGACTTGGATCAACCCGTCGTATGGTTTTCAGGCACTTTCCAAAGGTGCCGCAAGCTGGGATTGACCCCACCACATTGATAACGTCAAGAAGTCACCTTCCTGACAAATTGACCATGGTGAGATTTGAAACTGGGTCTCATAGAATGCGAACATTCTAACCACCCAGCAATGTGCCCACTGTTGGTTGTTTCTGTTGGATTACTGCCCACTGATGATAACCAAAAGTGGCAAGATTTTGAATTATTGCCCTCTGATGATAATTACAGGTAGCACAAGATTTGACATAACCCATCTCTTTCTTGGTGACTTTTCATAGCAAAAAGATATATTCTTTTTGCCCCCACCGACATGTAAATACCTCAACTACAGACAATGAAAGCTGCTTTGAACTCTTCATATTTAATTTCATTTCTTATTTTTCCTTTTGTAAAATGTCCTGTCAATCTATATTTGTTAATAGGTATTTCTTTAAATAATGTGTTTTATATTTTCCTGGACTCACATGAGACCATCAACATTATTTGCAGGTCAAATGTACCAGGAGCATAAAAATATGATCAAAAAGGTTAATACATGCAACATATCTCAGACTATAGTAAATATAAAATAATAAAAATACAACATAAAAACTTCCTATTATATTTTATTTGCTCCTCTGTTTGTATGTTAACATGTACATTACAGCCTACTGTTATTTCAGTTGAATAAAGAACCATTCCATTTTGATTACAAGGGATGATAGGAGAAACATATATCAGAGACACTGTTTAGATTTAGTGTAAAAAAGAAAGCATTCATAATATTAAGATTGAAAGATTGATAGATTCATTCATTCATTTTTGATGATTTATCAACCCTTTGCAAGTTATTTAAAGCCAGAAAATATTTTTGATTGTATGAATTATTTTGGAGATAATAATGATTTAGTGATACAAATCTTAGTAATTAACCCATAGCTGGGGGAAGAACAGGATGATAATCCCTGTTGAAAACCTGTTCACATGCCTTCATAAACATAATTGAGCTTGTTCAACACCCACAGAGCTAACCTGTAGTTTATACTACCGCTATACAGTACAAACTATATAGTTACATTTTCTGGAAGAGAGTACATACTCTGGTATGATCTACAGTTTAAACAATGACAGTACACTAAAATCCTTCATCATGATGACTTGTGAAATTGTGTTAGCACAACCACTTAGGGTTTCTGGACATTTCATCTACACAATTTCATAAGCAGGGCTTGGATCAACCTCTGGTGTAGTTTTTAGTCATCTTCCAGTGGAGTAAAATACTAGAATTGTTGTAACATTGTGGCTGTAGAATAAAAGATTTAAGATTAAGGATGAAAAGAGAAAAATATCATTGGCTGAACAGCTAAACAGGTTGTTAGAAATATCTTGTATTTTTGAAATGTGTTATATTTGACAGGGTCAGTTGATGTTCATAAGTCCCACAAGGGGAAAAAAAAGTAAAAACAAATCAGGATATGATAAAAATCTTTTCTTTCATCCTTAAATTGACTTATCACTAACAAGCAGGAAGTTCTGGTAAAAAAAAAAGGACTCTCCAGTGAGCATTTTGTTTTGGCAGTGTGTCGATGGCCTAAAAAAGTCTGAACTAGTGAAGTTCTCTCACTCACTCTCGTCTCTCCATTCACTGATGATTGGTTGATGACATTTCATGCTGGAGACAATAAAATTTGCCCAGTACAGATCTCCCACATTGCATCATTTATTATTACAATTAAACCTTCCACCAAATAGAAAGATGGCTTTTGATTTTCAATAAGAAATCAAGACAGTGTGACTTTAAGAATTGGCCTGAAGACAGCCGATATATCCCAAATGTGAAGTAATGAACAAGACTCATCAAACACCAGCAAACCACAAAGGAAGCTACATTGACTTCCCAGACTGATATTATCAGGAATTCACCACCTTGACAAATAGCTTATGGTGAGATCCAAACTTAGGTTCCATGGTCAAAACAATAACTTTCTAACCATTCAGCTATCTGCCCACCTTCATTATGCATAGATAATGATTACTCTTTCTTGTCTGATAAACAGATAAGTAGCTATTTATTAAGGATGCATTTTTGTTTTATCTTGAGATAACATTCATCTCATTGTTGGAAATAATATCAATGTGGTTAGTATCAAATGATTGTTTAATTACACATATTTGTGTGGGAATTAATCAACTGTGTTATCATTAGAGAGCTGGCAAAGTGGAAAGATGGTGCAGGAGATCAATGATTTTGTGATAAGGGAGATGAAAAACAGATTGTTTTTTTTATGTTGTTTTTCTCTTAGCTTAACACAAAGGAGGGATCATGCTACTGTTGTCATCTTTATGTGCCTTCATTTATAGACAAGGTATCTAATTAAATAACTGCCTTACTTGATCAGATATGAAAATAAATCCAATAACTTGTCTTTCTGAATGTGTCATTAAATTTAAATTTTTTAAAATTATATGATTGTCTCCTAAATTCAAGATTTATTTTCAAAGCACTTAAACCATATAACTTGTCATTAACACAAAACCAGCACACATCTGTAAGTATGAGAAGATGAATCATAACTTATACAAGGTGGGCTAAGTATATAAGAACACCTTTGTATGTTAACCCTACAGAATCCATCATGGGGTATAGAGTTACAGCCTTTATGATGCCAGATATTACAGCAAGTAGATTTATAGGGTGGAGTTGCTAGCCTCTTGGGTTTGAATTTGGAGCTAACCTTCTCATGTCAATGAAAGTTGGAAAGAACAGATTTAGCTGGATTCATAATTTTTACAAGTTACTGATTTACCTCTGCAAAATTGAATCAGGTGTTAAGTCTTTGAATTATTATATATACGTCAGTGCTGTGCACCTGTCGTCTTAGATGGTTTGGTTACATCCAATCAGCTTTGTCATGCATTATGACTATCTTAGAGTTCAGGGTTCCTAGGAAGACATTGAAGGACTGCATTAGAATGGATGGATATGCAGGAGTGCAGCCTTGCCCACATTAGCTTGCTTGACATGGATGCTTGGAAAGAGGGAGTGAGAGCAAGTCAACTGCTACCTACAACAGTCACTGGAAAACCTGCAGCAGTATAATCAAAGCTCTGGATCTTAGCTTGACATGACAGGATGCGATGGGTAAATTGTCACCATTTTATTTTTCTAATTTCATGCATGCACGTTGTTTGTTTTTGATTTTGTTGACTGTACGGTATAGTAGGGTCAGTTGGGCACCGTCTGTGAGAAAAAGCGAGCCATGTATCAATTCACTCTGCCAGAAATTTGGAAATGCTGTACTGCTTAGCATTCACATCAGAAGCTACAATATGAACAATTCCTCAGACTTAAAATGAGATCTACATCAAATGCCTTGAGGAGGTAGTGCTGCTCTGAGTCAAGAGGGTGGCTGCAGGAAAATCCTCTGTCTGGCAAAAGGACTCTGCACCATGCCACACAATCAAGAGAAGCCAGTCATGGCTGTCAGACAATTTCTGTAACCACATCACCTCTTACATCTGGCTACCTAACTCCCGAGACTGCAACCCACTTAATTATCATGTGTGGAGTGCAGTTGAGCAAGTGACTAACAAAACTCCTTGTAACACCAAAGATGAACTGAAGGCAAGGATTATGGTGGCATTCAACAACTTAAAGAGATGTAGGATATTACAAAGTTGTCTGGAGACCATGGTTGACGCCAATGGTGATTTTATTGAATAAATTTACTTTTTAGTATTTTAGGATATTTTTGTTTGATTTTGGTAAATATATCTGTTAAAATGAGATGTCATTGTTATTGTCATTTTTGCATAATTTAAGTGACAATTTATCCATCACACCCTATATATATATATATATATATATATATATATATATATATATATATATATAGCTCGATAGATAGATAGATTGATATGAGCAGCTTTCATTCACACCTCACATACATGACAAACATTGTTTTAAACTGTTTGAGTTAACTTCCCTTGTTTAATTACAAGATAGCATTTGTTTTGATCCAGTAGCTATAGATATTATTTAACTATTAGTCATCAAGTGCATTCAAACATGCATCTGATCATTTCTATTCTGGGCTTATGTAGATGTGTTGTCATTCTCATATTCAAATGTTTTTTAAAACTTGACATAACCATTACACTTTATTTTGAAGTTATAGGCAGGGTACTGACAAGCTGTTGTCATCATTGGCTTTATTATAGAATAGATTAAAAACCGCAGTTCGAACACTGAAGATTTTGTTTTATTACATTTGTTTCAATTTTATGGTTTGGGCTACTAGTTTCTTCTTTATTTTTTGACTGTTAATGTTATAATGTATACATGTTTTGTTTGTGAATATTTGTCTTATGTTGGTGGAGATATTATTGCCAAGTAATATATGCTTATTGCTTATTGATGTGAGTGTTTACTGCTCTTCTATCCATGACGTGCTAAGTTAACCTATCAGATAGAATAATATTTATACGCTGCAAATACAATTTTGATGTTGATGAACTGAAATCCCTCCATTACCATTAGTGGGCTACAATCATATTGTTGTATTTTTTTCTTTTCTTTTTGAGTTGGCATTGTTGGCGATGTTAATGTTAGATGTTTTTTTTACAGTAAATCAGTTAAGGAAACATATATGACATCATATATGATAGTTTGACCAAAATTGAAACTGCTGAAAAATGGCATGCTTGAAAAGTTCTTGACCCCAGAATGTTTTCTGATATATATATATATATATATATATATATATATATGTGTGTGTGTGTGTGTGTATTTGGAGGCATAATGGATAGCAGCTGGGATTGAGGAATCAGAGAGCTCTGGCTCAAATTCCAGTTAAGTTTCTTACACTCAATTGTGCAAATAGCCTTGGGAAAGGTCTGAATCTATGTCTTCTCCCCACACCCAAAGTATAAGCAAATAGCAGGACAGACTGGGTCCTATAGCCTTGGGAGACAACCAGTCTAGGGAAGGACAACTCTGAAGTCAAAACCTGTGGTGGGTTGCTCGGAGAGCATGTGGCACACCATGTGAACTACTTTTCTCTATTCAGCTATTCCCAAAAGTTTGGTTGGTTCTGCTAATTCTTTACCACTATAATCAAATCATATGAGCATGTAGTCTGGCTGTTTGGCACTAAAAACTGAGTTACATAACCCTCCTACATTGATGATTATGGGAGATTCCAGTGTCTATGTGTGTGCATGGGTATATATATTATATATATATATATATATATATATACATACACGTAAAGAGAGGGTGAAAGGGATTTAGAAAAAGAATATATTGATCTACAGTGATTAATGTACATATGCTCTCATATTTGTATATAAATATTTATAACTATTGATTTGAGTGGTTCTTTACATGGCTAAACAGAACAACATTGTGTGTGTGTGTGTGTGTGTGTGCATATATATTGTACCATTATCAAAACAAATATTCACAAATATGAATTATAGCTATTCCATGTTTAAAAGCATAAACTGATATGCAATATGTTACAGTTCCTTGCTATGAAATAGCATGTAAGATGGTACTGCAGACCCATTAATAATGTGTATTCAAAATCGTCACTGGGAGACACATAACTGTGGTTAGCTTGACTTCATTTAACTTAATACAAACTTATTTAAAGATCCTTGTTATGAAACAGGAATTTGTAAACTTATCTCACAGACCTTACCTACTCTAATGAATTGTGATAAGGGAGATGAAAAACAGATTGTTTTTTTATGTTGTTTTTCTCTTAGCTTAACACAAAGGGGGGATGATGCCACTGTTGTCATCTTCATGTGCCTTCACTTATAGACCAGGTATCTAAGTAAATGACTGCCTTATTGATCAGATATGAAATTAGATCCAATAACTTGTCTTTATAAATGCATCATTAAATTTAAATTTTTAAAAATCGTATGGTTGTCTCCTAAATGCAAGATTTATTTTCAAAACTCTTAAACCATATAACTTGTCTCAAACACAAAACCAATGCACATCTGTAAGTATGAGAAAACAATAACTTATACAAGGTGATGTCAAATAGTCAGGTCTTGTATCAAAATAAATTAAACTGAATACATAAAAAGGCTCTTTATTTCAAGCATTTTCAGTTGGGTTTGTTTTATTTACTTATGTGCAAATACCCTTGGGGAAGGTATGAATCCACCTTTTCTCCCCCAGCTACAGGTTAATTAGTAGAACTTGTATCAGTAAAATATTATTCCCCAAAATTCTTCACATCTACAAATATTTTCTGGCTTTAAATAACCTGCAAAAGGCTGGAAAACTGTAAAAAAAAACAAATCAATTAATCAGACCTCAAATGAATCTCATATATATATATATATATATATATATATATATATATATATATATATATGTGTGTGTGTGTGTGTGTGTGTGCTTTTAATAAAGACACTTGAAAAATGGTTGGTTTCTTGTACTGCTTCAGAAAGTCCCTGAATTCACATCCTATATTCTATGTTTATGAGAGACAGATCAGACCTAAAATGGAATCTTCCTACCATATCTGGACAGGAGCTGACCAATCCTCTGTCATTATTTACTCTCTGTGTTACAAATGATAGCCATTTTAGCTGTTGCTTCTGTTGACAGTCCTCAGGTGATGTGATTTCTGTAATGACAGTATGCAAGGTTCAATAAAGGATGGCCTTCATCAAGATCCACAGGCTTCACTTGCTCAAAGCAATTTTTGACAACTGATCTTAGAAAGTGTTTGTGTTCAGCTGACATATTAGATATTTCACAATAGGTTTTGTGCCATGTGTGAGATCCATATGAATGTCTTGAACTGATGAGTCTATTTAAGAACACAACAGAAGTTTTCAGTTTAAAGATTTGTTTTTTCTAGCAATTTACAGTATTGAGCAAAACTATGTCTAGCACAACTTATTCTATGCTATGTTCAATTTCCTTATTTCCTATGATAAATTTTTTATAACTGATACATATACCGAGATAAATGAATTGTTTAGTATTTACTAATTCCACATCCTAAATATTTATGGTGACTAATATAATGTAAATAACTTTAAATTGGTATTTACACTATTTACATTGTTTTGACTATTGTTTTCATCTTTATTGCGACATTCACAACTTTTTTTTCACACCCAGAAAAGTCAACATACAGATTGACTATTCTGGGTTTAGTTTGAAATTTAAAAAAAAACATCACCTGAAGATAGCCAGAGTGTACAATGGTTGGTTGATTGATTTTGTTTACTGGCCTATCAACCTGTATAGGTTATTTAATGCCAGAATCTAAATATTTTAAACAAAATTTTATTCCTTCAACCACAGATAAAATGTATTGTTGGCAATTTTTATTATATAAAAATGTATTGCTGATATTTTTACTGTAAAAATGTATTTTATACTTTCACAGTGTTTTGCTTTAGTTTGGAAGTTCATTATTTGCCCATAGCTGGGACCCTAACAGGTACTACCACCCTGAGTGTGGATGGACCTGGGAACAATAGCAATTAAGAAGTGGTTCTATGCCAGAGAATACAACAGCTGAAATTTTATGAATGTGGCAGTAAAGATGAGGAGAACAGTTCAAACAATGTATATAGTTTAAATAACTTTAAATGTCTTCATAAAGTTTAGCACTATATATATGCTTCCAATTAATATTCATCAATATCTGGCACAAATTTCAGAAAAAAAACAGATCTGCTATAGATGGAGGCTTCTTTCTTAGTTAGACTTTCATTCTTTGATGTACAGACACAGATTATATTAGGTTGGTGCAAAAATAATGACGTAATAATGTCGTTTTTTGACGTATTTTTAATGTCAAAAAACAACATTATTACGTCATTATTTTTGCACCAACCTAATATAAGAAGGCAAAAACCATCTTTTTAAATATATATTATACAAACTAGAAAGAGTTAATAGTTGGTAACTTCTTTACTGACTGAGCAAGTAATTAAAATGAAAAGAAACTGTCTGCATATGGTTTTTTTTTTTATACTTTGTTGCATTGTGTTTTTCTTTTGTATCTTAAAGCCTTTTTTGCTATCATTGATTTCATTTGCAAATGTATAATTTAATAACCAGAATAAAAGTACCTAAAAAGGAAATCTACATTGTTCAAATTGGGGTAGATTCAATTTTGTCTCTCTGTAAATATGCTTTAATAATGAACACCAAATAAAATATGCTAGACAGACAGACACACGCTGGGGATTTTGATCAAAAGGTACAAGCCTTATTGATTCACATCTATATAGTGCAATGTCTAAAATGGGGAAGGTTTAAAAAATCAGATGAATAATTGTTGTTTTATGATATATTGTAATTGTTGGCAGATAAAACCCCATTATTTACATTTAACATCATATTATTATGGTGTTAAGCTAGATAAAAAGTACTGGTAGTCTACAGCATCTTAATAAATATTAGCTGACCAGATGTCTCAATGTAAGATCAGAGATATATTTTTAGTCATCTTTTGGAGGTGGAGGTAAAAGTGGAACCTCATAAAAATATTATTAACATTGATGTTACTCACTTAATTTTTATAGGTACATCAGTTATACTGAAATAAAAATATTTTTTTTTACACAACAAAATATTTAATGTCATTATAATCTTCCTTTTCACAGCACTTAAGTCAGCCCCGAATATGAATCATGTACACAATAAGTCACAAGTTTGGGGCTCACTCACTGGATTTAAAAGAATTACCTAAAAATTGAAGGTTACATACCTTTTTCAAAACTAATTTATTATTCCTTGTTTCCTGTTTAGGATTGGGTTTCTGATTCATTCTATCGTCTACTTCAATTCTATATTTCCAATGCTTCCACCTAAATCTCTGAACATTTATTTACTGTTAATTTATTTTTTCTTTTCTCAGTAGGAGCAGATAAGTTTGCAGACTGTCCGGTTCACACTCCTCCTCAGTCTCATAAACAAGAGTAGACGTTTATTCGATTTCAGGATTGGGCTTCCAGTTCCTTCTAAAGCTTTTTCTTTTCTCCGACTTTCAGTGACCACTTGCATTTTGGTGGCATTATCTTCTTGCTTATTCTGTAATCCTCTGCCTTGAATGGCTCTTGGGGATTATACAGGGTGAACATCATTGTAAAAAAAAAAAAAATTAGTTTGTCTTGGGCCAGAGGGACTTTCTCTTTCTGAAATGCTTTTATCATATATTCAATAATAATAACAAAATTAATCCTTTACTGCATAAATTTCCTTAAAATTTTAGCTCTTTTTGACTAATCTATGTTAGCTCATAATAATTTTAGGGCTAGTAGATTCTAAATTTAGGTAACCTCCTCTGTAAAAAAAGTAGATGACATGAATTAATAGGCTAAATATTTTCAATATCCTACAATAATTAACTAAACCAAAGAAGGTTTGAAACTTATAATTAAATTTAGAGAGTGGCCTCAAACTCATGGCCTATGATGTAGATTGAACATTAAACAGAAAAAAAATTCAGATCATCATTCAGCTAATAAGTGTTAAGTTACTGACCTACTGATCTACCTTTGAAAAATCAAATGAAGTCAGCGAATAAAAGGCTTGTTAATTTTGTTCTAGGAATTCAAAGAAGATATTATTTCTCGTGTTTTTTCTTTTTCTGAATTTTTTTATTAAAATGGAAGAGTTAATTTTTCCACTCATATACTCTTAAAGTTTGGAGAATTTCACACTCACAAGGCTCATCAAACACAAAAGACAGCTTTGAGTATCTTACTTGACATATTGCCTCAGGCTAAAAAGGAGTCACAAAACAATTTCACTAAGAGCAGTAAAAGACAGAAAAGACTGAAAAGACAGGACACATATGCTGCTCATCTTTTTTTTAAATCATTTCATCCCAAGCAAGACAATAATGCCATTAAGATGCAAAGAGTTACTGAGACTGACAGAGAAAGAGAAGACTTCAGTGAGGAGAAAAGATAATAAGAGAATAGGATTCAGGAAGACAAAAGATGGCAATTGACATTGCATTCAAATTTTTGAAAAACAGAAATAGCAGGGAAGCAAGAAATTGGAAGGGAGTTCCACAGTTGAGAAGTGGATGAAAAGAAATTATTAGTATAGAACTTACAGTTATGTCTAGTGATTTCAACATTAAAGTGATGTGGCTTATTTGGTCTAAATAAAAAAAGTGTGTATATATATATATATATATATATATATATATATATATATATATATATATATATATATATATAATTCTTTATTACAATCATTTTGACAAAAACTAGCATTCAAAATAAATTTATGCTTTCACTTTGAAAGATAAAAGTAATTAATATTTTTTTGAATGTTCCTTAAAATTCCAAATTTTAAATCTAGTCCAAATAAGTACATCCTGTTTTACAAGTTTCTTCTTCTATGTGCTATATCATTTTAGGACATAGGTGATCATGACTCTCCACAACTTCCTTTCCAGCTCTTAATAATGTTTGATTTTTTGCTGCTTCTATACCTGTTCTGCCAACAATTTACACAAATTCATGATATAAATCATTCACTGCTTTTTTGCTCCTCTTTCCTTCAATATATCATGTGAGTGTCAAATTCTCCAAGCCTTCTTTATACACACTAGAAATTTCACCTCTGTCTTTCTAATTGTAAGTATAAGCATAATTATTGTTTTCATTTTCTTTAAATCTTCTCTGAAAATCAGATATTTGCTCCACGGTATTCTCAGCATCCTCCTGTAGGAACACATTTCTCGTGTCTCAAGTCTCTTCCGATTGTCCAGTATTCATTACCATATAGACTGATATTACATAAGATCTCAGCACTTTTCTTTTTGTTTCAGAAGAAATTTTTCAGTTTTTTAATACTTTGCTTATCTTTTGGAAAACATCTTTTGGTATTCCAATGTGCCTTTGGATTCCATTGTCATATTTTCCATCCTGCGTTAAAACACTATTTTAGATATATAAATTTTCATGATTGATTTTGGTATCTCCAGTTTGTAGTTCACATTATGTGTTGTTCGTTTAAACACAGACAATTATACTGAATATACATGTTTTTGCTTTTCTACAATTCCTGTTTTGTACAAGAGGTGACATTGTATACATCTGGTTGAAGTACAGATATTATTACTGAGAATAATGAAAAATGTTTCAGCAAGGTTTTCAATGTGTTGTGTCAATGTAAAGGACAGATTATTTTGTGTAATGGCTTTGTTTTGGAGAGAGAATAAAAAAAAAAGACAGTTAGATTTAAGCTGAATACAAAAATTCTACTTTTGTCTGCCATCTTTTTCAGTATAAATGGCAATAGAATTCTGAAATGTCTTCTTAATGGGGAACATGTTATTGGCAAATACCTGATGCATGAACCCCAACAGAAATTCGAAGATAAGGATCAACTCTTTAATGGAACCACCTCTTACTTTACGTGGCTCCAGGAATACAATAACAATAGATATAAAAAAAAATGAAGAGTAATAAATGCTTAAAAACATTCCTCTACAAGTAGCAATTGAAAACTGTCAGAAATATCTAAAAGCTAATAAAGAAATGTGTTTACCTTTTGCAGAAAAAAGATGATTATCAGAAGAAATTTATTCATGCTACTTGGGGCAGATGTTATGTTTTCAAGATATTTTAGTAATAAGTATTGACACAAGAAAAAGATTTCCACATTTTTCTTTTTAATTTAGAGAAAAATTAGGAGACATATCAAAAGACTAGCAGCATGGCCCGGCATTGCCCGTGCTTGATTAAAAAAATTGTACGACTCATACAGTAATCGCTATCACTTGACTTAAAATATTTTTGCCCTTCCTTGCCTTTAAAGGAGTGCCCTTTGCCGTGCTGATGTTGCTACATGCCTTACTTCTTGCCTATCTCACACTGCAAATTTTTTCTAAGCTCTGTACTAAACATTAAATCTGTTATGAAAAAAGAACTAAATAAAATAAACACAAAATGATCAGCTTTAAAAATGACTCGTTACTTGAAAAAACCGAATGAAAAAATAATGTTAACAACAAATACTTTTTCACACCCAACCCAGTTTTGTGGAATCAGAATCAATGTTGAGTTTAAGCAAGCGAATGAGCCAATTGGAGTAAAGTACCATGCAGATTTAAATTTTTCCCCACTTGTGACGAATGCAGCTATCAATTTTTTTTGCATGTTACCATACTAGTTAACGTTGGTGTCAATCAGCTGTTGGCTCTCATGCTGGCCAATAGAATCTTCCTGCCTATTTGTGGCAGCCAGCTATAGGCTCTTACTCTGACCAGTAAAAAATGGCTGCAAACTACATGAAAATTGCCATAGAAGCATGCAAAAATCGATTATTTCCACTATCAATGGGAGTTGGGAAATGCAAAGTGGCCTTCCCACTAACTTGGAGCATGTGCATGTATATTTTGGTGCAAATCCGTCGAAAATTGCGGCCATGCGTTCATTACACACACACACACACACACACACACACACATCCTGCCTTTTATAGATAGAGATTTGGAGAAAATTTCCAAGTAAAATTTTGAAAAATTGAAATTTGTAATATCCTGTATATATATGCTGCCTCTTTGTAATAGGTTGAACAAAAAATAACTGCCATCATATTCATTTTTTTTGGATGGTACCTGTTGCTGTCTATTAACACTTCTGCCCTATTAAGAATCTGAGAGGCCTCTTTCTACCTCCAATCAGCATGGCTGATGCTAACCAACAAGACTCATTCCTCCTCCTCAGGCTAATGTTCTTGGCTGACATGAAGTGGAAAGACTATAAGGGAGCAAAATTCTTTCTTGGACACTTTTGAATTAATAATGGTGTTTCATTATAGAACAAAATTCAATGTACAGTTTTTTTGTTTTTTTATTATTACAGAAAGAACTTACACCATAAGCATAACTGGAAGATTGCTGACAAATAAGAAGGTTATCTCCCTTGATTACCCTGAGCCCATTAGGTGTTATCTTCTGACTGGTAATATATTCAAGGTAGCTACTTCATTTTATTGATATATATTGGTATTATTATATTGGTCTGTCAGTTGCTAAGTATGGTTTGGTAGTTTGGAGGTTGTCTTGTCCTGCTGAGTTAAACAACAAATCCAAACACTGTTAAAAATAGACAAAAGTTTGGAAGATATCAAATGAAGAAAATTACTTGGCCATGAAGTCATATTAATCCAATTAGAAACTAAATCTGCCAACAAGGATACAATGTCATAGTCTCACAAGCGAATTAGAAACCAAGGGCAACAAGATATGTATATAAAATGCTAATCTGCTCAATTTCAGTGGGAAGATTTTTATCTCTTTTCTGACATTGGCTATCATCCTAAAGTATTGGGTTGGTGCATAATTATCAGGCATTTTTTAAACAATAATCAATTATGAAAAAAGAAACATAACAATAACATATTTAAATGATTATTCTGAAGTGTATGATTATCAATGCACATTTTTATAACCTGAAAATAAAATATTTTTATTAAAAAAAGTAAACAAAACAGCATTTTATATTAACAAATAACTTTCCTACAAAAAAGTCTGATAATTATGCACCAACTCAATATTAAATAGCCAATATACATACATGCTCACATATAGAAATACATATTACATGCCATTCAATTCTGTTAGTTTCAATCTGCTAGGAATGACTGGTAAGAACATCCCCTACCCACATTTATCCTACAGATGAATACTGGAATTTCTTCCTAACCAATAAAAATTGACCACTTCTTGGCCCCATCCACCATATTTTTGTTTTTCAAGTCTGAATGCTACAATCACTTGAGTGTATCCCTTTATGTATGCGAACACAATTCTTCATTTGGAAACATTCTACCTACTCTTGACTTGCTCATATACTGTTTACATCATATTTATTTTGTTATATTAATTTTCTTCCTTTTTTATCATTTGAGAATTTTGTCAATTTTGTTTGTTCAGTATTTTGCTAATTATACTTAAACATGGCCAATTACTCCACAATTTCAACACACCTCCAACAATTTTCATGTAGGACATACATATTTACACTCATTGTCCCTTGTACACATTTGCCTGATATGAACCTTGCATATACATACACTTTTTCAAATGTACAAAAATCATTGTCTTTTTATAATTCAAAATTAATCAAAATTCATATATGAAAATACACTAAGATAAAATTTATTTTATTCACATTAACTCTTGTTTATTCCTATTTCTTATAATTTTCTTTAACTCTTTCACTGAGATATCTTCAATAGATGTTACAATATGACATTACCAAAACAGGAAACATTCAATCCACATGTGTATTATTTAACCTGTGTGAACAAAAGTCATAAAATTTAAATAAAATGTAGATCCAGTTTTATCCACTGAAAGAAAGTAAACCAGGGATGCTTATTCAATTATGTCTGGCACAAAATTAAATATGAATCATCCAGTATCTTTGGTCCCTGTTGCTCTTTCTATCCTTTCCTCAGTCCCCATTATACATAGTCTTTTCCCTTACTTTCACTCTCTGTAACCCCTTGCATACTAGTGGAACTCCTACCTTGCTTGGGGTGAAAGACTTGAAAAAGTCTGCAAAACTAGCATGCAAAAGATTGTTTTTGCCAAAGTATTCCAACCTATTTTAAAAAGTCAAAACTTAAACCTGAAAACTTCTATCATGTGCTTAAATAGTTTAGTCATATCAAGACTTTCAAATGGATCTCATGCAAGGCACCAAATTCGAAATATTTAAGCTGCATACAACAACTTTTTTCAGATCAAATGACTAAAAATGGCTTTGAGTAAGTGAAAACAGTGGGTCTTGCCAGAGATCTTCCTTCTTTGAACATTGTGGAGTGGTTCTAGAGAATCACCAATAAAGAACTATAGCAAATAACAGAAATTACATCACTTGAGGACTATTGACAGTAGCAATAAAGAAAATGATAGCATAATTAAAGAGAAAATAATGGCATTGTAATGGCTCCTTTTAAAAAAATAAATGACCAGAGGTCTCTTTCACAGTATTGGTGTAGCCAGCATGTAACAAGTCCTCTGATTGGCCAATAGATGACCCAATGACAGCCCTGCCTTGTTTTGATCTTGGCGGACAATTTAAAAATTCTCTCTTTTGAAGGCTGACCCTGGAGCAGTGAAAATGTACCAAGCTGCTTTCTGACGACCAACAATGTGGAAATGTCAATGGATATGTATGTACCATTTGAATCTTACTTATTATAAAATGCAGATTGTGTGTGTGTGTGTGTCTGTACGTTTATATATTGGATCGGATTTCCTACATTTTTCAACCGATTTCAACAAAACTTCACAGGACTACGTAAAATTACCTTGCGGTGGTTCTGACAGCGACAAAAATTGGAAAAACAATTGTTTTTGCACTAAATCAATTTGAAAACACGATTAAGAGGCATTAATGGAAGGGGGACAACTCATATCAAGTTATACTTATTAATATCGAGTTATCGAGTTATACTTATTACAAAACCCAGGTTGGTTGTTTGTGTGTGTGTGTTCGTTTATATATGGGATCGGATTTCCTACATCTTTCAACCAATTTCAACAAAAGTTCACTTTTTTTTCGCAGGTAGTGTTTCTTATTGTCTTGCACACTTTTTTCTTTATTTTTACATTCAGAATGCTTTAAAAATTCCATTTACAAGACAATTGTTTATAATAAAATTCTATTCAATCGGCAGACTCATAATGATTGAAAACAATGTTTTTGTTTGAGTTTGGGTTTGACCAATTCGTGAAAAAAAAAAAAAGAACACTAATTAAGACATGCGTGTCCGTCAACCTTAAACAATAATCTTTGTCAATTTTATTTTTCAGTCTTTATGATGGTCGATACTTGATCTATCTCTTACTGCTACATCCTCGGGCAACGCCGAGCTCTACTGCTAGTATATATATATATATATATATATATATATATATATATATATATATTTGATATTTCATGTTATTTTAATTTCATATTTCTTTTGTTGTTAGAGGTGGACGCACATTGTGTATAATTGTAATGGTGTCTACAACAACATAATCAAAATTCTAACATTCTGCACTACCGAAAATAAAAGTTTCGGAAGGAAACCATCATCAGTACTGGAATGGTGTGATAAGAGCTACTGGTCTTGAGAAACCTATTTTCCTGAGAAATTGTCTGAAGAGAAAGATTTTGTAAATTTCAACAGGAAATACTACTGTCTTCTTGATCAATGGATGCCAAATATTTCCTTATAAGGAAATGGCTAATATTACCATTGTAGTTAGTATCACAGAATTATATATACTTTTACATGAAAAAGAAAAAAACAATCTGTTAAATGGCTTTCTAGTTATATGGCACAAATATGTAAACATAAATTTCAAATCTTCCAGGAAAATTTGGTTATTTGGTAAAAAACCTACTAATGCCAAACCATTGACTATATACAAAATGTAACGAATCTTTAAAGAGAAATATATCGGTGGTCATGGCAGAAACTATGTTGTACAAGACATAAAACATGACAAGTAATTTGTCAGTAGATAGTGCGATATTGTATAAAATGGAATTGTGTTTTATTTTTACTCTTTGTGCTTTTCATTGGTATTTTAATGTTTGCTAAAATGGATGAAATTACTTAGAAGTGTGGTAGTGTAAAAATGGTTGTAGAAATACCCATGTTATTATTGCCACATTTAAAAAAGAGAAAATCAATTTAAAAGATGATAAAACTATTTTTTCTTTCCTAAAATAAATAAATAAAAGAACTTGTCTCACTATATTTTCAATATCCTTCAAAGAATAAAAATTAGAAGGTACCAAATGTATTTCATTGATGTTATAAATTTGAATATTTTGGCCAATGTGAAAACAGATTGTTTACAAGGAAATATAGAAGAAATTCTTTTGAGCAATGGTTATCAGACATAAACAGAGGGAGTAAATTCTTTGTAATGTGCACTCTTCACCAATGATTAAATTTAAGTGCAGTAGATTTTTTCTCTCTATTATATATATATGCTCCTGAAAAATTATTTCAGTTGAGCTCTCGGGGAAGAAAGTGTGAGATTATAAACAGTGACTAATACTGCTACTAATGCAATACACTTCAATAAAACAAGTCGAGTTCTCTTAGTCAGTGGCGTGTTTATCTAAAAATAAATATGCTTAAATTCACCTTCATCCCTGCCATGTGCCAACAACTTAGGGGTAGATTCTCCAACTGATGCTAATTCAGCCAGGTTTCGATCCTAGCAAGAGGCAAGTGGACATCTAGCCACACTGATGAACTGTGATACAGTGAAGCAGTCTGTCTGTGGATGACCATATATATATATATATATATGTGTGTGTGTGTGCACACACATATATATATATATATATATATATATATATGTGTGTGTGTGTGCACACACACACACACACACATTTTATTATTATATTATTAATACAATGATATCTAAATCTGTTTCATGCCATAACACATTCATCAGGCAGATAAAATATTTTAGAATATCATCAGGTTGATAAAATGTACCTTATGATGGTGTTACTGCATCAAAATTTGATTGTTCCGATGTAATCTTTAAACACCTTGCTGAGACCCACATCCAGTTGTGTTTTTGTTCAACATCATTAACTTGTGTTGATAGTGGGATTTTGGTTGTCTGTGATATGATAATTGACATGTGCATGAATTGCACAATGCTCCAGTATGTGACAAGTTAAGAAAGAGTGATGTGTCTATGTGACCAATATGATTATTGTTATTGGAGATGCAATCTCCTAAATGACCCATATATATACTGAATAGTTCTCAGTCTGGGTGACTTCACAAAATTTGACAAGAATAAAAATTTTAGTGGGGACTGACTTCTTGGTCAAACCAAGAAATTTTCAAAACTCCTATATGGGTGTATATATAGTGATTGCTATTTCTTGACAGAAGGTCATCTCCTCAATTATGTGTTGAGCTCTATGTAAGCAACTCAGGAGGTCTGCTTCTCTTTTACAGAATATTCTGTATATTTGGCAGATGAAAGATTTGCATAGGTTTTTCAAGTTTATCTCTTCCTTTTACCAACCCACCTAATTCTTCAGACTAATTGCTGACCCACATACTTTTTAATTAATCATTTCACTCAAAGTAAGGCAATAAAGCCACTAAGACACAGGGGTTACTGAGTGTGAAAGAATAAGAACAAGAGAAACATTAAGAAGTGAGAGTGATAAAAGAAGAGGAATAAAAATGACAGTAGATAATGATTAACATTGCATTTAAAATTTTGAGGATCAAAGTTGGCTGGAAAGCCTGGAGCCAAAAGAGAGTTTCACTGATGAGAAAAGAAACTATTAGCAAATAACTTATGATTACTTCTTGCCAATTCAACTGTAAAATGTTGAGACCATATTGCCAATCTAGTACTGCAATTCATAAAGTCTAGGTACCATAGCAGAAAGTAATATTTATTTTGCAAATACAAAAATGTAGCACAAGGCCTAAAGGAGTGATGATCTATCAATCTATCTTAAACTTAGCTAACCACATTTACTGAGCCAAACATACCACAGTATTGCTTACAACATGTTGTATATGATGAATGAACCACTATTACCAGTCTTATCAATAATCAATAAAGAGTTGTTCCCCTTTGCTTCATGCTGTAGAAAAAGGCTGCACGCCATATTGAATAAACATATATTAAACCTTTTCTACTGACTCCATGTTGATAATTGGATATAAAAAGTGGCAATGAGCAGAAGATTGAACTTTGATGGCACTGTAGGTACATTAATGCACATAGAGCAAACTTTGAAAGAAAAAAAGAAAATTTTATTAGAAAAAAAAAATATAATCACATTTTCCACATTGGAGTGGGAATTAGAATGACAATGTATGGGAAAATGGAAGAATATGTAGGGTCAGAGGAGTGGTCCCAGTACATGGAAAGATTGGAACTGTGCTTTATGGTGAATGGAATATTGGATATCACAGAGAAAACACAAAGGAGGAAAGCCATATTATTAAGTGTGATAGATAGTAAAATATATGCTCTCTTTTGGGATTTAGTAGCTTCAGAGAGACAAACTAATAAATCCTATTTGGAAATAGTGGAAGTTTTAAGAAACCACTTCCAACCAAAATTGTCTGAATTAGTCTAGCATTGTAAGTTCTATGAATGGGTCCATAGAAAAGATGAGATAGTCACAGATCTTGTGGCTAACATAAAGCACTTGTTGGAGAGCTGTAACTTTGGGGATACCCTAGAGATCTTGATCAGTGGCAGAATTGTTTGTGGGATAAGGGATGAAAATATCGAATGAAGATTGTTGCCTGAAAGTGAGGAGAAAGTCTTTGAAATAGCCCAAGGAATGGAGGCTACTCACAGGTACATGCCAGATTTGGGTGTCCAGAATCAAACAATGTGAAGAAAGGAGGAAGTGTGGTGCACTAACAGGAGTGTACACGACAGTAACAAAATCTGGAGACAGGTGAAAACAAGTAGCAAATGCTATCATTGTTGGGAAGATCATTAGGCTGAAGTTTGCATCAGCCCCTAAAAAATGAGATGCCACAACTGCTCAAAAACAGGGCACTTGATGCATTGTTGTTGTAGTAGACAAGAGGAACCAAATAGGTGCACATTGTCAACAGAGAGACGCAGGCATACTCACACCACCTGGAATCTTTGGATCACCTGGAAACAGCAGATACAGAACCAGATAGGGAACGATTGACAGTGCCCACGATGTATCAAGTGAAACAAGACCAGCTCATAATACCAATAAAGAGAAACAGAATATCCATGGAGATGGACACAGGAGCAATAGTGACAGTGATGTGTGAATCCAAAATCACTGCCATGAAAAAATTGTCACCTACTACAAAAGACAAACACCAAGCTGTGCTGGGAATCAATTAAAGGTAAAAGAACCTCTGAGGGTGAAGATAGAATATAATGGCCAAAATTATCAACTAAAAACAATAGTAGTAGTGGGTAAAGGTCTGAATTTGTTAGGAAAAACTTGGCTAAATACTCTCAAATTAGATTGGACCCAGACCTTCTACCTATAAGGGGGAATGGATAAACCTTGGCAACAAGTGGTAGACAAATACTCCAATGTGTTCTGAGAAGAACTATGTATAATGAAAGGTGTGAAAGCCCATATTCAGGTACCAGAAGGCACAATACCTAAATATTTAAAAATACAGTGTAACCCGGATATAAGAGAGAATTTCTCTGCTCCCAAATTAGAGCCATACTTACCTAAACAAAATAGACCAAACCTGGATATAAGAGACTTCTTCTCCTGTCCCGACAACTCTCTTATATCCGGGTTACACTGTTATTAGCCTACATACTTCAGGAACAAGTGGCCAAGGAAACGGAACGACTTCAAGCAGCAGGCTCTATTGTCTCTGCAACATATTCAGAGTAGACAGCACCCAGTGTTCCTATAGCAAAGGCAAAGGGAAGCATTTGGATATGCAGGGATTAGAAAGTCACAGTGAACCAAGCTTCAAAGATTGATAAGTACCCAATTTTGAAAACAGAAGATCTGGCTAAAATTTGATTGGAAAATTGTCTAGCACAAAATGAGGAAAGTGGAATATGATAGAAGATGTACTAAAGACAAGAGGAGCAGTGAGCTTCTACAAATGGATGGGTGAGAGAGAGATTGTAAAAAGGAAAACTGTGCTTAGTGCTACAAAGCATGGTAAATTGTGGAGAGACATTATTGCCCACATCCTGAAGTGACATAAATCCTGAAAATATTACCAACAGTCTTTGATTAAGAGCAATTTTATTATGAAGCAACTAACTTGCATCATAAAATATGTTACAGTTTGTATGTTTTTGTGTGTCCTTCACTCCTAAAGGTATCTTAATTCCAATTGTAAAGAAAATTTGCTCTGTTTAATGAAAATAAACATTGAGTGCTCTTTTATGAGTCAGTTTTAACATATTTCAAATTCTATGTTGTGTTAATAGGACTCACCTGGTTTATACCAACAGATTACTACCTATATATTGGCTCCTCTATCTATATCTATACTTGAGCTCACTTTGGATTTTAATCCTTCTGGAATTTTGAACATTCTACACCAAATACCACCATGGATAAATTCTCTCCAGAATACTCCCCAAAAAACATACTGTATCCAACTCTTCACTCCTAAAGGTATCTTAAGTGTGTGTGTGTGTGTGTATATATAGTCATCATTTCCCCCAAGCAAGGCAATGTTACTAACATACACCTGACCAAACTGAAAAACTTTCTGCAGGTCACTGTGGATGGTTGTCTGCCTGGGATTTCTTATTATCATGAAATTTTAGGGGATTAACAAATCCAGTTTTGGATAAGAAGATCCTACCACAGATCTATGCTCAAGCTGAAGATTATCTGGGATTGAAATTATATCCTGCTTTTATGATTGCATGATTAATGCTGCTTTTCTTGAATAGCATATAAGAATCATTTACCATTTTCTACCACACAGATCGATTTTCTGTCAATGTTTCCCAGCCCTCAGCCTCAATACCAAGAGGTTTCAGATATTTACCATGTAGTAGTTCTCTGTAAAATAACGACAGGTAATCTTTCAACTGTGGTAAGATGCCCTGTCCATCTCATTCAGTTATGGATGATGAGCATTTCAATACTAGATGTATTAAACCACTAAAGATCGATGGTGTCAGGGGTAAGGAAGTGTTATTTGATGCTAAAGATTCTCCTAAGACATTTTTGATGGAATCTCTCCAAACCTTTAATGTGATGGCTGTATTTGTTCCAAGCTCTGAGGAGTACAAAATGGGAGATAATACACATACACACACACACACATATATATATATATATATATATATATATATATATATATATATATATATATATATATACAATTTTGATATATATTATTTATATATTATATATGCGCAGTACTTATTGGAAAGTGCTCAATATCAGTGATAGAGCTAACATATTTACAAACTCACATCAATCCAACTAAATATATATATATATATATATATATATATCTGTATGCACACAATATATATATTTTTTCTCTCTTTCCTTCTCAAAAGCATCAAGTGTATGTATATGAGACTGCTGTAGAATGGAGTTTAAATTAAATCTGATAAGTTTGATAATTATTTTTATGCAATTAAAACACCAGTGTAAGAAAATAGCTTTTAAACACACCAGTCTACATCCATCTGAATTTAAATGCATTAGTTCAGAGCTTCTTCTTATGTGCTGGGTCCCTTCAGTATGTAGGGGATCATGACTCTCCACAAGTTCCTATCCTTTGCTGCTCTTTATTAGTTTTACCTTTTTACCATCCCTTCCATTCTCTGCTATTCATTTACACAAACTCATTAGGTAGGTTTCTTAAAATTTCCCTCTGTTTCTCGAGTTTTCACTACATCTTTTGAGTGACAAATTCTCCAAGCCCTCTTTTCTGTATAAGTATCCTTTCTGCATTCATTTTCTCTAAAACGTTGTTGTTGCTCACATTTTCAGTCCATGTTATTTTAAACATCTTTCTGTAGATTGATATTTCTGTTGCTTCAAATCTCTTCTTTCCCCATATAGGGGGACCCATATTACATAAAAATTCAGTACCACTTTCTATGTTTTTTAGAAATTAACTTTTGGAAATCACCACTGCTATCCCAATGTGCCTTTGGATAAAAAAAAAAAAAAAATCCTCGATATTTAAATTGTTGATTTGTGGTCTTCAATTCATAGTTTGCATTTTGGGTTGTTCCTTTTGGTGATAACCATACATTCTATCGTCTTTAAGAGACAAAGATGTGTCTTCTCACCAGATTTATACAACCTTTGTAGTGAGGCAATTCTGAGAGGATTAGAAGTTCTATCAGGATTCATTATTGCTTGTTCTGATCTTAGCAATATAAAAATAGGCAGGTTACAAAATGTAGATAGCAGACATAGAAATTAAACTACTGACACTTCAACGGAAGGTAGTAAAGGTAATTGAGAAAAAAGTCCTTTTTATTTTTGTGCATTTCAGTTCAGTTATGATACCTGACTGACGAGGCAGGTTTTTTCTATAGAACCCAGTCTGTCCTGCTATTTACCCATAGCTGGGGGGAAAAGAAGTGTATTAGCACATAATTGAATGTAATGGATTTGAATGGAATTCATACTCGACTCTCTGAATCCTCAATCTGAGCTGTTATACATTACTCCACCATGCCCTCACCGTGCATTTACTGAAATAATTTTCTATCAAGTGGTTTGCTGCCAGAATAAGTTCTGGACTGTTCTTATATACATTCCAAATAAATCAAGCCTACTTAACAGTTCAAACTGTTGTTTGTGATGTACTTTATAGTATGTTTAGGTTAATGTGGCATATGCCATAATTGTGGAATGCACTGTAAGAATTCCCTTTGGCACATTTTTTAGACAAGCTTTCTAATTATTCTTCAATGTGAAGTGTCCTCATAAATTTATAAGTATATATATATATATATATATATTAAAGAAAAACAGACCACTTTAAGGTTCCTTTATAATAATTTATTTCACCAGAGCCCTTTTAAGGGATGCTGGATTATCAGATAACACTTCCAAAAAAAAAAAAAAAAAAACGAAAGATGAAAAATGAAACATAAGATGAATCTTTCGTTTCATTTTTGGAAGTGTTATCCAATGATCGAGCATACCTTAAAAGGGCTCTAGTGGAATAAATTATTATAATGGAACCTTAAAGTGGTCTGTTTTTCTCTAAATTATTATCTCTGGATTTACATTGAGCTCTCAGGATTTCATCCTCCTTGGAAACTACACATACAGTTTAGCAAGTTTTTCCTAACTTAAATATATATATATTATATATATATATATATATATATATATATATATATATATATATATATATATATATATATAATTTAATGCCTCATAATGCATACAAATAATCTGTCAATAATGCTTTTATTAATTTCTGATTAGTGACAATTTCTGATTTTCATTGCACATCATACTGATTGTACATTGAAACTTAAACAAATTTCAGACAGAAAAAGTAGGAAATTTCAATCAATTTTTCCTCCCAGCAGAAATATTTACTTTTTTTCTTGCAGAAAATGACTGAAGTGATGTAGGTTAGGAATGGAGAACTGATATAGTCAGTAGATAATAATTAAAAAAAAAGCAAAAACTGAAAACTTATATGTGTGTGTATGTAAGTTTTGAAAGACAAGGAGATAGTTTTTCATTTTTTTTAATTAACTTTTCTAGCAGGAGAAGACATGTCTGGAGTCAATGAGCCAAACATTTGATGAACATAGACTCTGCAGTACTTATGTTTCTATTAGTTTGCACAAATTACTTATCACATTTTTTATTATCCATATACTACACAATGTTAATTGCAAAAAAACTTTCAGATACTTGAAGCCTTTATCATAAAAAATGGGTTAAATAAGTTCTTGGTCAATGAGATTTTGAATGTCTTTAATGACCAACAAATATATTCAGACTAGTGAAGTATTTTGTTTTGCCTTGCGCATTGTCATTAAAATGCCCAAATTCGAAATTGTACAATACCAAATTTAAAATTGTAAAATTTAATAAGCAACTAATATTTATAGTATATTTGTATTTATTAGTATATTTGTACTGAAATAATCAGGTTTCTAATCTTCATAATGGCTTGGAGTAAAATGCAGATGTTCACAGTTTTATAAAGAAAGTCATCAGAACATTCAGAAAAAAACATTCTTTGCCAATAGACATTAGCAAAATAGGCATTAACAGTGAACTGCGGCATAAATATACACACAAACATGCACACATTATTCACTTACTAATATATATAAAAAGATGTGTGTGTGTGTGTGTATATATTTCAATCTATAGTTATATATATATATATATATATATATATATATATATATACACACACACGAACACACACATATATATATATATATATATATATATATATATGAGATAATGATATATATTTTTATATGTCAATAACAACATTGATTAAATTGTAAGACAAAATTAAAAAATTATTTACATTGTTCAGACTGTTCTTTATTGTTATATTCATGATGTTTCAACTGTTGTGCTCTCTGGCCTTCTTCAGTTGATTGGAATTTTGAACCTTACCATTTAGACAGATATTAAAATGGAAAAAGTTTATTTGTGATGTGTTTCATCCATTCGGACTGCATCAGACTGGTTTTGTTGATGTAGTGATTACATATTCGCATAAATGAGAGATGCTGGAAGTTTCAAAATTTTTTAAATAATTATTGAAAATAATTTTTTGCAATCTGGAGTGAATACATTGAATCAACTGCTGCATCTACTGCAAGGAAATTTGGATCACTGTTCCATGCTAAAAACTTTTTCATGTCAGAGATCATTTTGCCCATTTACAAATCTACCATTTTCCCATGCACTGAATCTTGAGATTCTTGACAGAATCCAAAGAAGGATCTGCAACGTAATAGATCCTGACTTTGCATCTCGACTTCAGTAACTTTAACTTTAATCTGGTAGGGCTTCTCTCTGTCTTTTCTACAAATATTTTCATAGCAACTGCTCTGATGAGCTTTTTTTCTAGTGCCCTGACTACATGAACTTAAGTGTTGTACTAGATTTTTATCTCAGTCTCTCCCATTTACTGTCAAAATAGTTAAATGCAACTGCCACTTCTACCCCAATATTTTCTTTGCTCGTATTTCCCACCTGTGAACTATCTTTCATTTACTTGCTTCCCTGATAAATACAACCTTCAAAAATTTAAATGTCAATGGCAATCTTCTGTCTTCTTGAATCCCGTTCATCTTTTGTCCTTACCTCAATCCTTCCTATACTCAATCTTTTCTCTCACTTTCACTCTCTGCATACAAGTTTGGGGTGAAATGATTTGATATATATGTTTGAATTCCAGTCAAATCCATTACATTCACTTACGTGCTAATACTGTTGGGAAAGATATTAATCCTCTTCTTCTCCCTCTGACAGGACAGACTGGGTTCTAGAGTCTTGGATGGCAACTGATCTAGAAGAAGGACAACTCTGAATTCAAAACCAGGTCTCTGTATTCAGCCCTTCAAAAAGTGTGGTTAGTTCAAATCATATGTGCTGATGTCTGGGCTGTCAGTTCCTAGGAACTGAGCTGCTTGACTCTCAAACATCGAATATAACGGCAAATTACACCATATATATATATATATATATATATATATATATATATATATATATATATATAGAGAGAGAGAGAGAGATAGATAGATAGATAGATAGATGTATATTCTCCTGTCACGGGACATGAATGTTTGAATCCTGCTGGAGAGTGCATATTTTCCTTCAATAAGATTTCTTCAATATTCAAATTGGTAAACAAATAAATTTATTGTTTATTAAATAAATGGAGCATCTACTGAATTATTTGGTATCCACTAGAAATAACATTTAAGTAATACAATCTGTTGGATTAATAAATCAAAATCCATCACATCTTTAGAAAACATTTGCATTTATAAGGCATGATTCGACATTGCTTGATTGACAAGACACTCCATGCCTGAGTCTGTCTAAAGCACATTGGATCTAAAGACAGATCCTTCTGCAAGGGAAGCACAGGTATATTTCTTTAACAAGATTTCTTGAATATTCTGGCCAGTAGAAAAAATAAATATACTGTTTAATAAATACAATATGGGTATCCACTAAAAATAACATTTAATATTATATATATATATATATATATATATATATATATATATATATATATATATATACAATTATTTATTTAAAAGTATGATTCCAACGCTACATAAGAGTTCTCATGTTTCAAAACAAGAGCTGAAAACTTCAATATAATTATTTGAATTAAATTGAATTAAGGCATTCTCTGTTCCATCTTCAAGAGAAATTTTTACTGGAATATATATATATATATATATATATATATATATATGTGTGTGTGTGTGTGTGTAATCAATAAATAAATATCAAAAATTAAAATCCAATATTCATATTAATTAATTAATTAATAATAATTTTGCTCTGTCTTTGTCATAGAGCTCTCCCTGGATCTATATCCTCCATAGAAATTCCATATGAATTACCATATTGTATTATTACTACTAATATATATATATATATATATATATATATATATATATAATGCATTCAGACATTATGAAAAGTAGGACATTTACAACAATTATAAACCTAATGCTTTGAAAGGCATAAAATTTTGTTAAAAATGAAGTCTTTTGTGTAGTTTGAATAACTGAAAATCTTGTCACGGTATGAAATAAAATTGAATTTATGATTGCCTATATAAAAAGTTATTTTCAAAGCCTTTCATTTCTTTATGTTGTCATGTGAAAAATCAATGTAATGCAATATAAGGATAAAAAAATGAAATCTAATGACAAACCCAACAATAATTCATTCAGAAAAATCACCTACAAACTGCTGGGTGCAACAAAAAAATGGAAAAAGTAATTATTTACTGATGTAATTTCTATGCTCCCAAATGATATAAAGAAACTTACTGGCAACTACTTTCAGTGAAATCGATTGGTGAGTAATATATATATATATATATATATATGTATTTATATATATATATAGGCATGGGGAAGTAGTGGATAGCGGCTTGAATTGAGGAATCGGGGAGCCAAGTTCCAATTTCAGTTGAGTCCATTAGATTCACTTAGTGCACCAGTTTTCTGTATTCAGTCCTTTAAAATGTGTGGTTGGTTCTGCACAAAGCATTCACCACTGTAATCAAATCATAGGTGGTGATGTCTGGGCTGTCAGTTTCAAGGAACTGAGCTGCTTGACCCTCATATGTCGAATATGACGAGAGAGTCCAACATATATATGTATTAAAAATATATATAATACCCAGCATTGATTGCAGAAAGCATGAAACTCAGAGTCATGCCATCAATGTAGGGTATTATGTATATTTTTCAATATATTCAATAACTGTATATATAACATTTATCAGTTTTTTTCTTGGACTATATGTATTTGTATATAGACAGTTGCTCATATATTTATATTTATCCATACAGTCATATATATATATATATATATATATACACAGTCATATATATATATATATATATATATATATATATATATATATATATATATACACAGTCATATATATATATATATATATACACAGTCATATATATATATATATATATATATATATATATATATACACAGTCATATATATATATATATATATATATATATACACAGTCATATATATATATATATATATATATACACAGTCATATATATATATATATATATATATATATATATATATACACAGTCATATATATATATATATATATATACACAGTCATATATATATATATATATATACACAGTCATATATATATATATATATATATATATATATATATATATATACACAGTCATATATATAGATATATATATATATATATATATATATATACACAGTCATATATATATATATATATATATATACACAGTCATATATATATATATATATATATATATACACAGTCATATATATCTATATATATATATATATACACAGTCATATATATATATATATATATATATATACACAGTCATATATATATATATATATATATACACAGTCATATATATATATATATATACACAGTCATATATATATATATATATATACACAGTCATATATATATATATATATATATATACAGTCATATATATATATATATATATATATATATATATATACACAGTCATATATATATATATATATATATATATATACACAGTCATATATATATATATATATATATATATATACACAGTCATATATATATATATATATATATATACACATACACAGTTATATATATATATATATATATATATATATATATATACACAGTCATATATATATATATATATATATATATATATATATATATATACACACAGTCATATATATATATATATATACACAGTTATATATATATATATATATATACACAGTCATATATATATATATATATATATATATATATATACACAGTCATATATATATATATATATACACAGTTATATATATATATATATATATACACAGTCATATATATATATATATATATATATATATATATATACACAGTCATATATATATATATATATACACAGTTATATATATATATATATATATACACAGTCATATATATATATATATATATATATATACACAGTTATATATATATATATATATATATATATATATATATACACAGTCATATATATATATATATATATATATATATATACACAGTCATATATATATATATATATATATATATATATATATATATACATACAGTCATATATATATATATATATATATATATATATATATATATATATATATATATACACAGTCATATATATATATATATATATATATATATATATATACACAGTCATATATATATATATATATATATATATATATATATATACACAGTCATATATATATATATATATATATATATATATATATACACAGTCATATATATATATATATATATATACACAGTCATATATATATATATATATACACAGTCATATATATATATATATATATATATATATATATACATATATACACAGTCATATATATATATATATATATATATATATATACACAGTCATATATATATATATATATATACACACAGTCATATATATATATATATATATATACACAGTCATATATATATATATATATATATACACAGTCATATATATATATATATATATATATATATATATATATATATATATATATATATATATATACACATGTGTGTGTGTGTATATATATGTTTGTATCATATATTCATGATGGAGTTTGGTAGATCTCCATATGTATTTAAATGAAACCTAATTCTATTACTTTTATCTTTTTTTACATGTGGATGAAGCTATATAATACAAATCTAATAACTTTATTCACATATAAAAAATAGGTAAAAATAATGGAATTATGTCTTATTTAAATACACATGGAAACCCACCAAACTCTCTCTTTCTCTCTCTATAATTTAAATAAGATAAGGATTCAGTTTGTGCATTGTGGTGTACTGTGTAGCAGCTAAGAATGAGAAAGCAGTGTTTGAATTCCAATTGGGTTTCTTACATTAACTTATCTGCAAATATCATTAGGAAAGGTATGAATCCATCTCTGTTCCCCCACCAGGTATGGGTTGAATAGCAGGAGAGAGTGGGTCCTAAAGCTTTGGTTAGCAACCTGTCTACGGCAGAAATAAATGGCAACCTACTGCAGGAAAATCTACTGCCTGGTCATTCAAGAATCGAAAGAGACATGATTGCCCAAGTGTGTCTTACATATGGCACATAAATGACTGAAGTAAGAAATCATTCAAACCAATTTTGTTAAATTCAACTAACAAGGTCTGACTATTGAATTTTTTACTGTATTTTCCAAGTTTTGAATAATGGTCATTCCAGCCAGATTCAGCAAGTGTCCGTCATGAAGGTCCTCAGATTTCACCATTTGTTAACATTCATCAGTGAAGTTGATCCTGAAAATTTCAGCATTTCAAGCAGATTTCATGCTATTCTGAAAATTATGAAGATATTGAAAATTTTAAAAACATTGAATTTTTTTATTTTTTAAAGAACTTTCACTGAAATTCTCTTTCATTTATTGTCTTGGAAGTTCTGTTTCCTTCATCACAACCATTGTGAATCTCTCAAATTCAATCAACTAATCACACTCTCCTGTCACTTGTTGCAAAAGTCCCAACTGAAATTGTAAAAAATGCACGTAAACTTCATTTTACAGTTAAAATCTTGGATTCAAGATTGCCACCACTGTATGAAGACACATGCCAAACCACCTCATCTTCTCTCATCGTGCAGTGTGTATGAAAAACGTTACAGAAAACCAATAAACAGATTCCCTCATGCTGTACTTCTTAGCAACAGGAGGACAAAAAGGGCGAAAAATTAAAAAAATAGATTTTTTTTTCATGCTTCAGCCATTGTAAAACATTATAACTCAGCTAAAACCATGTAAAACTACACATTTTATGAAAGACAATGTGAACAAGAGTGCACAAAAGATGAAATAAAATGTCTTAAACCATTTTGAGAAGTTATAAGCATGTGATAAAAGAAGATGGGTGAAAATGAAATTTTCAAATTTTTAGGAAAATCAGAGCCCCAAAAATCAATGAGCACCATTTGAGAGAACTTTTTGATCAATAATTACATGTACATTTACCTTTGGAGGAAATCTGAGGACCTTCATGATAGACCCTTGCTGAATCTGGCTGGAATGGCCCATAAGACGTTGTAATCAAAACTGCATAAACTAATGTCTATACTTCGTTCTAATAACTTTTACACTCTTGCTTATTATCAACAAAAATCTAGTTTGGATATATATATATATATATATATATATCTCCAAATCAGAGAAAGAACAGATGAAAAAAGAAACTGTTCATAGCAATACTATGATTGTACTTCTTCAGGTGATGTTAAGTAACCGTTACCATAAAGTTACTTACTGAAGTATGATGTATTGAATCATGAAAGCTCTTGTGTAGTGATTTCAAAATGTTTTATTGTAATCTCTTACAATAAAAAATATAATTTTATATATATATATATATATATATATATATATATATATATATATATATACACTTTATTTTAGGATATTACATTGAAAAATATATCAAAATTACTACACAATTGCATTCATGTTTCAATGTGCATCAACACATTTCATCATTACCATTGTCATCTTACCTGAATATATATATATATATATATATATATATACACACACACACACACACACAATTCTGTTATGTTATTCTCATTTTCATAGCATTATTTGTCAAATCATTTCATGTGGTACATGTCATTAATAACTTGGCACACCTCATCAGTGATTTTTTTAGCCACAGTATATTAGGGGTTTCAGGTCTTGCAATATCATACTCTGATTGGATAACAAATCAATCATTTCCAAACATTTCAACAAAAATATTCTTGCAATTTATCTCTGTTGCTGCCAGTGCCTTATGTATCTGAAGAGAAGCGCAAATTAATGTTTATAAGGAGTACCCATGAGATTAATTGTGCATCTTCTCAGAAAATTCTGTAGAAATTTTAACAATCAGAAAATACATGAATTTGATACATAGATTAACAGTTTAATAACAATGACACTAAACAACAATTGTGATACAAATATTCAGACTACATTAAATAAAGTAAATGTTTTGAGTAAAATGAATGTTCTTTGAGTTTAAATAAATGGTCTATATATATGCATAAGACAGAATATATATATATATATATATATATATATATATATATATATATATATATATATATATATGGAGGGTGAGAGTTCATTAAACTTTCAGCTGTATCCTTAGGTATAAGCTTGTCAGTAAATGTGGATAGATGATTAATGGCAGTTCCTTTGAAGTTGCCAGTAGGAAAACAGGTCCTTTTGAATCAAGTGCTTCTACTGACTTTTGCATTGACAACTTTACTTATATTTCTTTCTAGATTCTCTGGGCTTAAGGATTTTGGAAACCAAAATAGAACAATTTGATTGGTCCATTATTCTTTCTCTCTGCCATGTAGTATTATTATCTATTATACCAGCATGGAACAAATTTGGTAAAACAGATTTTGACAGTTATAAAATCAAGAGCCTGGACATTTTTTTGTGTGGGTATATATGTGTATCTACCCCACACAGCTACGAATTTGCTACTTGCACTTATCCACTGAATTTCTGGTTACATAGTTTAAGACAAGGATTCATTATTGTTCTATCAATAGGTTTGTTAAAAGAAAAAGTACAGTTTTTTCATCACAGGAGGAAAAACTGACTTTCAAATATGAATCAATCTAAAAGAAAATATTGTTAATAATACATGACTCATAGATAGATAAGATATATATAAATATAAATTTCAACATGTCCAGAATTCTTTCTCATGCTGTTAATATTCATGTAGATCCCTTAAAGCATGTGTAATTCTGTGAATTGGGATGGTCTTCTGAGATGCCTAGCAGTATCTTCAACAGACTTTTTGTGAGTTAAAGGATTCCCAGAACTAAAGATAAAAAATGATAAAATTATGTGGGTGTGGTACATATCTTTGAGAAACGTATGCAAAAAAAAAGCTTAGAATATCTTTTATGCCAAATAAATGCAAATTTTTACTAAATAATCTCCTTTTTGTTTGTTTGTATGATACAAGCAGAAAATATTTTCTGAAGTAAATCTTCACGGACACAGAAATCTTTTCTTTCCAAAATTTAGGTTAATATACTAATAACTTCTATGAAATTACATTTACAAAACTTTTCTAAAAATATTCAAATAAACTTCATATTAAAACCTGAACGATACCCGTACATATACTTACATAGACAGTTTTTGGCATAGAAATTAACACTGAATTATCTAAAAATTTCATGAGGTGTAAAACCAAGAGTCACAGCTTGATGTTTGTATCCACACTGTCACCTTTTACAAACACTATCTCCAATATTGAGCACTTTCCCTCATAAATAAACCATGAAAGACAATTTAGAAAATTTCTTTTTTGACGTATTTACTATCATCAGAGAAAGAATGTTTCAAAGTTTTTTTCATGATGTCAGTTTATCAACAAAATATGTCAAAGTAGTTTTCTAAATGTTCATATATATTTACCATTATGTTAGATTCTCACCTAACTTTCTATCTCTATATACACATATATATGTATATATCTTTTTTCCATCCATATAACTTGGGAAGTATGTGTGTGTATGTACTGATTCCTTGTGGTGGGAGGTGTGTGCGTGCATTTGTGTATGTATGTGTGTATGTGTACAAATATGTTTACTAATTCCTCGTAGTGAGTCAGTGTATGTATGGAGGGGGAATATACACACGCATATATACATGCATGCTCACAGAAACACACAAAATTGGAAACAGATCTAAGAACACATAGGGGTCAGTAAAACATTAAAAGATAAAATGTCGATAAGTAATTCATCATTTCTCTTGGACCAAGCTTAATTGTTTTATGACCCTTCCCACAGAACTCTTCACTGCCAATTCAAGAAAGACATTCGGATTACTAACTCAAAAACAGAGAATGTCTCATATCGAGAATATTTAAATTTGAAAAGCAGAAAGAAAAAAATTATTTTTAATAATATGTGGAAATCTCCACCTTTTACCTGAAGACGGTCCCAAGACCAGAAACATGTGTAGTAAAATTATGGAAAATAAAGCATAATATTTAAAAAAAAATATCCACATTACAACCAAAAACGTTTCTGGTACCTCTCTTCTCTTTAATATACACACTTTTCTCTTGTTGGAACCACTATAACCTCTTTCTTTTATATATATATATATATATATATATATATATATATGGCCTGATTAAAAATTCTCAAAACTGCTGCTATGGTACACAGTGTGAAGTTAATTGACACAGACTGACCTTGTACTCTGTCACACACACACACACACACACACACACACACACACACATAGTTATAGTGTTCTCACTCACTACCATTGTTTAGAGTAGTGCTTGAAAGGAAAGTGTGTAGAGTGTGGTACCGGCTTGTGCAGCAGTTTTGACTAAGCACAAAATTTCTCAGGTTCAACAACCATCATATTCCCCAGATCTCACTCCTTGTGACTTTTCCTCTTCAAAAATCAAATACTACATGAATTGATATAGTAGTTTTATATTTATATCACCATTCCTGATACATTTTGATCATATCTTGTACAGAAACACTGCTACTTTGTGGAATTGACTCCTGTGCGACAACTGCCCTGAATGAAACTTCTTATTCCTATTACACACCTCATTCAGCATAACCATTTTAAGAATATCCCTCTACCTTGAGTTACTCTCAAGTTCTGTTTCAGGTGGCATTATGTTTTTTTTTTTTAAAAAAAGAAGGTAATTCTGATTATGACAAATTACCATCAACTTTCTGTACCTGATATAGTAAAGTTTTTCCTTAAAATGAGGATTCCACCACCATGCTTCACTGTTGAGATTTTTTTTTACATTGTGCACATTTTTTCTCTCAATGTAACATAACTAATTGTCTTCAAAGTTCAACTTTATGTTTAGTCTGACCAAGTAACTATTCCTGTAGTCATTTAACTGATCAAAAAAATATTTTAGCAAAAGCTAAATAAGATTTTTATCTGATGCCTTTAATTGCAGCTTTTTTCATACAAGCTAAGAAGTTATTGTTGGTTTAATGTTCTGCAGAGGACAAAAAAATAATTATTCTTAATTATTCTATTCAAGATTTTATTCTTAATTATTCTATTCAAGAGAAAAATAATTATTCTTACAATCCAAAATATATTTGGCTTTAAATAAATCACAAAGGGTTGATAAACTGTAAATATAAATCAATCTCTGGATTGATAATCCTCATACTTTTCCTTTTACATTCTTAAATGAATGAATGTTCTATTTGTAAAATAAATTTATACAAACTTTCTGATTTAATGTTGAGGATTACAACATCCAGTGGGATAAAATTACTAAATTGTAGCAGTTGTTACTATCAAATTTATTTTCTTTTTAATTAATGTCATGACCATAAACTATAGAAATAAAATAATTAATGATATTGATTATCTCTTACTCATTATTCAAATTATCAATTTTGAAATGATTAATCAGAAAAATAAAAAAAATAATTTAGTGGCTGATAACATTTGCATACTACTTCACATACAACAGTGCACTGACAAATTCTTCCGTTCACCAAGAAAACCCTTCAAAAGAAAAAGAACACGAATATGTAGTTTAATCAATTTAACAAGTGGATGCTGGAAAAAGGTTGGCCCCTCTCTATTGTTCAAAATTCCAATCAAATACCCAAGCATGAAATTTTTGTAGATGATCCTGTTTTTTTTAGGCTGTAGACTTTTCAGCACCCACTCATGTCTATAAAATGATCCATTTAATTCTGTACACAAATACACACACACACACATATATATGAATACACAAATACACACACACACACACACATATATATATATATGAATACACAAATACACACACACACATATATATGAATACACAAATACACACACACACATATATGAATACACAAATACACACACACACACATATATATATGAATACACAAATACACACACACACATATATATATGAATACACAAATACACACACACACACACATATATATGAATACACAAATACACACACACACATATATATGAATACACAAATACACACACACACACACATATATATGAATACACAAATACACACACACACACACATATATATGAATACACAAATACACACACACACACACATATATATGAATACACAAATACACACACACATATATGAATACACAAATACACACACACACATATATATATATATATATATAAAATATATTTAAAAAAATGTCACCTAAAACAAAACTTGAGAGTAACTCAAGGTAGAGAGCTATTCTTAAAATGGTTATGCTGAACGAGGTGTGTGATAGGAATAAAAGAGGAGGTGTTAGGAAGTGATAATTATAATAAGCACAAATAACAAATTAGCTTGGCCTTGAAGAAGTTTCATTTAGAGCAGTTGTCGCACGGGAGTCAGTTCCACAAAGTAGCAGTTTTTGGGAAGAACATGTCGACTTGAGTTTTGTTTAGATTTAGAATATAGAGGAAAAGAGGGCGATTTGACTGTTGATACAACATGACAGGTCTTAGCTGTAAAGGTCTGAAATGGTGCCACTAATGAAACTTAGTTGAGCATTCATCTGAATATAGTAAACAAATTTCCAATAACCGTAGTAAAATATATAGCTGTTGCTGATTTACATTTTCACAACAAAGTTTTCATATATAAATGTGTATATAAGTTTTTGTAAATATATTTTTATGGTAAGAAATTTTATGAAATATTTGCAGAAATGAAAATGTGTTTAATATAGAGAAATTTCATACAATTAGTAAATGTCATAAGCTAAAATTTGCATTAGAAAATGAAGTACAATCATATGAATGTACTGAAGTTGCCCTGTGATTACAGGTTGCAATAGGTTTGACATAAATTAGTGTAGATGGCAATTTTCAGTTGACTGACTACGACCTGTTGTAATGATTTATTTGTTTTCAGGGGATTCAAGAATTTTTTTTTTTTTTTTTAAGTGTTTGCTTCAAAACTTTATCATTATGTCCATTTTTTTTATTATATCTAACCAGATTCTAATTTAATATTGGATTTTATTTTTAATGTTTTTTTTCCCCTGGAGATTAGCATTTTGACATACACACACACACATTATATATATATATATATATATATATATATATATATATATATATATAAAACCATGGGATTGGACAAATATTTTTACATACATACACACACATGTTTATATAATCTCTCCATAAAGTAATTTAATCGGTTGAACACTGTGGGGAGTAAGTAACAAATTTGTAAATGCTCACTATTACTGCAGATAATGTAAAACTCTCCTAGCGGATTGAGTTCTCTGAGTGACTGGTGTGTTTATGAAAAAATAAATATGCAAAAATTCGACTCTCTGTCAGAGGTTAGAATCCCTGATTGATATCAAATCGGTTGGGTTTTGGCCCTGGCCTGAAATGATTGGATATCTAACCACACTTATGAGCTGTGATACAGCAAAATAGTCTCTCTGTGGATGGCTATATATATATATATATATATATATATATATATATATATATATATATATATATATATATCCACAAAGTTGGACATATACACATGCACACACACAAAAAGAGGAAAAAAAATCAAGCTAACATCAATAACTAGTGTATTAAACAGAAAATGCAAAAGATTTGCCATTTTGGGGCTACTAATATTATTTATAATTAATTTTAATTGACATCATGTAATGAAATTAAATAAGAATCAGCATTAAACTGGATATGCACAAAATTTTCATAGAAAGATAATGAAAAATGTGAAAAATTGTAGTCAGTTGCTGAAACCTGGTAACTGGACTAAACTGAACTCTTACAAAAAGGTTCATCTACAAAACACTGGAGTTGAGTTGTAGATTTTAACTAAATAAGTGACAAATTTTACTTTTATCTTTATTAATTTATATATATATATATATATATATATATATATATATATATATATATATTACCAGTTTCTGATGAGAAGGGATAATTCTGAGGAGGATATAAATCCAGGGAGAGCTGAATGTAGACTACAGAGCATTATAATAAGATGATGGAGACTTTAATTATCCATTTCATTTTTTATTTTTATTTCATGAACACTGAGATGTTTAACTCATCAGAACAAAATCTCCTCTGCAAAAAATAAAAAAAAGAAGAAAAAACTGACTACAACCTATTTCAAAGTCAGATTTATTTGTTTTCAAGGAATACAAGTTAAGAAATGTTTTTTTTTTTAAATTTACTCAAACAGTGTTTGCTTTTTTTGAGGGGGAGATTTTGTTCTAATGAGGTGAACATCTTAGAGTTCACAAAATAAAAATTATAAATGTAATGGATAATTAAAGTCTCCGTCTTCTTATTGTTTTTTACATATATATATATATATATATATATGTAAAAAATTTATTGTTTTTTACATAAAACAATAAGAAGACGGAGACTTTAATTATCCATTACATTTATAATTTTTATTTTGTGAACTCTAAAAAATATACACACACACATGTATGTATGTGTGTATATATATATATATATATATATATATATATATATATATATATATGTGTGTGTGTGTGTGTGTGTGTGTGTGTGTGTTGATTCTCTTTTAGTGCTCTTTTTTACGTGCTCCTTAAATCTTTATAAGCAAGCTCTTTTGACGATTTAATTTTGAATATCACTGCAAACTCACCAGGATTAAGGGGAAAATACTTTTACTAAAATCTCAGTTGATGCTTTAGAAAAATCTTTTAGCCTGTGCTATCCAGTTCAGAATTGGCAGACAATTCATGTTCTTACAAGTCAAAGTACTCAAAACATACTTTGAAAACCATCTCAGAATGGTTTAAAAAGAATAGGTTAGAGTAATGGAATGGCCTTCTCAACCACTTGACCTTAATTCAATCTGAACATTTGTGGCATCAATTGAAAACTGCTGTTCATTAATGGAAGCCATCAATTCTGGATGATTTGGAAGGATTCTGCATAGAAGAATGGTTAAAAATGCCAGTCAAGAGATTCAAAAGACTTATTGAAGGCTATAGAAAATCTCTATTAGCAGTGATCAATGCCGAAGGAGCTTCCACTAAGAATTAGTTGCACAATCCAAATACTTATGCAAATTTCATTATAATAAAGTATTGATAATTGTAGAAATGAAATAATAATATCAATACTAAATTATTTATTATAAATTCATGTATTAAACATTTTTTGCTTATGTATAATCGGTTCATTAAGTATTTCCTGGAATTAATCTTAAGATTCTAAATTATAGTTTAAATATTTTCAAATTATATCTAATGTCTTTCCTTCCTATCTCATTTCTTCTTTTATGTGCCATATCTCTTCAAAACATGTATGATTATGGCTCTCCACAACCAGTAGTGTGCAGAAGGAGGTGCACAGTGTTGCAACGGCACCAGGCATTCATATTGGCCAGGCATCCAATCAAAGAGTGAAATAAAAATTAGTTTATATTTAATTTGAATACAGTATTTATTTCATGTTTTATCTGTTTTACATCTTAAAAATGTCTTTCTCACATTTCTCAGTAATAAGCCCTATAGCCCCAGCACTACATGAGTCTTAGGAGCATGTGATCAAGGAGTTGACCCTGGTTATTGCCAAACATTACCAAACCTCTGCAGGTCACTGTCCACAACTTCCTATTCTTTGTAGTTCTAAGCAATCTTTGTCCGCTTACTTTCAGCTCATGTTTTGCTCTTCATTTACAAAATCTCATTAGACACATTATGACTTCCCTTTGCCCCTACTGCCTCGAGTATATCCTGTTAGTATCAAATTCTCTAAGCTTTCTTTCTTCATTATGTGTCCCATAAGTTTCACCTCTCTTTCTAATTCTTTCTGTTTGCTATTTTTATCTATCTTACATATCCTCATAACCTGCACTTACTTTCATCCATACAACTTCATTCAGTAACCAACTAACTTGAATGGGTGAAAATTTACGGACTAAAAACTATATGATGATACCAAAAGAATTTTAGGCAATGTTTAACCTTTGTTCTCACAAAAAAAAAACAAAAAAAAACAAAAAACAGTGGGCCAGAAGGACGTTTTTTTGCCATGACCCCATTATTATTTTAACTAACTTCACTCCTTGGCTATTTTTTTTTTATTTTGCTTTAAAAAGCAATGATTAGAATTTTAATAAAACCTAAACATATGATGAAAGTGAATTTATATATTTTCATTGTTCTTGTAAATTTACAACAAAAATATTAAAATCTATTTATCTATTAGATTGTTTATTTACAAGAATAATTTTATATTTACTACATTCCAAACTAATGCAATATTAACATTTGCCATTTTATAAAGAAATAAATATGAAAACAATTTTTTATACATAAATATTTGGTAAATTATAAAAATGTGAACCAACTATAATAAAATCCTTATTTATCGTTTTTACAAAGTTTGAATTGATTATGTTTTGCTAACCATTCCAATAAGCAAATAGTGTTTAACATTTTCATTGTAAATTCTCAAGAACAAAGAAAATGTATAAATTCCATTTACTGGGATAATTTCGCCTAACACCACAAATCAAAACATTAACCTGAAAACTCAAATATCGTTTTTAAATAGCCTTGTCAGATCAAGACTTTCATATATATGTCATGCACAGTGCAAAATTTGTCCAGAAATATATCATTTGTATACAACTGCTTTCTCAGATCAATGGTTAAAAATTGCTTTGAATGAATGAAACATATAGATCTTAGAAAAGATCAAAATATCTTAAAACCTTGTGATTTTGTGCTTCTGAATCAGAAAGAACTGTACCAGAAAACAGAAATACCATTACTTGAGAACTTTCAACAGTAGCAACAACTAAAATGGATAGAACATGTAACACAAAAAGAAAATGACATAATCAAGATTCTGACATTCTACACAACTTCAAATAAAAGGTTAGAAGGGAAGCCACCATTTTCCCAGACTGCATGAATTTAAGCGAGCTACCAGGCTGGCATCTCAGTCTCACCCATTCACTGTCAAAACGGTTAAATGTAACCGTCTATTCTATTCAAACAGCTTCTTCCCTCACACTTCCTACCCTTGGAACTCCCTTCCCTTTAGTTGCTTCCCCAATGACTAAAATGTTCAAATATTCAAGTGTAATATCAATTGACATCTTCTGATACCTTGATTTTGTTCCTTGTCCTTCTCTGCATCGTTTCCTCAAACACGCCTCTTTACTCCTGTTCTCAATCCTCTGTAACACCTTGCATGCTAGTGACACTGCCGCCTTGCTTGGGGTGAATTGTTTTAAAAAATACTGGAATGTGCGATAAGAGATACTGAACTTGAGAAACCTATTTTCTTGAAAATCTGTTTTAAGACAAAGAAAACTTTTGAAGGAAATTAGCTAATATTATCATCATCATCTTGTAGAACTCATGCCAACTTGTCTGACCTACAAGTGAACTATCACTAACATCCTGAACTTATGGTAACACCTGAAATAGACAAGAAACTTATTTATTCCTTTAGCATTTTACTAAATTTTCACCCCAACCATAACAACCTCAGATCTTACACTTTCATAACAGCTTTCAACACAAACATAAACTGGCAACAATATCTTTGATGCTACTCTATGTTTTGTTACTGGCATTTCCGAATCATTGATATAGTTGAGATTAGATGAGTCCACACTTAGGAGAATCACTTTTCCACTGTTATTTTAACTGTCACCAAAAAAGATGTTATCATCATTGACAGGGATTATTTGAATACTTTTGGTTCGAAAGAGATTGTACAGTACGACTGTCAAATAGCATAAAAAATTACTGCATCATCTAAGAAGGGGAAAAAAAAGTTACATTCTTCTATATCCAGGAAAACTGTATTTATTGATATTATGGATTTCTCAAAGGCTATCCTTTCTTGGTGTAGTATCCCAGAAATAATATGTGTGCAAAGATAATACAATATTTTGTGTAGGGAAATGAAACATTTAAAATATGTTAACTGTTAGAAGATGGGAGATAAACAGGACAACTCAGATTAAAACTAACATTTATCTGTCAACGGCTTATTTGACCACAGTGGTATATGCATTATAAGAAGACAAACATTCACAGAATGAAAGATGCATTTAATTTAAGCCTTTAATGTTATGAATTGCCACAATTTATGTGAGTAGATATGTTTATTTGTTTTTAAATGATTCCCACCTTTTACAAGGCTTGGGAACCACTCAAGGAAGAAGATTACAGTCTAAGAGGCACAGTTTATACAGATATGTAGGGAAGATAATGAATAACCCTAGACTTGAAGTTAAGATTGTAGCGATTAGGGAAGCAACCTCTTGGGAGTCAGTTCCACAAAGCAGCAGTTTGTGGGAAGAAGCTGCTCAAGTGGAACTTACATCTGACCACTGGAATACAAAGAGAATGATGGTGGTTTGCTACAATATGCGTAGCATGCAGGGTTTTCGTCCTAAATGTTAGAAGTAGTAGAACTAATATTTGTCATGTACTTATCTAAAAATATAGGGTGGTCAGCTAACATTTGAAAAAGCAAAGAAATGTATTATAATTATCAAATGAAAAATATTTTTACCTTTGTGTTTTATGCTATTTTGTAGCTATATCCTTGCTCTATAACTTTTGTTTATTGCTTTATATTATTGACTCATCTGTTAACATTGTTCATGGATAATTGGAAGAAAAGCAAACAAATTTATCTGATGAATCAATATATATATTTGATGGACATATCTGTCTCACTAAATATTTATGCATTGTAGGTGTTCTGAAATTAATGCATTTTATTTATTTCTATGCAAACTATTACAGACATTGAAATCACAATAACAATTAGATAGAGCAAGTATTCAACAACAATATTTTCAAGTAGTTACCACTATTAACAACAGTTTCTTACTCACAACAACTGACTGCATGTATGCTTCTCTGAGAGTAGTTTTGCTTAACACTACAAACTGCTACAAAAGAAAAATACTAACCTGAAACCTCCAGCAATATACAGGGTGACCCCAAAAAACAGGAACTTTTTAACAATCCAATAAAACCAAGAGTGATGGAAAAAATATTTTGATCGTAATAATTGAAATCTTAAAACATGCCATTTAAGAAACAAAGATGGAATTTTCATTTTTTTTAAATTACGTCCTGTAGATGGCATCCTCCTGTATGAATGCATTCTTGAAATCTGCTGTTGAGATTCCTCATTGACTGCTGCAACATCTCAGCCGGGATACTGTGAATTTCATCTTGAATTCTAAATGGTGAAATGTTTACTTGCTCAAGGTCACTGTCTCGCAGTGTTGCCACTTGCTCATGTCTGGCAATACACACTTCAAAAATTCACATTTTTTGGGGTCACCCTGTACTTAAATAATCTTGTCAGAGAAAGACTTTCAGATGGATAGGTTTGGGGTGCAATGGTTTGAGGTGAACTCCTTAATTGTATGCACCTAAGACACAAATGTAACTGGAGGTGGGTTATAGGGCCTAGTACTAAGAAATGGGAGAAAGGAAAACATTTTAAATATGTAAAAATGGATGAAACATGAAATAAATATTTTATTACAAATTTCAAAAATTAAATTTTTATGTCATTTTTTGATTGAATGCCTTCCTGTTGCAACCCCTGGCCCCCTTTCTGAATACTGCTGGCTGTATACAAATGCTTTCTAAAATCAATGGCTAAAAATGGCTCTGAATGAATGAAGTCACTGGATCTTGGTGAAGATCACACTTCTTTGAGCTTTGTGGACTGATGATACAGTATCACAAAGAATTGTGTGAAATAACCAAAACCATCTCCATTGAGGAATTTCAACAGCGGCAATAGCTAAAATGGACCGCTCATGTAACTCAAAGAGAAAATACTGATATAATCAAGATATTGACACTACACACTACTTCAAATAAACAACTAAAATGGTTAGCACAGGAAGAGAAAATAGGGACATTATCAAGATTCTGACATTCTACACAACTTCAAACAAAAGGTTAGGAAAGAAATCCATATCAATTATGGAAAGAGCATTAACAGTGGGCTTGAGAAACCTATTTACTTGAAAAATTGTTTCAAGACAAAGATTTTATAAATTTCAACTGAAAGTATAACAAGCAGCTCAATCAATGAATGTCAAATATTTCCTTATAAGAAAATGGCTAATATTAGGTTGGTGCAAAAATAATATCGTTTTTTGATGTATTTTTTAACATAAAAAAACGATATCATTTTTGCACCAACCGAATATTATCATTGCCATTACCAGTGATGACAGTATGATTAAGAAGAAAATGTTGGTGAATCCTGTGTTTCATCAACCTGGACAGATGAAAGAAGTTTTCATATATGAACTATATAGTAGGTGTAGTTGATGGTTTTCAAACTGGTTTATGTCTGATGGGAATTTTGGTATTATTATGTTATGAGTGAATAGTTTTCTTGAGTCTGTATATGGAAATTCAGACTCTCAACCTAGAATCGCAATATAATGGTCAGAGTTGTTTTTTTTTTTTTTTTTAGGTTCCAGGAAATTCAAGAGGATCACACATTTTCTATACAAAAACAATTATCATTTTGGTAATGGTTGCACCTTGATAATTTTCTTTGATATGAAATTCACTTGTTGACACTAATTTGTTTCCATTTTATAATGAGGACACAACATCTATTCACCAGTTAGAATGTTCTCTTTGACTAGTTTTTACTCCAAGGCTCGAGTGCCCAATCTGCCCTACAATTTCATTCATAGCTAGGAGGAGAGATGGGTTCATGGAACCTCAAGGGCATGTGAAGAACCATAACCAGAATTTGATGATGGCACATCAGTTTCATTTTCATATATAATGCCTATGGTATGTATCTGTAAGTTGACAGATGTACAAACATTGGTTTATTTACAAATGTTTGCATATATATGCATCCATAAATACATGTATACTATTGGCTAAAAATTTTGAGTTATCCTTTAGATTTAAGATTTCCTAAGTTTTACACCTTCTTTGGTTTGACTAAGTCATGCTAAGCTTGGATATTGAAATTATTTAACCCCTTAGTGTCTAGCGGAGTTATAACTCTGAGTAAATAATTATAAACATCCTTACATATTATATATACAAAAATACTCATAAAAATTAGAAACAGCAAGACATGAAAACAACAAAATGAGTATTATTCATTATTTAGTTTTTATGTGCTGTTGGGGGCACAAGTGACAGTAATGCCGAGTAAAATTGTGAGTTTGGGATCAAATGTTGATTGGAATCTGACAAAAGGATAAGATAAAGAAATAAACAAAGTGCATTGCAGTCTTTCTCTTATGGTTTTCTTTTTTTTGATGCATGCAATGAGGGTCCAGATAATTTAGTTGGAAATATACAAATAGTGTTTAGGGGTTTTCTTACCTTGAATTTCGTTGAATGCTAAAAAGCTAAATATAACTATTATGGCTGGAAATGGAAAAAGAGATTAAATTTTCATTGATGCATCTGCTAACGACCTGCTCATATGAACTGCTTGTCCAATAGTGAGAATGGCACATGTTTGTGTGTGTAGAGGAGAAAAGTGGGGTTGATTCTCATTAGTTTAGAATAAGTGAATTAATGATAATTATTTTTTGACACTATAATTTTTATTTATTTATTTTTCTTATGGACACAGTAAGTGCATGAGATCCACTTTTTTGAAAGGGATTACCTAAAATTTTAAGATTACTATTAGATATCACAGTAGATTAGCCTCAAACCTTAACGAAATTATATGCAATAGAGGGTTCATTTAATTATTATTAAGATAAAACACATCAGGAAGGGAAAGACCGTCTGGCCTGAAGTGAGCTAGTAAATTAGTTTTGAAAAAGGCACACAACCTCCAATTTTTAGGTAATTCTTTGAAATCCAGTGGGTGGATTCAAATTTTTTGCCTGTTGTGTATTTATGTTAAGTCAGTAGACTTACATGTGGAGTATATTGCCACAATTTCACTATGGTAACTGTTCCTGCTTTGGGTTCTGTAGCAAGATGTAGTTATTAGCCCTATGCCCAACTGATTCCAAGTTCAGGATTGGCTTTTTACCAGTCTTGTGCTCAACCAGAGCTAGAAATGTCAACCTGTCTACTATTTAACACAAAGCTAGGAGGAGTAGAAATGTATCCATATCCTTTCAAAGGGTATTTGTGCAAAAGTGAACGCGATGGCCTCAGATAGAATTCAAACGAAATATGCCAAGATCACTTTCCATGCTGATAACAGTTACACAATGTACACCTACATCACATAAATATACATATATATATATATATATATATATATATATATATATATATATATATATGCGCACACACAGAGTTATACTTAAACAAACAGGCATTCATTTTACGTGACTAAAATTTCATACATTTTCTCTTTTTCTTTAGTTGAAAGAAAACTTAAAAGCATCAAAAAAGAAATGAAGAAACTAAATTAAATCTTTGTTTATCAGTAACATTTATTTTTTTTTCTTTTTACTTCCCTGAAATATTTAAATTGAAATAGACATAACTTGGTTATAAAATGTTACTTGACTTGTACTTTTGTATACCAAAATAGTCAAAGATGAAAAACATCATAAACCAAAGTGCATATCAATTCTCAGCACTGACACAACAACATCTATAGTCTCTCTACCTCCTAAGAATACTGAAGTGTATTAGAATCTCATTTAAAATAAATTTATGTTAGTGTTAAGCATATTCAGAAAGAAAATTTACAACATTATGACAACCATAAGATTTTATAAAGCCAGAACCAGTAACTAACTTGTCTTTATATACTATATAAACTTGTGTATAAGTCAATTTCCTGTATTGTGTAACACCTGAAATTTTTACAGGTATTATAACCTTTCCAGAAAAATTTACTTGAGTATAGTGTAACTGGTCACCAAAAATGCATTATTTTTAACCTCTTCAAAAAAAAAAAAAAAAAGAAAGAAAAACAGAAATGATTTGTGTATAGTGTGACCACATATATTTTATGTAAAAACTGTTCATAAAAACTTGCAAAATATATATATATATATATATATATATATATATATATATATATACATATATATATATATATGTGTGTGTGTGTGTATGCCCATCCTTAAATATATTATCTATGATTATATACTTCTGGCATCAATTGTATATATATCAGTGTGTCTATCCCATATTGTATGAATTGCATGTATATCTTTCCATGTGTGATGTGTGTGCATATGCACACACACACACACACACATATATATGCATGTATGTATGTATGTATATATATTATTTTTGTATAGTAATTAGATGGAATGACAAAATAAGTTTGATATAATGGCAAATCCCACTGACCTATTCACAAATAGAAACTGGTATATGTTGTTGGAAACAAAAGATAAAAATGTATATTTTTTGTAAAAGTGGTAAAATCCTCTATTAAAATAGTTCCAGATTGTTCCCCTTCTCACCTTGGGACCAAATGAACATTGAGAGAAGATGAACATTTGCTGTCAATTTTTCTTCATTTCATCCTATGAAATTCTGCCCAGGCACAACACTGCTTAACAAGTAGTACATCACTTGAAATTGATATAGGATAAAACAAGCAAATACAATTTTTTTTTTTTATTAACTGTTGTTATTTCATTAAAATCATAAAAGGAAAAATATTTCAGATGGTGTTACATTTCTTTTTCACATGGAAGTTTTTTTTAGAGAGTAAAAAAATAAAATAAGAGCCCACAAAATCCTCCAACATAAAAGAATGAAAAAATCTCCATCATTCATTTTTGATTCCTGACATGAATGCAATGAAGTAAAGAACAAAAAATGTTTTATATATCCCAAAGCAATGAACAGAGAAAAACAATAACCAAGGAGGAAAGAAAAAGAAGAAAATATGGACAAACATTTTAGAATTTTATAAAATTTCTTTTTATTTTCTTTTACTGTTGTCCTTTGATAACAACAGTAACAAAAAAAAACAATATAAAAAAAGCAATAATGAATAGCAAAAAAATATCTAGTGTTTATTTCACTTGAAATTCATTTATTTAAATAATTAAAAAGAAGAATGAATAAGAGGCGTCCACATATAACTTTAGGCTTGTGTGACATGACCATGATAATACAAAAGAGACAAGAAATTTGTTTCCAACTCAACACAACTTGAGAAAAAAGACATTTTAAAAAGAGAAAACAAGGAAAATCTAAACGAAAAATGTTGAAAAATAATCATTGAATGTGTACAAGTATCATGCAACATATCCTGGATCCAGGATCCAATCTGTCCTTCAAGTTGCATGCTGATCATATTTTTATTAAGTAAAACAGGAAAGAAAAGGCTGTAAGGTCCACCCTCTGCTTCTTTCCTATTTTTAAACTTAGTTGTGGAGAGGAATGCATACCCCATTTAGTTTTGATCTCATTATCTTTCTCCTAGACTGGTTGACGTCTAAGGCTTACAAATCCAGTCTGCTCTACATATGATATATACATATTTTTCTTATTTTTAATATCCTCTACCTTTAAGTAATAGATGATCATGGTTTTCCACAGTTTACGTTTTTTTATTATCTGTGAATTGTCATGAATTCTTGTGAAAAATAGTTGAGTGGTTTTTCATTGCCTTCTCCAATGGTTAAAAAGTAGTTTAAGAGTAGTTTTTCTCTTAGACTGGCTTGCATCCAAGGTTAGAGATCCCAGTCTATCTTTTTGTTTAACCCATAGCTAGAGGAGAAAAGACGGTTTTGTGACATTTCCATGGATATTAGTGCAAAAGAGAATGCAATAGAATTTCAATTTGAATCCTTATTATTCAAAAGATTTGTCCAGATGACTGATTTCCTGTTTTTGATGGATTTATTGTCACCATGACATTTCAACCAAGCAAAATTACAAACGATATCTTTCAAGTACTGAAAGCTGTAAAGAATGTATTATTTTGAGGAATTTAAAAATTCCTCAAAATAATCAAAGAACCAAACAGAAAATTCTTGAACTGGACTGTTATTTATCCAATCTTCCAAATCTGAGAGGCACTTTCTCATAGAAAATTAGCCATCCACTAACAAAGAGAGAAGTTCTGCATATAAAATAGTTCATTATGTCCAATCCAAGATTTACTGATAACTACAAAAAAAAAAAAAAAAGGGTTCAGACAAAAACTAGCAGTTGAATTTCAGACATTCTATGAAAATACTTTCAGAAAAGGAAATGAGCAATAGGCATTTACACCCCTAGGGTATAAGTTGCTGTAACAAGAGAATACTGGAATCGTAATGATGAAAATAGCTGTTTTCATTCAGCATTCATTGAGTGAATAGTCAGTTTTACTCTCAGTTGAAATTTATAAAATCTTTTCTTTAAACTTTTTTTTCCAGAAAATAGGCTTCTCAAGTCCATTAACTGTTATCACTCTTTCTAATATGTATTTTCCTTCCTAATCTTTTGATTAAAGCAGTTTGGAAAGTGAACATCTTCATTATGTCATCATTTTCCATTCTAGTTACCTGTTCCATCCATTTTAGTTTGTGCATATGCTTGAAATTTATAAGACATTTTCATTTTAAAATAGTTTTTTAAAAAAATAAGACTTATCAAGTTCACTGTTACCACTCTTTCTAGTATGGAGTTTCCTTCCAATTTTTTAACTTAAGTTAGAGTGTAAAGTCAGTTTTTTCTTTATGTTATTTTTTTCTCTTCTAGTTATGTACTGTTCATTTTAGTTGGTGCTGCTGTTGAAAGTCTTCAAGCGATATGGTTTTTGATATTTGGTAAATTTTGGGGATTATAATTCTGAAGTACCAATCTAAAAGATTGGATGAAGGATTGTTTTCTTTAAGACCTACAGGATTCATTTATTTGAAGCCATTTTTAATGAGTGAACATTTGTATAGAGCTGATAGTTTAGGCATTTGTGAACAAGTTAGACCCCTACTTCTTGTGAATTTCACTGGTTGATTAAGCTGCTTTTGTCAAACAAACACAACTGCATTCGAACAAAAGCTGACCAACTTGTAGCAGAGGTCATATTCATTTAGACGTGCAAATCCATAGTAGAAATTTGGATTCACAAAGAGGTTCCCAACCACATGTATACTCACTTTTAGGATAGTGCAATCTGGTTTGAATTCAGAGTTTCTTTCTCCTAGACCGGTTGTTATCCAAGGCTATAAGACCTAGTCTGGCCTGCGATTTTACTCATAGCATGTGGGAGAAGAGATGGATTCATACCTTTCCTGAGGTTATTAGCACCTAAATGAATTTAATGAACTTGACCGGAATTTGAACACTTCTCTCCAATTCTTTAATGTGAGCCACTAACCAGTCATTCATTATTCGATCATAGTCAGGATCATTAAACCAATGTGAATAATACTTTCTTTAGCTGTATAGTATGTTCTATGTCAAGGCTAAATACAGTTTGGAATTCATAGTTACTTTCTCCTAGACTGGTTGCCACCCAAAGCTATAGAACCCAGTCTGTCCTGATATTTACCTCTAGCTTGGAAGGAGGAGAAGAGGATTCATACTTTTCCCAAGGGTATTAACACTAACCATTACTTCACCATGTCTTCTAAGAGTTGGATGTCATGTTTGACAACCATATCAGTCGAGATCTGGTGAAATTATTTCAGAATATGACAAGTTCTTAGGTTAATATTTTGACTTTTTAGCATCTTGTGGAGTTGAAAAAAACTACCTCTAGTGCAACCTAACCTGTGTTCAAACTTATTAATTTTTTATATTAATTTATTATAACATAAATGATATGTATTTCATTTTAGATTCTTGTTTATAGAGTTTCTTAGCTTTGGGTAGGTAAATAATTAGCAAGAAAACCTTTGCAAGCCATGGATAGTAAATTTGATTCTCTTTGATTGCATCATTATTATAGACTTTTGTTAGACTTAGTGACAATGAATAAAGATGTTAAGTTCAAATTTAAAATGTAGAAAATGGCAAGTAACAGTTATGAACAAAATAATACCATTCAAAATATTTATATGTCATGAGAATTTATTCAAACAATTTACTGCCTGAAATCATTCTTCTCCACCAATAATCTGTACCTGAAATGATTTTGGTGAAACAAGCTGATTTAAAGAACTTAGTCCTAATCTACTTATCTATATTTGGTGACTAGTTGTCAGAGATGCTAAAAACAGTTTTGCTCAGACTTCATTCATGATGGCTGCAATTGTAAATCTTCCAAATTAGTAATAATAATATAAAAACAGCTGTAAAAATACATGTGCGACAAAAAAGTTAAACTTCCTAAAAGACAAAAAGCCAGGTAAGAATAAGCTGTAATTTTTTCCTTCCTTTCTCATTTGAATATAAATAAAACATGAAATATGCTATATCAGAGTTGTTCTTTATTTTTTCTCTTGAAAAGGTCATGAAATTCAGAGAGTGATATATTTTTCAAATTGCAGACTATGAAATGAAAAATGAGAGACATTTGAGTTTTGGCCTGAACCAAAGAAGCAATTTATATATCAAATGGAAAGATAAATCCAGTTTAGCACTAGAGAAATGAAAAACCAAAGAATACACTAATAACACAAGGATGATTTATTGTCATCAATTTAATGAATGTCTGAAAAGAAAGCATATTGCCAAGATAAACATTTCTACTTTCAGTGCAAATGCAGATATCAGTTGCTTGTTCATGAAAAAAAAATGATTTTCTTGTTTCTCTGGTATCTATAATGCTAGACACACACACATATATATATATATGAATAAAAACAAAAGAAAAATGTGTCTTAGACAGTGTACTTCATCTGATGATGGACTTCATCAAGACAAATGTAAGGATTTTATTTTGCAACAAGTATTTATTACAAAAAAGTAAATTGTTAGTTTTTCAAAAGTTTTTAAATTTAAGAGATGCTCATCAGTACTTTTTGTTATTGTGTACTTTATATTTAAATTATTTTAGTATAGGATAAATTTATGCAGTATATATTTTAAATGACAAACCAATTCTCAGATCAATCATTAAAAATGACTACAACCAAATGAAGGCTCTAAAGAAGACATTACTTTATCAGATTATCAGACTGGTACTACAGAATAACAAAACTTTACCAAATAACAAAAAGCTTCTAAACTTCAAATAGCATGACCAACTAAAATGGATAGCAAATGTAACTAAATGGAAAAATAATAATATAATGAAAAAATTGATTTTTTGCATGACCTTAAGCAAAAGTCTTGGGAGGAAACTTGAAAGAAAGTGCGATAATGTAGTGACAGAAAAATAAATACATAATAACAGGTAGACCAAAATTTCACCTCTAAAAATAGTTGTATATTCAGAATTGACAGGCCACAAAATCATATCTTGACCAGCCAATCAGACATTTTTCACAAACCAGGATATAAGGCTGTAAGCCAATCAAAAGTGGAGTGACACTTTCGAAGTTGATCTGTAATGTAATGGGAGTGAATAATTAAACTAAATCCACTTTTTAAGCAGCTCACTGATACATTTGAAAATATACATGCTTTCTTTCATCTACTATTAGGTTGGTGCAAAAAGAATGTCGTTTTCTCACATATGTTACTATGTGAGAAAACGACATAATTTTTGCACCAACCTAATATATTAAGAAGGCAGCTACTATATTTGGATGCATATATATATATATATATATATATATATATATATATATATATATATTTATTTTCTACAAGATGCTCTTTTTTGTATGCACCAGGACTTTTACACTTGTACTCATGAAACCCCAACTTTCACTTTATCCTTCTGTATTATCATATTATGTTATATAGGGTGCAGCAGAAATACATTCTGCATAAAGATAAGACATTAGCTAGATGATGACACCATTGCCACTAAAGTCTTACCATTATGTGAGAGACATTTCTGCTGTACCCTGTGTAACATAACAACAACTCTCAGTAAAAGCTTCCTGTAGGATTTAGTTGGACAAACAAACCAGTACTCTACTGTATTGTAAGTTGAGTCTGCTATGACCACCTGTGTTTGGGCCAGTTGGAGACTGGTTTATATAACAGGCTGGGATGTTCCATTCTACTATTTGGGCAATTCTATTCTCTAGGTTCTGATTGGTATGGATACTTTGATCAATAAATATCCATTATTACACTATAAATGCTTGAGTACGAGGTCTGTATTGAGTTACAGCCTGCTTTCTTTTTGTTTGCCAACTGGATACTAGTTGGGAGCATTCTTGCAAAAGTAAGAATCATATTTTTGATTCTACACTTACAAAGCTTTATTTGACTAATTCACCCTTAGCATGTTTATTTTATTATAGTGGGTAGTTACAAGTGAGAAGAGAGATGGGATGTGCTTATTTTATTATCAGAACATGTATAAAGATTTATTTTTTATTTATCAATACACTATGCATTTTCTTTTTAGTCATTACACTATGCCAATATACACCTAAACCAAATATAGTGATATATAGTAAGAATAGATATTGTTCTAAGACAGGGGTCAGCAGCTCACAGACACTGGATCACATCTGGCCCACTAAGAATTTTTGTCTAGCTTGTCAGCTTAACACCTGGACACTATCTCATTCATTTGTGGAGCAAGTGGCAGAAAAATATCAGTTGGAGTTAATCAACTTACAATGTGACAAATTTTGGAAATTAAAATTTCATTCTGAATCAGCTGCTTTCTTCTACAAGAAATATGTTTTGCCAAGTGGAAAATAAAATCCCATTCAATAATGTGAAAATGATGGTACCACTGGAAGTACCTATGCTTGCAAACAACTATTTTTAAAAATTAAATATGCTAAATGTTGGTTAAGAATAAGGGGAGGTGATGGCAACCTGGATAATGTTTTGTTCTTATTATCAAAAAAATATTTCACCTGATGTGGAGAAGTTATTGAACAATAAGCAGAAACAAGTGTCTCATTAAATAATTTGCCATTTTTCATTGTATTTCTTTTGTAGTAAGGAATTTACATTTTTTGTTGTGTATGTTAGCTGACATCGTGTTATTCCTGAAATAAAATAAGTAACCTTGTTTAAATAACATAAGATTAATTTTGTTGTTTTTTCTTTAAATCTCCAGACCAAGGCAGCCTTCTACACAAAGTGGTCTGAAGTAGAGACAATTTATTATAATACATTTAATATCATAACCCTTCTCCAGAACAATGCTTAGCTTTCTGGCCTGCTCTCTCCAAAACATTGCCAACCCCTGTTCTAAGATAATCTCCAAAAATCCTCCATAATAACAGTGGATTTGAGAAGTCTTATGTATATAAAAAAATCTATTTTAACAGGAAAATGTTTTATAACTTTCAGCAAACACTAATGCTATTTGGTCACTTGATGCAAACTGTTTCTTTATAAGGAAACAACTAATTGCATAATAAGCATGCAGTTATTAAAGTGGATGAGTGTTTTGATGTTTTTGTTTAAGTGTTTGGAACAGACTTATTTTTGTGCAAATTCACATTTGTGAAAT
>OZ010571.1:92955840-93098340 GCA_963932145.1 Acanthosepion lycidas | reverse complement strand
TAGACAAGTGTTGTCTGTTTATTTCGTGTAAATTTTTTTCATAACATCTGATAAGTTTAATAACATTATCATTGAACGAAGAAAGAAATTCACAATATTGATCTATATTTTTTAATACAATCTAAGCTTTCAGCTTACATAAGCCATTATCAAAGATGTCAGTTACATCATATTAAGCAATATACGGACAACACAGTGATGATAGTCTGTGATTGTTTACATAGATGATTTCTAAGCAACGATAAACATGTGCATATAAGATGCTAGAAGCGAAAATTGCACCGCATCTCATGACATCACACATGACCACGCGAGAGTGAATTGGAGAAGTATGAAGTATGGGAAGACGTTGGTATAAACCAATGGCTTCTGTTACCAATTATAGACATTTAAGAATATTTGTAGAGATTCCAGGGTTGATTTTGTTTAGGTTGGGTTTCAACTGTTTGATGTACAATGCTTCAAGGATTTTTAGTTTTTGGCTATTGTTTTCATGTAAAACTTGTAAACAAACAGTTATTTCTGAAGAAAGATTGAGGTCAATCTGAAATATCAAATATATATATAAATAAATACTTTCATAAAATACATTATTTTTTTTAATTTGCAACTTTTTATATATATATATATATATATATATATATATATATATATATGTGCATAATATTTAATGAAACACACATAAAAATGATTACTGCTATATGTGTGTGATGGCGATAGCTGATGGACTCTCCCATTGTTTTTGACGTATGAATGTCTTTCAGTTCTGTTTTTATTCCTACACCTGTCCACGTCACCTTATTTCTCTCACCAATGGACTTGTTACTTAGGTGGAATAGCAAAAAACACAGAACTGAACTGCAGACTATCCACAGAAAAAATTTTGTTTAGATTGGTGAAGGCTTGTGTAGAACCAGTCCCACTTATTGGAAGTGCTGATAAGGAGTTGGTGAAAATATTTGCCATGAACACAATGAACAACACCCCTCAAGTTTTATTATCATGGAATTATACCTCTCCTGTACACAAAAGAGTGCAGCACCTATCATGTGCTTTAGCCTGCCTGCTGAAGTGGTTTACAGGGTTTGGCACATGGAGATTTAGGGTATGGGTGAAAACTAGTGTTGCCCATCCACATATATATATATATATATATATATATATATATATATATATATAGCAAAAAAGCTTCATGACATCACACCTCAGAAGGAGACAAAATTTTAATGGTCATTTAAATATCACATTTCAGTGATCATTAGATGACTATATATATATATATATATATATATATATATATATATATATATATTTATAGTCATTTAAATGACAGTTGTTAATTTTGTCTCCTTCTTAGGTATGCTGTTATGAAGTGTTTTTGCTCTGTGTTTTTTTAACCTAGGCATAGAGAACTGTTGGTTACTGTTGAGGGAGGGCATCTGCCTTTTAGTCTTTTTTTATTTTTCTTAATTTATGTTTCATTTTCCAATTTTGTTCCATTGGCCTTTTTTTCTTGGTTTTTACATTATTCATTATTAATATTTTTTCTTTTTATTGAGTTTTCTTTTGGTTCTCTAGCAGGCACTCTGTTGGTTGTCCTGACTCTTTGGATTTGTGTGTGTGTGTGTGTGTGTATATATATATATATATATATATATATATATATATATAAGTTTTAGTACTTAAATATACCTTTTATGCAAACATACAAATGCATTATGCCTATTTTGATATTGTCCAAACACTGAAAATCAGTATAGAATAAAGATGCTGATGCTGACAACTGTTCAATTTCATTATTTCAGATTTAAACTGTGGTCAATTGTCAGCCAAATAGTCAGTTGGAATGTTACTCAACATCTCATGGTTTGGTCATGTACATGCCATCCATAAACTACATTTCAAGGCAAAAATTGCATCAGGTACAAATGGAATCTTTCCCAATGTGTATAAATTTCCTTTTTGCATTTAGATGTAAACAAACTCTTAGTGCTTTCAAAATGAAAATACACAGTTATTTAAAAGTACATGATTATTTTGATACTCTACTTAGAGAAAAACACTAATAGATATTAAAGTAATGATATGAAAACTTTGATACATTTTCAATATGTGATCTATTAAATGTTTTAGGTGCAAAACACCCTCTTAATTTTCAAATTTTTAAAAAGATGAGCTGAAATATTTCTAACACCTCATATATAGCATTTACAAAACTGTATTCATTTTGTCTAGTTTTCTGCATACGAGAAGGTGGCCTAAGAGCTTTCTGCTGAGAGAGAGAGAGAGAGAATGTATTACAACATATAATAGTTGGTGTCTCTGGAGCATGTGATCCCTTTGAAACTTCACCCCACATGTCTAACAAATGGTTGCTCATCATGCTCAACAAGTATATGAAAAAGCTGGTGTTATATCTCAGTCCCAGACCATTCTCTCTTGGCTAATACCTGCGGAGTATCTTTCATATGAGAATTTTGTCAGCACTACCTACGATAAGTGGAATGTTCTCTCTCAAGTACCAGTTGTGAAAGAGGACATAACTCCTGATGATTACTACACTAGACACAACCAAATCTGAATCCCTTGTCTGACTTATCCAATTCTTCATTACAAAAGATTATTTATATCTAGAAAAATCGAATACACATTTTTCTGTTTTAAAATACTATGACGATAAAAAGCATAAGTAATCATTGCTCTAACAGCTTCCTTTAATATGGGGGAATTGCTAGGAGTTCTTGGAAGATAGTAGAATGGTTTCCTCTTGCCTTTTGTACAATTTGGAATTCAAAGTTTCCTTTTCTTAGACTAGTTACCACCCAAGGTTAAAGTTTCCAACTTGCTGTTTGGCTGATAGTTGGCAGAAAGTGGATTCATGCCAAGGTAAGCTTCTCTAGAAGTTTCTCTTCTCACGATTCTCACCTGTGGAATTCTTTGAGGTTTTCCTGTCAACTACGATCATCAAATATTTAAATGCAACATCAGTGGCCATTTCTCATCTCTTTAAATTCTATTCTTTTATCATCCTCTTTTTCTCTCTCCTCAATAATGTTTTATTAGTTTATTTCACTCTCAGTAAACCTTTGTGACTTTATTGGCTTGCTTGAGGTAAAGACACAATAATCTTTTCTTTAAATATTTGTTGATATATATTAGGTTGGTGCAAAAATAATGACATAATAATGTTGTTTTTTGACGTTAAAAGATACGTCGAAAAACGACATTATTACGTCATTATTTTTGCACCAACCTAATATAAAAGCTTCACTACATGTTTTCAAAATGGCAGAATACCTTCCAGCAGACCTGGTTTTATACCTATAACTCAAATGTAGATATGATGGATTCTACTGTCAATTTTAACAGACAAGGGTCCAACAATGGTTTTTAGAACTAAAAACTGCCAGACAACTAACATATATGATTCATTTATAGTGGTAAAAGCTTGTATAAAACCATTTACACTTTTTGAAGGAACTGATAACAAATAAATGGTACACAGTATGCTAAGAAATCTGCAAACAAAATAATATCAAAGTTTAAAGATGTTATATGTACTTCAATAGAACGCTCTCTGAGAAGATATGACTAATTTAGAGTTTTGCATCTCTCAGATTTACTGCCATTTAAGTAAAAAAAAAAAAAATCGATCTGCTCTATTATTCAACCCATAGATGGAGAAATTTGGATTAATGCCTTTCCTGAAGAAATTAGAACAAAATTAACAAAACAGAGCAAAATTTCACTTTTTGGCCTAGGAACTGAAGCTATCCACCATATAGATGAGAAAATGATATGAACTTTTATATATATATATATTTTTAAAGACATTTTTATGTTTATACATACTTTTTATAGATGGTACTTATCAATCCAACCACGGGGATCGAATGCGGCACAGGGCCTTTTTAATGTGGGTATCTCCGAGCCCATAGGCTCAGCCAAAAATAAATAACCATCCAAACCCCCCGAGGGGGGGCCAGTTCCGTAAAACTCCCCCAACGCAACACTACCCTTCGGCGGATCTACGTCAGGGTTCCTCCCTGCAAGCAGAGAGTTCGACAGACACCTGACCCAGCAGCTCACAAAGCACAGATACTACACTTTGATCCTAGCCACCGGGCCGGGCGGGTATTCTTTTTATAGATGGTATTTATCAATCCACCCACGAGGATTGAATGTGGCACAAGGCCTTTTTAATGTGGGTATCTCCGAGCCCATAGGCCCAGCCAAAAATAAATAACCATCAAACCCCCCGAGGGGGGCCAGTTCCGTCAACCTCCCCCAACGCAACCCTACCCTTCGGCAGAGCTTCGTCATGGTTCCTCCCTGCAAGCAGGGAGTTTGACAGACACACGACCCGGTAGCTCACAAAGCACAGATACTACACTTTGATCCTAGCCACCGGGCCGAGCGGGTATTCTTTTTATAGATGGTATTTATCAATCCACCCACGAGGATTGAATGTGGCACAAGGCCTTTTTAATGTGGGTATCTCCGAGCCCGTAGGCTCAGCCAAAAATAAATAACCATCAAACCCCCCGAGGGGGGCCAGTTCCGTCAACCTCCCCCAACGCAACCCTACCCTTCGGCGGAGCTACGTCAGGGTTCCTCTCTGCAAGCAGAGAGTTCGACAGACACCCGACCCGGCAGCTCACAAAGCACAGATACTACACTTTGATCCTAGCCACCGGGCCGAGCGGGTATTCTTTTTATAGATACAAATATTTAAGTAAATGCTCTGTTTATAATAAACAGTATTAAACAACATTTACTGGCCTGAACAACTACCAGTCATGATGAATGAATGTTCTCTCAGGTATCTTGTTGTGTGTGTGTGTATATATATATATATATATATATACATAGGATTTCCACTGCTGATCTTATTGCAAAATGCAACATTTCTGATGCAGTCACAACTTTGGTGAGCTGGTCATATTGCAAAGGATGAGCGATGACAGGATACTTAAGGTCCTCATGTATAGCCAGCTTGATTGTGGACAAAGAACTGTTGGACAGTTGTGGCTCAAGTATAAAGACAAGTGAAAGACTAATCTCTCAACTTTCAATGTGCCTTATACTAACTTTGAGTGAGTTTCCCTAGATAGAAATAGCTGGAGATATCTGTGCCAGAAATTCATCATATACATATATACACTAAAGTTCAAAACTTTGAAGTAACCCCCATAATTAACATTGGATGAACTTGACAGAAGAGTGAAAAAAATGGAAAAGAGGTCTTAGAGTCATTGAATAAAAGAATGGAATCAATTATCAAACTTATACTTTGAGAAACCTTTGCAACGAATGCTAAAAATTTGTGCTGCAGAAATCAAGGTTGAAGAAATATGTTTTGATGAGAGAAAAAATTAAACACAAAGCACTTTTTTCTTTTTGTCATAATATAAAATATAATAAAATTTCTAATAAAAAGTCATATCTCACTTTTCTTTTAACCATGTATAATAGTTTTCTCTCATTTAAAGTACAAATCAACAACTTTTGAGCCAATTTAAAAATTACCAGAGCTGGCTACAAACTTCTGAACTGTGTATGTGTATATATATATATATATATATATATATATATATATATATATATATATATATATATATATATATGAGAGAGAGAGTGAAACACACAAATTTATATGTGTGTAATAGTTAAGATATAATTGAGTAGGTCTACCAAAAACAATATCAATAAAAGAAATGACAAGAGGATAATTTAATTTTATGTGTTTTTTTTACTTGAAAAGTTTCTTAAGGAACAAAATGCATGGTAAAAATAAATTCTTATTTATTAATACTTGTATATACATATATATATATATATATATATGTGTGTGTGTGTGTGTGCATAGTGTACAAATTATATTAAAACAATATCTAAAATTTTCTGCTATAATTCCTCATTAAAAATTGCAAATTTCTATATAATGAAACTTTCAAGCTTGCATCTTCATCTTGATTGTTTTTATGACATCATTTCTGACATAGAAACCCTCACATCTTTCTCTGGTCCCTTTCAGATCTGTTAGACTTTATGGAATCATGAATGGGGCCCTTTATTTCCTTCAGGGGTGTGATAGTGTTCTGGTTTTTAACTTGTGCTCATGTCAAGTTTTCTTTACTGTGGATTTCAGCATTTTTAATCATCAAACTATCTCTTCATCAGGATATTTGGTTGCCATGGACTAATGTACTCCTTGTAAATAAGTTTTAAATTTTTAAGTGATGATTTTGTGAAACATCATCCAAGAAAACAGTAACCTTTTATGCCTTAAACAAATGAGTGCTTCTGTTTAGAAACAAGTTATGGAATAACTCTCAGATTGCATAGGAAAAGATAAAACTTAGGATAAGTGTAAGCTGTATTCATTTTGAATAAGAAACTGACCATTCTGAAAAGTGCCTCACAAAAAAGAAAAAGAAAACATGCTGTTTGCCTACAAGCAAATTTGCATACAGGAAAGGAGCCTGAAATTGCATCAAAGCAAGCATCTCTAATAGAAGTCATCAATAGAAAGGAACTTTTCTTTCCATCATGACTGAAATATCTCCATCATTTTGTTAATTTTGTTTTCATAATAGGATTGAAATAATAAAATTATCTTACAATCTGGCAAGAATGCTGGCAAAGAAATCAACAAAACTTTCTTTTTGTAAAGTTTTCCTTTCAACTAAAACAAGTTGAATTCTTCAGCTCAAATTTTCCAACCACAAGAAACATAAAAAGCAACAGTTAACAAAAACCCTTTTTATTCATTTGGTATCTGCAAGGTTTCTGCCATTGTGTGAAGTTCAAGCCACTGGTTGAAGTTTTTGCTTTACGAAGAAAATATCTTAACTCTTGTACAAATAAAAATGTAAGTCAAATAATTTTAATTTTATAACAACATCAAGAAAATGACTTAGAAATAAATTGTAATAGTGAAGATTAACTGTTTCTATAAAGCAAACATTCACCTAAACAGTTAGCATTACTGTCAGATGGAATTTTTAAAATCTTTCTCTTCAAACAACTTTTCAGTAAAATAGATTTCTCAAGTCCACTGTTTTTTATCCTTATATTACTGATGTGAGTTGCATTACTAGCCTTTTGTTTAAGATAATGCAGAAAGTCAACATATTATTTTTCCTACTAGTTATATGTGATTTCATTTTTAGTTACTGCTGCAGTTGATTCCTTGTTACACTGTAGTTCAAGTCTATAAATAAAGGTTTCTCTTCTTTATGACTTAGAGAATTAATTCCCTTGAAGCCATTTTTAATCATTGATCTGAGAAAGCACTTGTATGTAGCTGTTATTTCAAACATGACAGTTGAAAAATAAATCAAAACATAAATGGAATAAAAAAAAAATTGTTGAATTAGCTTGAGAAACAACTATTAAATAAATTGAAGAGAAAACATTTATATTTTTTATTTTCTCAAAAGATATCTTCATAATATTTTTTTTCTTATGCATATGTGAGTGTATGTAAATGGATGACAAAGCAAAGGCCATTTTTACATTTCTCAAATTACCATGAATGCTAAGTTTAAAACCACTTCTTGAGAACAAGAATAATTACTGATTTAAATTCATTTTATTGTAGGTAAACAGCACACTAAATGAATTTGATTCTGACAGAGAAACAGGTGATATAATTTAATAGATCAGTTGAAGTGTACTGTAAAAAATACTTCCTGGTTGACATTTGGTTGAAATTTATTTTATTCTAGGTAACCAGCACACTAAATAAATCTGATTCTGACCGAGAAACAGGTGATATAATTTAACAGATCCACTGAACTGTATTGTAAAAAATACTTTCTGATTGATGTTTGGTTGAAATTTATTATATTCTAGGTTACCAGCACACTAAATGAATCTAATTCTAACTGAAATTTTCATTGATTGATTGATTTAATTTTTTACAGATTATCAACCCTTTGTTGGTTATTTAAAACTGAATCATATTTTGGATTGTAAGGATTTAATTTTGAGTAAAAATGGCATTAACAATTTTTTGATAATAACAATGATTTTTTCCAGATACAAATTTTTCCATTTAATACATGACTTACAGCCATATAGCACTGAAATAACCAAAGTTAAGCAACATTAAGCTTGGTCAGTAGCAAGATAGGTGACTATTTGGGAATAAGATTAGTTGCTTACAGCATCTGGTATTTCCAAGCAGATACTAGCTATTGACAACTCTCGATTTTGCTTATCTTTGGTGATGTTTCATCATGATATGTCCATAAGTCCATTCTTCATCAATTAAACTTCTCATGTGAGTGTGAAAGTGACTGACAATATGTTACTTTGAGATAATTTTAACTGCATTGGGTGACCAGTTTTTTATGGGAGCCCTCATTAAATAGTGTCATAGTCTGAAGTGAGTTAATTTCTTGTGTTAAATGGAGATATATCTTCATGTGAGAGGTTGTTGAGAAGATATTCCAATCACATTAAATTCAAAGATAACAACGGCTACTCATCAAGGTACTGGGTAAGTAAAAACTTAGATAAATATCCGTGGATATACATGACAAGGACTAACTTGGAACCCATTACTCACAAGTGTACCAACATATATCAATGCTCAGTCATAAAGATTGGCTTCAAGAGAGAAGATCACATGCTCAAACACAGATCGAGAGAACATCCCCATAAACACACATATTGAGATATGAATGCAATAAACCTAACAGTGTAAAAATGAGAGGAAAATGAAAAGTAGACATTACCAAAGATGAAATTTCATTCTGTATTAGGAACTTACCTGAAAAAGATAAAAATACATATAAGATAATCAAAAACATATATAAATATAAAATAATAAATCAGAAGCTTTTCTATATATTTTTATGCAAAAGTTAGTGTTATATATTACAGGAATGGAGAGAGAAATCCATTCCTTGATAAAATACTAAACTTCTATTTTCAGTGAAAAACTGACTGGCAATATTTTTCCATGTAGTTGGATTCATCATGCTTGAACTAAAATATCAGTTTAGAAATTGACATCTCCGTTCCACAACAAAGAAAACAAATTTCAAGTTGACACTCGAATATCAGGGGCAGAAAGAAAATGTCAAAATCTCAATTCGCAGGTACTATGTCACAAACCACAATGCACTTAATTAGTCAGAAAAGTACCACATTCACTGATGACTGCAGTAGTCAAATCCACCAATTTTCCCCAATTCTAGAACACCAACTGTTTTTATTGACAGAGCATTTTTTTCATTTATCGACGGCTGGGCAAGACCATACAATATTAGCATAATCAAAATACTTTTATGGCAACTCTGACAGACTTGTTTCAAATTTGAACATTCCATCTTTGGCAGATCATGTAGAATATGTGCTCTATTTCTTGATAACTAGCTTTCTTTTTTGCCACATTTTCTGTTATAGAATTTATGCGACACGCTGATGCTTGGTTTGACAATTTGATGTTGTTGTGACATTAGGTTTGCAGTTTGTTATGAGAGTCATCACTTTGTAGTGAGTCCCAATAAAAATAAAATATAAAAATAAAACAAACAAAAATAAAAAAGAATTCAAATTAAAATAAGGCATTTGCACTTTCCTTTAAAACACTTATCTTTTTCTTTCTCACTATATACTTCTCTCTCAACTAATGAGAAAGCAACTCTTGAATAAAAAAGAGGAAGAAGAAAAGACTGGACTCAACTGAAAAACACCAGAAATTTGCAGAAGCAGAGCCTACTTATTTGCGACTGAAAAACACCAAAAATCAGGGAGGGCCCGATACATAACTTCTGTTATAAAAAAATGAAAAAGAAAGGAATGTCATAAAAAATAATTTTCAACAATCAAAAAAAATGAACACAGACTTTTGATGCTAGCTGAAACCAGTGTTTGCACTAGAGTCTTGGAGCCGGGTTAAAATGATATAAGCTAAAACCTCTGAGCTAGAAGCAGAAAGGACAATGAATGGGACAAACAGAGACACTACCACAGAGAAACCAGTCATGAGTTTTGAGAGAAGAAGTAAAGAGGTTATCTGCTAATGATATTTCTGCCCTGCTTAGGGCCGAGAAAATTGCAGTAGATTGACACTGACCTATTTCAAATATTACTACTACTGCTAGAATGGTCTGACTTCAAAACTACCACAGAAATATACAGTCTTTTGTTAAATGGATATCTTCTGGTATTGGGTATATATATATATATATATATATATATATTATAGCTATATAGCGAGACTCTTCGCAAGCCAAATCGAGTCACTGTCGGTCACTGGGCGTGTTTCCTAAAATAAATACGCCATAAATCCACCTTCATCCCAACCGTGCGCCGACAGCTTAGTGGTAGAATATCCGCCTTTCGGGTTTCGATCCTAGCTAGAGGCAACCGGATGTCTAGCCGCACTGATGAGCTGTGATACAGCGAAACAGTCTGTCTGTGGGTGACATTATATATATATATATGTATATATATATATATATATATATATATATATATATATATTGTTTACAGGATGTCCCCAAAAACTGACATAATTTAAAATGTGAATATCTGAGTAACTACATATCTCAGGCAAATGAGGTTAAATAGGCTTCATGTTGAATAATAAAAGATTTATTTTTCAAAATTTGATTAAGATATTAAAAGGGATGTAGATTTTATAAGCAATTTCACAAAGGTTCACAAAGGTCCACAAAGTTTCAATATGTGCACAACCTGTGATATAATACATGTTAACCTGGTAGTCCGTCTCCTCTCAAACATGCTGTAGCATGTCTTGTGTAACACTCAACAGCACCTCAGTGATTCTCTGCTTAAGTTCTTCTCGGTTTGTAGAATGAGAGGGGGGATATAGACCTATTCTTTCATATAGCCTGAAGAAAAAAAATCGTAAGTTAACAAGTCAGGTGAATGTGATGGCCATTTCAACATCACATTGTCATTATCATTGGCATGCCTGATCCATCTTCTGAGTAGATTATCTTTGAGATAAGTTTATACAGTCAATTTAGTTTTTACACATTTTGTTTTTAAATTTAAGATCATTTGGCTAGAATGTTATTAGACTACAAAATTAAATAATTTTTTAAGACACCCTGTATTTATGTGACTAGGTTAGTAGAAATATTATTCTGATCACATGAGGTTTTTTCAAACAGGCAATAACATATTGAGAGTATTGTGTTGTATGCTTTATAGCATGTAGTTCAGGGACTGTACACCAGAGTCAGAGGGTAAAGGATACAGGATCTGTTACTATGGTATTCTGTGGTTGAAGAGCAAAAGAAGAAAGAGTGTTTGTATCCTTTCCTCTTATACTGTTTTATATAATGCAACCTAGAAGGTGTTAGGAAAAGCCTCCTGACAGATGAGGTGAAGTAATCTCACAAGCATTTCCTTTTTGCTAGAAGGCTGATGCAAACATAATTAAATCATTGTTTGTGCTGTTTTAGCTAAAAACCTTTTTCCTTGTGGGAAGTTTCAGAAGCCTATTTTGTCAGTATTCAATTGTTCAGTTGGAAAAAACACTAGCAGTCTTGATTGATCAAGATAGTTGATAGTTGACATTCGGTACAAACCTGAAGAATCAGCAATATTATAAGTCCCAACTTGTCATCTCAGTTGCAAATAATTTCTTACTGCCATATACGCTATGGCATCACTGTGTCTTCTCTATAAATATTTCCATGGCTATTGTTCTGATGAGCATTCTTCTTTGGTAACCTGACTTTAGGAATTTACGCATAGTATTAGAGTGCCAGTTAGATTGCATCATTGTACTGCTGAAACTGATAGATGTAACCTTATGTTCTATTCTAATATTTTATTCTCTTGAACATTTTGCCTATGGAACTCTCATCTGGCTTTTTGCTTCCCTGTCAAATGCAATCTTCACAAATTTAAATCTTATACCAACCATCATCTTCTGTTTCCTAGAATCCTCTATATTTCTTCTCAGTAATGTTTTCTCAGTTTCCTTATTTGTCTTTTATCCTCAGTAACTCCTTGTGTCTTAGTAGGTGAAATGATTAAAAAAAATCAAATCATTACCAATTTTGAGAATTATGCCCAGCAAAATTGTATTTTTTAAAGATAAAGACTTCATATAGTGAGGCTTTGGATTTTTGAAAACAAAATTAACTGATAAAATAAAACTTTGAATTCATAATCATCATCTCTTTCCCCTTTGACTTTGCCAATTAAATATCAATTTCCTTCTATTTTGAATTTAACACATCATTTGCTTCATTTCTTTTAAACTAATGTCTTTCTTTCTCATTCAGAATTTTATTTTTGTGTATTTTTCTTGGATTCCATAGGTCTCTTCACAATTAAGCCATACGAGATGAAATAAACTTTGACATGTCTAAACAGAAATGTTAACTTAAATTAATATACTCTACCTATTTATTACATCCCGACAAATTTCAAATATCTCTTGTAGAATAACTTTTATCATTAGATTTTTCTAAAACTTATGCAAAAATATTTAACAAAAAACAAAAGGGAAGATTGCTCTTGTTTTGAATTAAGCTGTAAAGTTTCAAATCTATGTAACTTAAAACATTTTCTGTAAATATTCATATAAGAATAAGCCAGAAACTTTAAAATCGTCAAACACAATTTCATTTTCAGATAAAAAAAAATAAAAGGAAATATTTGGCTTTTTAAAGCATAAATGCATAAACAAAAAATTTGTTTTATTTTAATGCTGTAAATCCTAAGAATATAAACAGTGTATCACATGATGAACAAACTTACTGTCAAGAGTAGCAAGACTTGTCTCTTTGGAGCAGAACAAGAAAAAAAGGAATTGGTTGATAAAAGAATGACATTACAATAAGTCATGATAATTTTTTTGTTTTTTAATTATATTTGAATTTTTTTACCCTGCAGAGTTTATGAAAACATCCATCTTTGATAAAACATTTTTCTAATGTTTAGCAATCAATAACCATAACCACGTAAAAATAAAAGAAAAGCAAATAAACTTAAGTTCATGTGTTTTTCTCTTGATATTGTGACCTTTAGATCAAAGATGAAAGTAATCAATAAAAACTGATATTTAAGCTCTAAAAGCTAAACAAAGTTTTGATCTCTCAACAAATAAGAAATTGTTAATCAGTGTTTTATGTTGATAAATGAGGATTTGATAATAATCTGTTTTTTATACTTGAAGGACAACTCCATAACCAAAAAACAAAAACAAAAAAAAAAAGCACAAAACAACAGGTACATCCATTTCATAATATCAATTTTGTTTTGAAAAGATTGAAATTTTATGTTTATTCCAGAACAGAAATCTATTTTACGAAAGACATTTAAAAAAATCTTGAATTTTATTTTATTGGGCTTACAATTCTGGATAAATAAAGATTTTAATCAATTACCTATTACATCATTATGAATCCTGTAACCCAGTGGGGTCAGAGGAACACCATAAGCACCACAGCCACAGCAGCAGTGGTATTTTCCAGAGCAAAATACCCTGACGATGCCTAACCTTTTCCAAGATGGTTATCCAAGACTATTGGATCCAGCAGTGAATGCTGGACAATGTCTTCACAGACATAAGACTTGAAATGACAGGAATGTAGTTCTACAGAAGGATGCTGTGAAAACCATGGACTGAAAATATGAGCAGTGACAAAATTTTGGAGAAATGCAAACAAAAAGGACACATACCTTTCATCAGGAAGAAATAGTAACAGTTTCTATGGCACATAATGAGAAAATAGGGCTTGGAAAATTTGATACTGCCAGGACAGATAGGAAGCAAGAGGGACACAGGAAAACAACACATAACCTAAATTTGAGTAAATGGTTGACAGAACAGTGTTTAGGAGACATAAAAACAGACAAAATTTATTGAGAACTACAGAGGAGAGGAAACTGTGGAGAGCCGTGATTGTCAACATCCTGAAGGGATATGACACATAGAAGAAGAGATAACTGTTGCCCTGTCTTAGTTCCAAATTAAGTGGTTGTTAAATTTAAAATGAATTCCCACTTTGTCTTTAAATTATAAAAGAAAAAAAATCTCTGAAATGCATACTTTATCAAAATAAAATTTTGACAGCTTATTATATAATGTTATTCTTGTTTCTTTCAAGCAAGGAGGAAGAAATCAACTGCACGCAACAAAGATACTTTCTCTGGACATTGTCTCTTGAGAATATGTATTCATTTGTGGAAAAACATTGAAGGATTTGAGGTTATTAGAACTACATTTGCCTCCCTGATGTTGGCAGCAATAATTCTTGACTCTACTAAGCATGTGGTAGGGAAGAGAAAAATACTGATGAGCTTAGTCTCACGAAAAGGGAGTCCAAATATTTTATAAAAAGACAAATACCTGCATTAAAACTAGTTTAACCGAGAGTTTTATGGACTTGACAAATGATTTGCTTCAATTTTGGTAAAATTATTAAAATAAAATATATTATGCAAGGAGAAATACAGAGAGAGAAATAGAGGTAGAAAGAAAATAGTGAAAACAAAATTTTGATTAATTCACTTAAGTACTTTTAAAATGTCCTTAGCTTTGTAACTTAAAACAACAAAAAATGTAATTGTTCCAATTTCTGTACGAGAAAAGATTATTAAAAAAAATGGCATAGAAGAACCATTTTTATTCTAATGGCAAATTTTAAAAATTGCACTCACAGTTTTTCTTCCCATAAAGGAATGAATTCTTCAGACATAAACATAAGTGGCAGGACTTTGCCTGTTCTTGATTTTTTACTTGGGTCGTTAAAATCAAATTGAAAGTAGGCAAAGGTTAAAAGAATAAATATTACTTGGTATTCATTTTTTCAATAAAAATTCAACAGACGCTATCTGGTGAATTCAACAAAATTTGTTTGGATGAATTCATGTTGTCACTCTTGCTCACTCTCTCTCTATATATAAATATATATGTATGAGTAAAGAAAAATAAAAACTTATATTAGCTGATGCGTTTGTCTTATCACTGACTTTATCAAGGCAAATGTGCATCAGTGGATGAAAACATTGGTTAAGATAAATGTTTATTTCTGTCTTTATTCCTATTGTCCTTTTATAGATATATTTTAGTTATATATATATATAAAATAAAACTTACAGTTTATTTCCTTGTAAAATTAAATTATTTTTCTGATGAAACCAGTTCATGACAGCTCATAGGTAAAAAAGGAAAAGGATTCTGTGGAGAGTCATGACCACATTTGTGCAGAAAGGGAAATTAAATTTACAAATTTATTTGCAACTTTCAGATCATCATTCTGTAGATGTCAGTCATTAAAGTCGATCAGAAACAAAGAAAAAGCCTCCTAAGATCTGAACTCGCATCTCTTGTTTTTAGTGACCACCTGTCTTTATGCAACCTCATTCAATTAGGTCAGAGACATCTTTTTATGTTTAGTTTAAGTTGACCTTACTTATCTTTCTTGACAGCTGAATACTTTTAGTTTAGATTGGTTAAGTTACCAATATATTTGCTACTAATTTATGTAGATTTATTTATTAAGTTACCAATATATAGATTTATTTATTAAGTTACCAATATATTAGGTTGGTGCAAAAAATAATGTCGTTTTCTCACATAGTAACATATGTGAGAAAACGACATTATTTTTGCACCAACCTAATATTTGCTACTAATTTATATTAGAAAATATATTTTCTACTACTATTTGCTAAGTTACCAATATACTTGATGAATTATTTACTGTTAAATATGAATCTTATAAGGTAAAAATAACAGTGAGTTATTAGACAGGTAGACATAGCTCGAAAAGTTAATAAATTGATAAAAATTGCCCTGAGTCAAAAAGGTAGGAATTGGTTTGGTTTATGCTATATTCAATAAAGTAGATATAGTTTGGATTCACCCAAGCATCATTATGATGCATATAGGTTAGGTTTACACGGGAATCAAAACGGTAGACCGGTTTTATCTGTACAAGACGTAGAGGTAAATATTGGTCTGATTTATACACATGTCTACAAGTAAGAAGCTGGAATTTATCCCATTTTTGGAGTTGGGTTCTATTTATTTTAAACGAGTTTATTTGATATATTCAAGTATTCTAAGTCCTTCTGAAAAATCAGTTGACCAAAACAATGTCATCAACTGATATTTTAAGCTATAACTTTTTGGTCTGGTGCTGAAATCTATCTTACATATTTATAAGTCTACCATTCATCCTTGCTTTAAATACATCTGCCACATGTGGTCTGGTATCCCTATTACCTATTTAGAGATTACTGATAAAATCCAAAGAATCATCTGCAATATTATCAGCCCTTACCTAGTAGTTCAGCCTCTGTCACTTTCTCAAAATTGTAGCTTCCCTGTGACTTTTCTGTAAATATTTTCATGGCAAGCGTTCTGATGAACTTTCTATTAGGTTGGTGCAAAAATAATGACGTAATAATGTCATTTTTTGACGTATTTTTTAACGTCAAAAAACGATATTATTACGTCATTATTTTTGCACCAACCTAATATATTGGTACCTTGACATTACAAATTTAAGTACAATACTAGATTGAAAGCTACTTTAAATGATCAGGGCAACCATAATTTCTATGCTAACAGTTTCTTCTAACACACTTCTTACTTGTGGAATTCTCTTCTGGCCTCTTGCTTTCTAATCAATTTTGACTTTCAGAAATTTTAATGCATTATATTTTCTCTTCTTAATTCCTGTTTGTTCTCTCTCCTTAATAATGCTTTCCCCCTCCCCCACCCTATATTCTTTCACACTCAGCAGATACTTGCATCTTAGTAGCTTTATTGACTTGCTTGTGGTTAAATGATTAATAAACAAAATTCTTTTGATTTCAGAGTTGATTTGATTTAGATATTAGCAGATTTTACGATGTAACAAGTGCTACCAATTTTAATGTAAGCTGAAATTGTTGATTGTAAAATGTTCCTGATGATGCCAAATTTCATAAAGAGGAGAAAATATAAGATGTATCTACAAGTGTAATTAAAATCTTGGCTGAAGACTTGTTTGAGGTCAATATATTCAAGGATAACCTGTCCCACTCAATAATCATTGGATTATATCTTAAAATATAGGTATTATATTTGGAATTTGTGTCAAACAAAAACAAGTTTACATAATGTGGGTCAAAGCATATTATTTTTGTGTTTATTATGTCTTTGAGAAAGTAATACATTCAAAATTGCAAAAATATTCAAGGAATTCATCTGAGATTCTATTTCCATTGATTAAGTTAGCCTAGTCTGAGAGTGACTGATGGGAGGGAATGCAATGTGCACTAAAAAAAAAATCCAACAAAGAATCATAATTTATTAAAAGTTGCCAAGAAAAAATAATTTGTGGAAAAAAAAAGGGCAGCTTTCCATTTCATGCACTTTTGATGAGATAGACAAAAACAGAAAAGTTTTTAAAAAAAAAAAAAAAGTCACAAATTTTAACCAGACAAGACCAAACTGAAATAGATCTTTGTGCACTAAATATATCTAATCATGACAAGAGTTTACCTTAGTTTGACACAAGGCCACAAGCACTATTTCCTTTTATGAGGACTGTTGCAGAAAAATTAAGCATCATGGTAAAACTTTTAAGGATACAGGAATTTTAAGTTTCATATGAAGAAAATTAATAAGTGTAATTTAACCTTTTTCCACACAAAAAAGTGGATTGTTGCTACCGTTCTCAAATGGCGGGGAGGAACCTGAACGAGGCTACATCAAAGGGCAGAGTCTCTTTTGGGGAGGTAAACTGACCCTGAACCCGTTTATACGGGTTCAAAGGACATATTTTTGGCCGAGCCCATGGGCTCGGAGATCCCACGTTAAACCAGCCTTGTACCACATGATGCCCTCATGTGGCGGTGACTAAATACTGTTCTCAAAAGACATTAATATTCTTTTTTCAATCATTTCACCCCAAGCAAGACAATAATGTCACTAAGATGCAAGGATTTACTGCGTGTTAGAGACTATGCGGAAAAACTACTATTAAGGAGAATGAACAATAAAACAACAAGAATTAAGAAGACAGAAGAAAATGATTGACATTGTACATAAATTTTTGAAGATCAAAATTGACTAGGAAGTGATAAGCCAGAAGAGAATTCCACAAGCAAGAAGTGTGATAGAAGAAACTGTTAGCATAGAACTTATGGTTATATTTAGTCATTTCAATTGTAAAATGATGAGACCTAGCTGCCAATCAAGTACTGCACATAAATTCATAAAGTTTAGATACCAAAGGAGAAAGTAATACTTATTTTGTAAATACAAAAGATGTGGCACAAGGCCAAGAAAGGCAATGGGGGAAGCTGGTCTTCAATCTGTCTTATTTTAAACTTCACTAGCCACAATTACTGACCCAAACATGCCACAGTATTCCTTACATCAAAACAACACATACTTACTTAACATTCTTACTACAGCCAATGTAATACCTCATAGTCTCTATGTAGTCCTAACTAGTTACAATATGTACAATAAAGGAACATTCATTAGAACAATTACCATGGAAGTATTTATACAAAAGATAGAGGGAAGCTACATTACAGCTGTAGGAAAATGACTATAACAAGAAGATAAAGAATATTATTAAGAATAAGATCTTGATTTGCTGAATCTTTTTTCAATACTGCTAACAGTTATATCAAGTCATACTTGTCTATATTTCACTCTTCTTATTATATATATATATGTTAATGTTATTAACATTCGTTTAATGATATTAAAAGTTTTATCTATGTTTTCAAGTTTCAAACTACAATTAACATGTTCTTATATTTCAAACTGCAGTCAAAGATTTACCAAAATTAAAGAATTGAATGTTGCTTAAATGTCCTTCATGCAAAGAATGTGGGCCATATAGAAATATATTAACTGTTTACTTAATATTATGTAAACATTTCAACAGTATCCAGTTTCGATTGTAACAATGGTGATGTATGACGAGTTGTTTTGGTGAAAGGGGTAATAATTTATATTGAATGGAATATGAGCTAAGAGTAAAATAAAGAGAAGACCACCTTTTATTCCAACTCTAGCAAGTATTCCAAGATTTCTGAAATTGAAATAAAAGCAATGATGACACATAGCTTGAAACAATCATAAAAATTCAAAATATTGGTATTAGTGAATGCTAAACACTTCAAATACTTTAGTGAATGGATCAGTTATAACCAATTTTTATAGGAGAAACTGAAACGGAACCTAGAAAATGCTGCACTAGATCTAGTTTCATCCAATAAGACAAGTTGCTACAAAACACAAACATTAATCTTAAACCTTGAGTCACATTCTTAAATAGCCTCGTCAGATTGACACTTTCATGATGATGTCATATCTGGTACCAAACTAATTCAGAAAAATCTAAACTGTCAGCTGCATACAATTAGTTTCTTGGATTCATTTTTAAAAAGGCATTGAGCAAATGAAACTCATAGGTCTTTGTGAGGACTGTTCTTCTTAAAAGCTTGTATTAGGTTGGTGCAAAATGTTGTTTTCTCACATAGTAACATATGTGAGAAAACAACATTATTTTTGCATTAACCTAATAGATTGGTGCTTCAGAATCATGAAGAACACTACCAGATAACAAAAATTGGATATATTTCAAAGAGCAACAACAACTAAAAGGAAATCACATGTAACACGAAGAGAAAATAATGACATGCACATTAATTCAAATAATAAAATGGTTAGCACAGAAAGAGAAAATAGGGACATAATCAAGATTCTGACATTCTACACTAACTCATATAATATATATATATATATATATATATATATATATATATATATACACACACACATATATATATATATATATATATATATATATATATATATTTATGTAGTCATATACATACATATGCATATATACATTTATATACATACATATGTATAGTGATTTTACAAGCGTAGCTGAGATGTGGCACAGGGCCTAAAGTAAGGGGCACCCAGTGAGTATCGAACACACTACTCATTTGTAATTATTCTAGCAAAACAATTACAACACCTCGAGGTGCCCTACAAACATATATATATATATATATATATATATATATATATATATATATATATATATGATTAGATACATGCATATGTATATATATATATATATATATACACACACACACAGACATATATATATATAAACACACATATATGTATGTATGTATATATATGTACAAACATATACATATACATAAACATATATGCATACATATATGTAGACACATATATGCATACATATATATATGTACACACATATACACACACACACATATATATATATATGCATATATATGTACACAGATATACACACACACACACATATATATATATATATATATAAACATATACACACACAAACACACACACGTATACATATCTATACACATATACATAAACACACACACATATACATATCTATACACATAAACACACCCATATATATATATATATACATACATATATACACAGACATACGTATACACACATACACATATATACACACACTCACACACATACATCTCTCTCTCTCTATATATATATATATATATACATACACACACAGACATACGTATACACACATACACATATATACACACACTCACACACATACATCTATATATATATATATATACATACACACACAATCACACACACATATATATATATATATATATATATATATATATATATATAGAGAGAGAGAGAGAGAGAGAGAGAGAGGAGGTGTAGATATTGTAAAGAATAGCTGCATGGAAAGTGAATTATATATGTTGTGTTCAATTTTTCCTCTATTCTTTTGGAGTGAGTAGCCATGGTCAAATGCAAAATAAATAAAAGAACTCTACAACAAACAAAATTGACAAAGTTTACAATAGTAAAAAGAAAAGAAGAAGGTAAAAAATAATATAAAGCAAGCAAACAATATGTAAGTTAAATCAACTAAAGAAACAATTTTTAACAAGGCAACACAAGAGTAATATGAGAAAAAGATCCCAAACTTAGAATTGAGGTTGACACACTAAAGCAAGTTTGAACAAGCAAGCATATCATTCTGAGTTCAAGACTGACTGGATTGAGTCAGATGAAACTGAGAACTGGCCTATTTTATTGGCTTGGAAAAATCCCAGCATGCATTTGATTGGGGAGGAGCAAATGTTTTGCAGTCATTCCTAAATATTGAAATGAACAATCCTCTTTTGTTCATGTTGAAATGGCATGAAGCCATTCTGAATTCAAAGCAGCCTGAAGAGGATTGGACTCCTTCAGACACATCACTGCATTTCTGGCTTCAGTAAATGTGGTGCTTATATAACCCTAATGGGTTACAAGACACACACACGCATACACACACACACACACATATATATATCCTTAACAAGTAACAGCATCTCTTAACATGATAGCAATGATAGATGAGTCCTTTTTTTTAAAGAACAATATTGTATGGCCAACTGGGTTGTATAAGGAATGAGCTATGAGTAAGATTTGCTCAAGATGACATTCTCTTTGTTCAACACAATTTATCTTGTCACAAATAAATTCCCTTCAGGAACTCTGGAGAATAGCTGAATGCATTAACAAATATGAAAAACCCAACATTTATGCTCACTTCTAATTAATTTTGTTGGGAAAGGCATGAATCCACTTCTACCTGTAACCTGTCCTTGTAACAGATCAATAGCATGTAATAAATGAATGTTAAAGTGGTGTAATGTTTGGTAGCATAGAACAAAAAAATCAGCAAGTTGAGTTCCAATTCCAATCACTATACAAATACCCTTCTGAAAGCTATGAATTCATCTCTTTTCTTGTTAAGATATCAGTTAAATAGCAGGACAGACTAAGCTCTCTAGCCATGGTAGGAAACCATTTGAGGAGAAGGAAAACTCTGAATTCAAGACTGTATGTTGCTATAAAGTACAAGTTTAAATATCTGGGATCTGTTTTAACATGGGATAGAAAATGCAGTACTGAAATCCAAAGTAGAAAGGAATAGTGAAAGAGGCATTTCAAAAGCTAAGCAAAATACGAAGAAATAAGAAAATTTAATTCTAATATCAATCCTCTTGCATGGTAGTCAATGCTAGACAATCTCCTCACAGATGAAGAGAAAACAGGAGGTGACAGAAATGTGGCTCTACACAAGGATACTGATAATACCATGAATGGAGCAGGTAAGCAATGCAAAAAGTCTTTGGGAAAATGGAAACAAAAAGCAATTATGCTCAGAATCAGAAATAGAGAGCTGAAATTTCAGTGACACATAATAAGGAAGGTAGGCTTGTTGAATTTGACACTTACAGGATATATGGAATGAAAACATGACAGGTGAAAGTAGCAGATCAGTTAACTATTTCAAAATTATTTGTGCCAATAAAGCCATTAAAGATGCAAGGGGTTACCGAGTGTGAAAGAATATGAGAAAAATTAAAAACATTAAGTAAAGAGAAGAATAAAAGAAGAGGAATTAAGAAGAAAAAATATAACTATAGTCATTGCATTTAAATGTTTGAAGATCAAACTTGACTGGAAAGCAAGAACCTGGAAGAGAGTTCCACATGAAATAGTCCAAGCAAAGAAACTGTTAGCATAGAACTTTTAGCCATTTCAAATGTAAAATGATGAGACCTTGTTACCAATCTAGTTCTGCACTTAAGCTCATAAAATTTAGGTACCAAAGAGGAAAGTTCAACAAAACAATTACAATGAAAATATTTAAGAATAGGTTTGGTTTGTTTTGGTTTGGTTATACGGCATATAAACCTCAATGGGTTATTTAATGCCAAGAAAATTTTTATTGTTGGTAATATTTTGATTTTTAAAATCTATTTCTGCTAATATTTTTCCTTCAAAAATTCTATTTTTGGTAATAATTTTCTTTCAAATATGTATCGCTGGTAATATTTTTTCTTTTTTTTTTCAAAAAATGTATAGCTGGTAATATATATTTTTCTTTCTTTTTCAAAAATGCATTGCTGGCGACATTTGGTTTTCAAAAATGTATTGCTGGTAAAAATTTTTACAAAGTATTTCTGGTATTAAAATCTATTTTTACACTTTTATAGTGTTTTAAACCCAGGTTACAATTCCATTGAATAATGTTTTGCATCTTGATTATGTATTATGAATTTTTACATGTCCATTTTTTTTTCATATGGGTGAAGTGGCCATCATTTCTATGTACTTCAGACTATTAGCATTTTGTTTCTTATGTTTTGTTTGTTGAACTTCTTTTGATTCTACTTTTTTGTTTGATTTTGCTCCCTTAGTTTTACCATTCAGTTCTTTTAATGAACTTTGTCTACATGATGATCTTTCCTTTGTTTGTGATGGGCTAGATATTTGTTCCTCTACGTCCATTTTCCTTGGTTCTTCAATAACTGCTTCATTATTTTTTTGTTTTTATCTTTTCATTCTCTTGAGAATGCTTCTATTTCTTGGATTTTTTTCGCTTGGATTTTTCGGGTTTAATAGTTTTGTAGATGTAGAATCATTTTTCTTTGCGGTTGATGGTATAGGGTTTGTTTTGTCTATGTTAGTTTGCTTTGTGCCTGATAAACTACCTTTTAGAAGTTCAATTAAACTCTTTAGTTCATTGATAGAAGTTATCAGATCTTGGTTTCTTAATATATCGTTTTCTGGGATGTCTATTTGTTGATTGGTTATTTTCGTAATATTAGCATAAGACACTTGGAGTGAATTCGATTCTATCTGTTTCCTGGCTTCTTGAAAAGAGATTTTTTTGTGTATTTCCTTTTAATTACTTCTTTTTCTTTTTTTTCCAAATATTACACTCTTTGGAGTCTGCTGTGTGCTTTCCATTACAGTTTGGACATGAAGGAGGTCTCACACAAGGTGACTCATGATCAGTCTCAGATTCCCTACATCTTCTACAGACTGCTGGTCTAGTTTCTTGTTTCTAGTACACCTATTTTGTAAATGTCCAAATCTTTGACATTCATGGCATCTATGAGGATTTGGGATATAAGGCTCTACCTTGGCTATTGAGTACCCTATCTTTATCTCTTTTGGTAGAATTGGCTTGTTAAATGTCAGAATGTATATATTTTTATTTATTACTTTCTCATTTTTTTTTTTAATTTGAATTCTTTTTGCATTTGCTATTCCTTGTTTTTTTTAGAGAGTCATTATTTTCAATTTCTGTTGGTGTACAAAGAGATAGTTCTGGGCTTTTTATTACACCTTTGAATTCAGAAACTGAGTGTGTGTGTGTGGGGGGGGGTAAGCTTTTACATTTATGTTGTTAATCTGCTTGTTTTTTAGTAGTCTTTCTGCATCTTTTTTAGTTTTCACTTGTATTAATAGCACATTGTTTTTCTTTATTTTTTTAATGGATTGTGGATTTATCATACCAGAAATCACCTTTTGCAACATAAAAGGAAATACTTTTGTTATACTGCCCTCTTCAACAATGATAAATGTTGGAAAATGGTTATTTTCTATTTCATTTTTGCTTTCCATTTCTGAGAACTCACATTGTCTCTTGGTTCGTTTGTGAGAGGTAGTCATCTACTTTTGCTTTTTGAATTCACTGTCTGTGCTCCCCACCCACCTCAGAGTTCCTTCTTAAGGGACACTATCAGGGGGGACTCATCCTATTTGCTCTGATCCGCCAGGGCTACACAGACAGTAGTGATGAGAGTGGATATGAGCACCTACACTCCCCCACCATATCTACCCAAGTATAGAATGATGTTAGGTTCCACTGCCATGTCAGATCTGTTATCTCTCATCCCAACTAACCTTTGCCACTACATGACTAGCCAATGGGAATGGATTGGGCTATTTTATCCGCCCATCTATCCCAAAGAGACATGTTGTGAAAACTCCCGATCATCTTATACCCAATCGGGAGTCACTCAGTCACCAGGACTCCATCCCTGGGCATCATGGGTCACCATCTATGGCAAACAGGTGACCCCCATTGAGGGGAATTTTAGTTTTTGTACATCATTTTTTATGAATGTGGTTTTTAAATACTGCAACTGGTATTGCTGGCATTATAATTGTTACAAAAACCCACTCTTACACTTTCCCAGTACAGTGTAACCGGGATATAAGAGAGTTGTCGGGACCGGAGAAGAAGTATCTTATATTCAGGTTTGGTCTAATTTATATACATTAACACAGGCTCTAATTTGGGACCAGAGAAAATCTCTCTCATATCCGGGTTTCTTTTATATCCGGGATTCTTATATCCAGGTTACACTGTAATTATTCTCCAGTTCGAGGGAAGGGGAAAGCTATTTACCCATAGTTGGGACCCTAATGGGTGCTACCAGCCTGGGTCAGGGTGGACCCAGGAATAACAGCAATTAATAGGCTATTCCACACTCCTCAAAACCTCCTGAAAAAGAGGCCTTGCTGCTGGATATAGTTCTTCGTCATACCAAGGATTGATTTACAGAACAGTTATAGTTAAGTTACATTATGGCAGTGCAATAGGAACTGATGCCAGGTCAAGATCGATAACAATGCAGATGATTTTTTGTATTTTATCTAGAATTTTAAAATACATAACAGAAGCATCAGACCAGAGTAGCAGCAATATTTCAGTGCATAGATGAATGGTAGACTTAGAAATGTGCAAGCTCAGTTGAGAAATGGTAGACTTAGAAATGTGCAATTTCTGGTGAGAAAGATAGCAATTAATTCTATATAATCTTTCAATGGAAAACATTAACCCATGACACAATTTGTCACTCTTCTGGAGGTTAGCATCAGCCATGCTAATGCAAAGCAAAAAGGGTTCTCTCAGATGATTAAGAGGTATTGAATGTAACCAGCCAGTTTTTTCCCCCACTAGGAAGTTGGCGCTAAATCGGAAGAGAGGTCAGCTGCCCATCAAAAGTTTTAGAGGTGTACCTTTATATCATCGTAGCATCGGCATAAATATTTATAAATGACCTGAGTATCAGCTACTATATCCAGAAATTTTTTTCGTTTCTGTATTGAAAATGTTAACATCTGCTGGATTTGAAATTACTCAACTCTGAGGAGATCTTTTTTTTCCCCCTCTCTTTTTCTCTCTCTTAGTATACTCCATTCTGCTACTATTGCTTTTGCAATGATTTGTGGTATTATGTATGAGCCTAGTCTGAGGTTAACCATAAAAAATTGTGAGATCAGTGCACTTTCAATACATTTTCTTCTTAGTGAATCCTTTCTTCTTCTCATAAGACTGGCTTTTAGCTATAGAAATTGTAGTCAGATGTGTTATGGTGAATTATTAGCTTGTTTAAATACAGTTTTTTCTGTCTGTAAAATCTCTCATATTAAATAAACAGCTGAAAACCATTTTGTATAACCACTGTCCATAGACATTCACTGACAGGTATATATATATATATATATATATATATATATATATATATATATATTTTCAAAATAAATTTGATATAAAGTTCAATGAAAAATCTGAGAAACTAAAAGTACATTACTAGCAGGGCGTTCTCTTCTGAATAAGTTACTTACCTGAAAGAAAAAAAGAAAGGAAATAGGCATAAATATATATTTATAAATGTGGCAAATTTATAAAACAATTTGGGAAATTTATGCTTTAATGTGTTTTGCCAATGGACAAGAATCATTAGAAAAAAATCTTCATTAGCAAGACAAAACCTGCTTGATTAAATTTTTGGATTTTTACTTTATATATTAGTACAGAAATTAGATTTTAACTGATTTCAACACAGTTTAAATTGATTCTATTTGTGTTTTTTCTGATCATGGAAGACATAGTCCACATTGTTTTATGACTAATTTAGCTAAAGCAGGATAAAGCTAAATTGTAAGAGATACAAAGATCATGGATATTTCAATGCATCTTCATCATATATATATATATATATATATATGTGTGTGTGTGTGTGTGAGAATAATATAATGCACAAAAAATATATATATATATATATATATATATGATGAACACTTGATTTGATCATATATATATATATATATATATATATATATGAACACTTGATTTGATCATATATATATATATATATATATATATATATATGATGAACACTTGATTTGATCATATATATATATATATATATATATATATATATATATATATATATATATATATATATATATAGAGAGAGAGAGAGAGATAGATAGATAGATAGATAGATAGATAGAAAGGTGCTATTTGGTTGTTATTGTTTGTTAACTAGAACTTAATATTGAATCCAGACAAAAGCTAGGATTTCAAAAGTTGATTTATAAGACAGGGAAGCCATCACTATTAAAAGAAAACAAAAAACTGGTGCAACACAATCTTCCTCACCTACATTTTTACAAACCCTTTGGTCTTCACTGATGTTTCAATTAAAAAAACAGTAGGAACATTGGAGAAGAGAACCGGACCAACATAAAATGATCTCATCTCGGCCGTATTATGACATTGATGACATTTTGTGATGGTTCATTTTCCTACACTTCATATTTTTGACTCTTCATTTTACTATACCTTGGATTTGCAGCTGTTCACTTTGCTACAAATATAAAACTAAGCAAACTGAAATTCATATAATTATGCACAATTTGTGGCAATAAAATTTTTGCTTTCTTGTCTGATGAAAAGACAAATCACTAAAGAACTTTAATTAATTTTTAAAATCGGCTTAAATGAACATCGAGGTAAGAAAAAACTAACCAACAACAAAAAAAAAAAAAAAAAAATGAAATATTAGTCTTACACGAACATTCAATTTTGCAGATTTCAAGAATTAATAATTTTGTTCCCAGTTGGATGCAGCCACCATGCCAACATTGTTTTTTTCTTCTACGTTTTTTGTACGATATCAGTTTTGATTGTTCTTTCCTTTGTTTAAAAATGGCACTCTCTTCATTATTTTTATCTCTAGATAACTAATAAGAGTGCTTTTATGAAAAAGAAAAGTACCTGACATACCAGTCTTTTCCTATTCCTCTTTCAAAAACAAAACAAAACAAAGAAAAACGGAAAGTTGAAATCTCTGTGATCGATGCTTCAAAAGAAAATTGTTCATACTGCACTAAAAGTGATTGTTCTTGGCAGAAGCCTGTAATTAAGTTAACAAATGATTATTCAACGAATTAATGAGTTTTCTGAAAAGTCAGATTCAAAAGATTTTTAGATTGCAGTGCAATTGAGAGCTAAGTGGAAAAAAAAATGAGTAAGGTGGCCAACAATTGATGAGGCTGCCTTATTTTTCTAATTCTTCCCAAAACCATTAATATATATTAATACTGATAATTAAGTCTGTTGATTGAGTGTAAAGCTATAAGAAAAAAATTAAAAAAAACTTAAAGAGTATAAAGACTACTTTGCATTTTTGCAATTCTTTCATGAGCAAATTTTATATCAAACTTTGGAGTGAAAGTCCAAAAAGGGACAGAAATACGACTGCAAGCTGGTTAAATTGTTCAAAGGATTTTCTTGTATAAAGAAAGAGAGATGTGATAGAATAAGGAAAAAATAACATTTATAAATTTCATATGTTTCACTCTTATATAAGGTTCATCAGAAATTTTTGGAAATGAGTTATGAAAGAGAAAGTTCCAGTCCAACTCAAAAAGATATATATAAAATAAAAGGCTAAAACATTAATATTCTATGGTTATAATATTAGTATTTGAGCCTTTTATATTATATTCTTGTTCTGTACTGTACAATCCTTATATATATATATATATATATATATATATATTACTGTAATTACTTAATCTGTTGGAAGTACAAAATATTATAAAGACTTTAAAATGGACATTTTATAGGTAGATGCAAATATATACCCAAATATATATAAAATAAAAAAAGGTGGTGGAAGAACAAAGAAAAAATATTTTTTTTCTTCTATGTCCTTCAGATTATTAGCAATTATGGCTCTCCACATTTTTCTATCCTTTGTAGCTCTTAGTAAATTTCATATATATATATATATATATATATATATAAGAATTGTCCTTTTTATTCCAATAGAAGCATTTTAAAGGAAAGTGCGGTCATCTCACTTAACCACAAAAGTTTCAATGGTGACCATAGCTTGTGCAGCAGTTTTGTCAAGTACAACATTTCCCAGCTACAACTGCCACCATATTCTCTAGATCTTAACACTTGCAACTTTTACCTCTTTCCAAAAATCAAATCCTACTTCAAAGGAAGAAAATTTTAAGATGCCGACAAAATCCAAGAGAATGCAATGAGACAGCTGCTCACTATCTCAAAAAAAGGAGTTCCAGGAATGTTTCCATCAACAGAAACAATGCTTAATAAATTGTGTAGCTTTAGAACAGCACTAGTTCATATGAGATTAAATGCTGAATTGATATGTGTTGTAGCATTATTTTTATATTATATTTTTAGCACCAGTTCCGATACTTTTCAATCAGAGTTAGTAAATTAAAGAGAGTGATGAAATGTTATGTAATAACCATTTACCTATATGACAGTTAATGCTGGATGATTTTCTCCTATGAATAACATGGACAGCTACATAGAAATTTCAAGGAAAATGGAGACAAAGATACTCATACTCAGAGTCAAAAAATAACAGAATCTCTGTGGCACATTATGAGGAAAGAGGTCTTGGAGAATTTGACACTCACAGGACTTATTGAAGGCAAGAGGGGCAAAGGGAAAAAGTGAGTAACCTCCTTAACAAGCTTGTGTCAAATGGTTGGATAGAAAGGATACTAAAATGATGAACATTGTTAAGTGCTACCAAAGATAGAAGGTCATGATTTTTTTTTCATGTCCTGAAGACTCATGATATATATATGAGGAAAAGTCTAGTTTAAATTAAAGACTACCAATTTCTAAAATATATTATAATTAAGATATAGATATATTTTTTAATTGGTATCACCCCATGCAAGGCAGTAAAGCCACTAAAACACAAGGGGTTACAGGGTGTGGAAGAATTCTGAACAGAAACAATAGCAGAAAGAGAAAAGTGTAATCAGGAGGACATTAGAGAGCAATTCTCATTGCATTTAAATTTTTGCAGATTAAAGTTGGCTGGAAAGTATGGAGTTAGAAGGGAGTTCCACAAGTGAAAAGTGAGAGAAAAGAAACTGTTAGCATAGAATTTACATCTCACCAGCTCAATTGATGAGAACTCGACTCTAGTAACACGCCTATATTCTCAACATCTAGGTACCATATATGAAGAGTTCATCCGAACAATTGCCATGAAAGTATTTATGGAAAAAACACAGAGAGGTAACCTTAAGGTGGTGGGAAAGTGACTGAAGCCGAGCCACCAGATCAGGACCAATAATATTGCAGATTCTTCTTTGGATCTTATCAAGGAGCTCAAGGTAAATAGCATATGTGACAGCAACATTCTAAGCATGGGTGAATGGTAGACTGATAAATATCTAAGATAGTTTCTGGTGAAAAAATTGTCTTGCCCAACACAGTGAACCAACTTGCTTAGCAGCTGGCCTAGCAATGGATTGAGTACTATAAAACAAATTAGAAAAAAAATATGTAACTATTCGGATGGACTAGAACCTGTTTAGTAATGATTTTGTGTTTGAATTAAATAAATTGAAACAGACATTCTGGGTGTTATAATTTTATATACTGCTGGTGCTTATAAATAAAATTAATTGCAAATGTTTACACCTATAAATCACAAAGCTTTCAATGTTTACATCACTACTGACTTGTTATCTATAAAAGTTTTTTGTGCTCTCTGTACCAGTCATAGGGAAGCAATTAAACTTGTCAGCAAAGAGGATGTTATTGATTAAGGCACAAAGATTAGATAATGAATAAGAGCTTGTGTGTGTGTGTGTGTGTGTGTGTGTGTAGACAGAAGCTGCTGGAGTTCCAGGCATTTTTGAGAAGATAAGCAAAACTAATATGACTAATGACACCAGAAACAACAATCTCCAGAAGGAAGGACAAGATGACCTTTACTCCTAACATCTGCTGCTTATCTATCAAAACCTGAAGGCATGCATCAGTTTGGTCAGTGGTTTGGTATGCAGAACATGCAGTGTCAGAAAAGTGACAGATATGGATGTTAAACAAATAAGTTTACTGATATTTGAAGAAAAGAAAAATACTATGTAATGAGTTGTGCCTGTGTGTGGTTATCTTGCATAGAAACAGGTGTTGACTCACTTTTCAAAAGTTCCATGTCTTATTTACTGAAATAGTCGTTTATTTTAAGTATATTTGATTATTCTTAAAAAATGGTTTTTGCTCAAGGCTGATATTAATTTGAATCTAAAAGTCATTATTTTCAGAATAAGAAAACTATAAAAAAAAAAACAAAAAAAAAACAAAAACAAAAACAACAATCCTGTTGGTCTTAAAGAAGACCATCCTTTGTCGAACTTTATAGACTGGTGCTACAAAATCACTAACAAAGAACTATATAAAAAAAAAAAAAAAGAACAAAAAATCACATCACTTTATTTTTAATAACAGCACCCCAAGTTTTTTTTTTAATCATTTTACAACAAGCAAGACAAAAATGCCACTAGTACATAGGGTTTAAAGGGAGAGAAAAGACTGAGTAAAAACTAAACTAGTGACATTCTATCACTGCAATCCAACCCAGAACTTTCACCAATTGTGATGAACAGATGTTTCCTCAGGGAGCCCCGTGACTTGTGTATATTAGAACTCAGCCTAGACCTCAAGTGGAATTCATACATATAATCCATTGCTAAAAATGCTGAAAAAAAGGGTTGGTTCTCAGTACCTCTGCAACAAATGCCTGACTTCTGCCATCCTCTATAAATACCAGATCAGGCCGAGAAGGGATTACTTCTTCCCAGTTTTCACTTTCCATTCTCTATAAAGTTCAAAAGTGTGTCCTCAGGGGCGACAAATTATTTTTCACTTTACAATCAATTTCTCATAGCTTTATCCCTATTTCCATCGAAAATGTTCAGATGAACTACAATTCTAAGACCTACCATACCATAGACATTGTAGCACCCTCATTCCCTTTGTATTCCTTTAGTGAGATGTAAAGCCCATTTGAGCAGCATCTTCCCATAAACTACTCCCTTCTGGAACCGACTCACAAGAGGATGTTCTTCCAATTTTTACAATCTTAACCTGTCTATGGTTAAACATTATTTTCTACACACATCCATATAAGGAGTGCCTCTTACTCTGTAACCTTCTACTTCAAGTGAACACCATTGTAAAAAAAACACTCTAAAACTTGTTAAATCAAGAGAATATTTGCCAAAATGTCTGATAAAAGAGGTGTAGGATTAAAACAAGAACAGGTTAAAAATCGCGACAGAACAGCTTCCATGTTTCAGCATTCAAAATATGATTTCTCAGGTAATAGTAAATTTACTGGTTTCTTAAAGAAGCCTTTTTATTATCAATTATAAAAAAAATATATGTTACAATTAGTTTGACTGTCTTCTCTCCCTTAGCTTCTTATAAAATTGAACAAGTTACATTTGTTTCATAATTATAATACATGGTTGCCACTCGCTTATAGTTTGTATTAATTTATTGTCTGCCACTCTTGATCTTGTCTAGGATTACATATCAAACCACATTTTACCATGATCAAAATTCACCCTTTTTTAGTGTAGGTCTGACACCTAATTGGTTAATCAGGTTAAACCCACAAGCCTCATTTCAATTTTGTTTTGTTGTTATCTGCTTTTGAAATTTAAAAATAATTTTTTACTCACCAGTTATTTACCATCTCTTGAGGAAGCACAATTTTAGTGCTGAAACATGAAAGCTATTGTGTAGCAATTTTTAACATGTTTTTGTTTTAATCTCATATAATAAATAATATTAAACTCTACTCTGCATTGAGCCCTTTTTTAAAAATTAAATGCTACAGAGAGTGGAATTATACTCCATTTGTTCTTATCCCATATCTGGAGATTGATATATATATATATATATATATATATATATATATGTGTGTGTGTGTGTGTGTGTGTGTGTATGTATGTATTTATATATATATATATATATATATATATATGCGTGTGTATGTGTGTGTATGTATTTATATATATATGTGTGTGTGTGTGTGCATGTGTATGTATTTATATATATATATAATGGACACTGAGGTCAACATCTAGTGGCGACAGTCTTGAATGCTATGTTCAGGCCATGTGAGCTGGATGATAGTTTGACTATATATGCTGGTCAGTAAGGCATTCTGAGTAGCAAAGTCAAGTATTATTATTTATTATTATTATTCTAATGGTTATTGGATAGGTAGAAATGGTTCTAAAGGCTGTTGGGTAGAAATAATTATTGGCCAGTATGCAGCTATTTTATAGAGTTGTTTATCTCTCCCTCTTGCCTTTGATATGTTCTGTGAGTGTCAGATTCTCCAAGTTCTCTTTCCTCAGTATATCAATTGCTCTTTCTAAGTCTCATTTTTGTTTTTATTTTCGTTAAGATTTTCTTATTTTTCATGGGTTCATCGGTTTGTGTTTCTATATTTGAACCATTCATTTTTGAATGAAAAAATGGATAGATGTGTTCAGATGACATCCTTTCTTTAGTTTCACCACATCAGACCTTCACATTCAAGACGTGATATGCTACTTCCATGGATTTGAATCATCCTCATTTCCTTCACTCAGAGAACTTTTCCCAAAGAACTATTGTTCTGGAAAAGGCTTCCCATATAGCTGTTTCCCAAATGACTACAATCTTAACCACTTCAAGTCTAGAGTCAATCATTATCTATCCTTCTTATCCTCATAATCTTCACTTCTTATTACATTTCATATTGCACACCTCATTCATCATTAACATTTTAATAGTGGTTGTTGAACTTTATATTAACTGAATTTTTAGTTTACAAAAAGATGTATATTTGTGCAAGTGTAGTGTAAGAAAGTGAATTGTGTATGTTGTTGTCAGTTTCATGATAGACTTTTTATACTTATTTTTGCAGCTAGATGCCCTTCCTACTGCCAGAGGAATACAAATAATGTATAGTGTTGTAAAATCAAAAAACAAACATCAATAAGCAAACTTCAGTTCTCATCTTCTTGAATCTCAAGAAACACTGTGCAATTTTTGAGGTTATTTTTCAAAGGAATTCGAGTTTAAGCAAAACGAAAGAAAATTTAAAGAAATATAAATGAAATCCATTTTGGCATTAATGCATTTCAGAATAGCAAAAAAAAAAAAAAAAAGAAACATAAAAAATAAAAATAATTCAATAAAGCTAAACACAAATATAATCTGTTTTTATTTTAAAATGGATGATAAAATTTCCAATGTTTTATAATAAATTTCAGGGTTCAAAGAGGCTTTACCACTGGCAATTTGATCTGAATCTTAAAACAAAAACAAAAAAGGAAAACGAAATTACTGCATCAATAGATACCACAATCATCTTAGCCAAAAGAGATTGGTTGATTCAAAATCTGAAGCCTTTGGGGATATAACACGGGGAAACATCTGATAACTGTAATGCCAGAAGCACTTAGAGCACTCACAAAGCATTAGATATTGTATTGATATTATTCTGATGAACAATAATATTAGGACGATGTTTGCTAGTTAACTTTGACAGAGAAGCAAAAGGGAAGTCAATATGTTCCATTCAAGTGATGCTTATTGGCATGCATAGAAAAAAAAACAAAAAAAATCATTGAAGCAAAGAAAGACCTTTTGTTACTCAACTGGGATGTGCTTTTAAAGTTCAAGATATTAAGATGAAATATGTATCATTTTTTTTCCATTCCAGAAAAAAGGAGACTAGAGCATCGCTGACATAGAAATAGTACAATTTCAACAACTTTTGTTTATCCTCTTATCAGAGTCCTGGGTATGACGATAAATTACATCCAGCAGCAAGGACTGGGAAGTTTTGAAATGTGTGAAACCACCTCATAATTACTGTTGTTCCCAGGCTCATGTTCCCTGACTCATGTTGGTAGCACCTGTTAGGGTCCTAGGTATGGGAAAATAGTGAGCACTATAAAAGTATAATAATATATTTTTATATAAAAAAAATTAACTAACAAGACCTATTTATAGTAAAATTACCAACAATACATGGAAGAACTCTTTCATGCTATTAACCCATATAATATCTTACAATTTCTTAAAGAAATCAAACTGTATTTCAAAACATAACTTCAACATGTATATGCATAAAGATGTATTCAATTCTGAAAGCAGAATATCATATATTTATTACTTCAAAGCAGCCAAGAAAATTAAACTTTGATATTACATGACCCATAATAAATTGATATGCTGTTAAGCAAACAAATGATCCAAAATCTAAAGATATGTTTGTGAATAATTTTCCCTACTATGATTTTCAGTGTGACCCATTGATTCATTCTGTTTCTCTCTCTTTCATATATATATATATATATATATATATATATATATATATATATATATATATATATATAAACATACACACACAAAAAAAAATCAGGAGAGTGTCCAGGAACAATGATCTAAAACCATAACTCTGAGTTTTCACACTGCTCACAATCATCAGATGATTAACTCAGAGTTTTACATTGCTTCCTGAACACATTCCTGTCTTGGTTTGATTTCCCACTTTGGGTTTTTTGATTCTATAGATATTGAACCCTGTAGATTTTTGTTCAGATAGGTTTCTGTTATTTATTATTATTTTCTTTTACTTCATTAATTTTTCTTTTTTGGCAGGCTTCGTATTGGTAAGATTGGTTTTAGCATTTACCCTTCAGCTACTACATATGTTGTGGATTTGAATTAACCCACAATAGAGAAAAAAGGCAAGAAACTTATTTAAATATGAAAACATAAAATTGTTTTATTTTTATATTTTTGCAACTAAATCTTTCTCAGAGTGTACAAGTATGAAAGTTCCTTGTTTGTTAAGAAGAAAAGAAATGTGGTTTCTCTGCATGTATGTGTATTAAATAGAGAGGCAAGAGAGAAACTGATGTGAAATGTGCAAGTGTCACACAGCTGGGTGAGGAAGAGCGTAATTGTCACATAGCTTGGCAAGGAAGAGCATAAGTGTCACATAGCTTGGCGAGGAAGAGCGTAAGTGTCACATAGCTTGGCGAGGAAGAGCGTAAGTGTCACATAGCTTGGCGAGGAAGAGCGTAATATAAAAGAGGGCTCAATACAGAGTTGAGCTAAATATTATTTATTTTAGGATATTAAAACATGATAAAAATCACTACATAATGGCAATTGTGTTTAGACACAAATAATGTATCTCCTCACCTTGGGTGATGTTAAACTACTGGTGAGTGAAAGATTGATTTAATATATATATGCTTTTGAAATTAATTATATATATCTATATATATTATATATATATTATATATATATATATATATATATATATATATATAAATATATATATATATAAATATAAATATATATATATATATATATATATATATACAATCCATGCACCCAGTTAAAAAGCAAAAATAAAATCACCCTTGGTAATGACTAAAAGTACAGCTGAAGTAACTCAGAATTACAGAATATTTGGACAGTTTCTACATACTTTGTGTGCAGAAAAGAAAACATTTATTTGAACACAAGAAAAATTAAACAAAGCTTTATCACAGCACCTTGTTTGTCATCTTTAATGAAACACACACACATATATATATATATATATATATATATATATATATAGTCTAAGATCATAATTTACATTTTTTTTCACCTTCTTCAACCATATACATGTAAACTTTACTTCTTATACAAAGAAAAATCTGTAAATCTCTTTGATTCTGGGTTTGTGTGGCTAAATGAAAATAAAATGACACATCCATGTGTCTGCTGTTCTGTGGGTTTATTTAATATACAATGCTTTGAAATATAACACATACAAAAGTAAATTTTTCTAAATAAATATTTCTATACATTTTTCATTCCCTTTTATATAAAGTTTATTTCTTATTCACAATATACCAAATTACACTCAAATAACAAAATTAAAAGAAAACATGTTTTATTAATTTACCCGCAAAACAAGTTACACTATATTTTGGAAATGGCTTCTGCCACAGTAAAAAAGTTTAAGGGAAGTATTGTTTAAATGTTTTCCCCAAAGCTATAGCATGGAATGAACTTCAATGGAATTTAAACTCAGTTCATGGATTGCAACACTCATCACAATCAAACACAAAAGTGTACAAAATGACAACGCACAATAATTCCATAACTTTGAAACAGAATTATTTTTTATTGTGACAAATTCTTGCTGATTAAGTATGTATTTTCATAATATTTTATCTTTTCTAATGAAGATAATACTTAAAGGAAATAATATAAAAGTAAATACTGATTAAACAGTAGAAGTTTATCCTTTGTTATCTGTTGAGAATTGGGTTTCCGATCCCCTTTGAATTCTACTTCAACTCTATACTTCTAATGTCTCCACTTGAACTCAGAAATTTTATTTGCTAGCTATTTACTTAATTTTTTAAATTTTTAACCTCAACAGGAGTAGATTGGTTTGCCTAACATCTGGTTCACACTTCTCATTTTGAACAAGAGCAAACTTTTATCCTTTGTTTCTGGTTTAGGATTAGGTTTCCAGTTATTTCTAAAGTATACTTAAACTCTATAGTTCTAATCTCTCTGCCTGAACTCCAAAATTTTATTTTCTAATTATTTTTTCTCATCAATAGAAATAGATAGGTTTGCATATCGCCCAGTTCACACACCTCCCCAGTTTGTTCTAAAGTCTACTTCAACTCTAAGGACTCCACTTGAACTCTAAAATTTTATTTATTATTTATTAATTTACTCATCACTAGGAGTAAATAGGTTCACCTACCGGCTGGTTCATAGTCATCACTGGTCTTTCAAACAGGAGTGGAGATTTATCCCATGTTTCTTGGTTAGGAATGGGTTTCCAGGTCCCTCTAAATTCTTTTCATTCCTTTTCACTCCCAGTAGCCCCTTGCATCTTAGTGGAATTATAATCTTGCTTGAGGTGAATAGATTAAAAAACATCTTAATAAAGATTTTAATTATGAATTTTAATTAAATCCTTTACACCTAAATAATATTAGCATAAGTCAGAATTATTTACTGTTTTCATTAGAAATACACAATTTAATCCTCTTACTTTACTTCCTTTTATTCTCCTACATCAAAGCATAATATTTGAATTTAATTTTCCTCTGTACGAATCTCATTGATCACTTCACAGATATTAATTTTCAACTTTATTAACTAAGTGATTCTATTTTTTTGTCCTTAGATTTTTTATATATTTATCCTAATGATGTTCTTATAGAGCAAAACAGTGGCAACAATGAACATTTTAAACATCTAACTGGTATTCAAAAATTTTGGAAGTCTCTGTGAGAAATTCACACCCACGATCATTCAATTTCTCCCTTCTTCATAAATGTACAACTAATATAATGTGCCAAGAGGCACGGTGGAGTAGTGAAGAGCGGCTCAGATTGAGGAATCAGAGAGCCGAGTTTGAATGGGTAAATAGCAGAATGGACTGGGTTCTATAGTCTTGGATGGCAACTGGTCTACGGCAGAAAGAAATGGCAGCCTACTGTGGGAAAAAATCTGCCATATAAGTCATGTATCAAAAGATACATGATCACATAACTGACTGAATATAATGTGGAACAAATAAAGAAAAATAACAATAAAAATAAAAAGAGAGGAGAAAGGGTAAGTTAAACATCTTGATACATCAGATCTTAAAATTTTACTGTATATACTTAAGTACAGTGCAACTTTTTATTTTTGCAAATTTTTATTTTTTAAGCAAAAATAGGCAGTTGCACTATACATAAGAAATTATTTTGAAGAGGTTAAAAATCATACATTTTATGATGACTAGTTGCACTATACACAAGTAAATTTTTTCTAGAAGGGTTAAAATTCAAAGGTCACGCTATCCGTGAATTCGTCTTATACATGAGTATATACGGTTATGTAAAATTGAATGTCTCTGTATCTTTAACATAAATAAAATGTAACCATTTTAGTTGTTTCCCTTACCCACCCCCACCTTCTCTTGCCTTTTTATTAGGTTGGTGCAAAAATAAATACGTTTTTTGACATTAAAAAATACATCAAAAAACGTATTTATTTTTGCACCAACCTAATATATACAATACTGAATCTCCCAGTAAAACTATTATTAGTATTGATAAGTTTCTTCTTGGAATGAAATGACATCATAAAGACATTTTTTCATTTACTTATTCACAGATGATATTTTTTGAAGTTTGAATCTATCCCCATAGACTAAATAAAGGGTTCAGTTTGAAATTTCAACTTATACCACCTGAAGAAGGCCGGAGTGTACTATGACCAATTCATTGTGAATATGACAAAGATGAGAACAACAGTCTGAACAATATAGTATAAATAAATATATATTAGGTGAAACCAAAATTTTCTCCTCTGTTTACACCAGCCTATTGAGCTGCTATAGCCCACAGGAATCACTTTTGAGTGTACCAGCGTGATAATTCCAACCATAACAGATGCCTATTTGTGTCAGCTTGAAATAAATGTAAACGTGTCCTCAAAGAGGCTAAGTCTTTGTTTGCTGATTGAATGAGGTGCCCTATACCTTCTAACAATTTTGAGCCAAGTGACTACTGTCACTCTGCAATAGTATGTTAAATAAGAATGATGTAATGGAATATTACCTATCACCCCCATGAGTAACTACACTATAGGTAGTAACTACCTATAAGTATCGGTAAGTCAACGAACTATGGAGTCTAGCTGAGATCTGTTGTGTAGGACTCAGAACTACCGACCTTCCAATAGTAGCACTCAATACTGGATTGACTTAAGCAATTATCTGCATAACTGTTACCTTATTTCTTATTGTACTGGTTTTTACAATAAACTTTACTTATTTTATCCTCAGTGTTTTTCAAGTATATAGCTCTTTTAGCACAGAATATAACAAAAAATAATTTTTCTATTCCTCATATCGTCACTTATATTGAGTTGTTGACATTTTCTGTTGATGTTCCTTCTACTGTCCCCATAGACAGATGGTCAAGTGGATGAAAGCATTGGTTGACTAATCCAAAATGTGACTTGACGCAATACCTGGCCACAGCTGTTGGGTTACTAAGGGATACTGATATATCTAAAAAGGCATGCCACCTGGAATTAGAACAATCTATCCCAGTGGACTAAAAGGTTTCAGTTTGAAATTCCAATGTATATAAACTGAAAATGGCTGGAATGTACAACAAACAAAACATCTTGTATAAGGGTATGAGGTCAACAGTCTGAATGATGTAGTTAGTGTAAAATAGTGTGTATCCTTCAGCTATGAATAACTCTGAATAGAAAGTCTAAAGAAATAAAATGTAAACGTGTCCTCAAAGAGGCTAGGACTTTGTTTATTGATAGAATGAGGTGCCCTATACCTTCTAACAATTTTGAGCCAATTGACTACTAGCAGCCTGTAATAATATGTTAAATAAAAATAAGTTTTCTGTTCCTCATACCTTCACTTATATTAAGTTGTTGATATTTTCTATTGGTGTTCCTTCTATTGTCCTCATGGATACATGGTAAAGTGGATGAAAGCATTGGTTGACTAATCCAAAATGTGTCTTGACACAATACCTGGCCACAGCAGAGGGGACATAAACATGGAGAGCTGGTTTACTAATGGAAACTGATGTATCTAACAAGGCATACCAACTGGAATTAGAACAATCTACCCCAGTGGACAAAATAAAGGATTTGGTTTGAAATTCCAACTTATATCACCTGAAGAAGGCCAGAATGTACAAAGGCCGAAACATTGTGAACATGACACTCGAGATGAGGACAACAGTCCAAACAATGTAAATAGTGTAAAAAAAAACAAACAAAAAAAACTTATCAGTTTTGTAATTGTGAAAATATTTAATTTGCAAAATTACTAAGTTCATAATTTGAGTTACTTGTTAATCATTAAAACAAAAAGTTTTTTAGGACAATGTCTTCAGCTGATAAAACACTATGATAAAAAGCAAAAATATAAAGATGAAAGAAAACTTATCAAATTTATAATTGTGAAAATGCTTTATTCTCTAAACAGATAAGTAGTAGTCCATCATTTGTGTCCATGATATGTGTCACTTATCAATCATTAAAAGAAACAAAGAATCACACATGATTTTCTGTGTGTTTAGAGCTTTGATCTTGTGTTCTTTTGCACAAGTGAATCCCTTCAATTCCATATATAGTATAATTATCATTAACATCAAAGAAAGATCTTTTTTTTTTGTTATCATACAAAGAATACCTGAAATATTCGACAATTTTGGAACCAGCTGATAACCTCCTCCAGTAGGATCGCATGAACAAAGTTTTTTTTTTTTTCTAACCAAAAGGAGAGAAAAACAGCAAAAATTAAGGCTACATTGTCATCAAGTATCCAAGAAAGTTTCTATAGTTTTCTTATAATGGCACCTCTTTGTGCTTCATGCTGCTAAAAATTCCATCGAATCAATCAATACCAAACAATGGCAACAACAAAAACAAAAAAATAAACAGATGCAAAAGTAAAAAAAACACAGTCAAAAACTCTTTCTGAGATCCAAGATGATTCTTTTGTATAAACAATGCAAAGATCGTCATGAGATGAAGTCCGGCCTTCAAGGAAGACAGAAGAATGAGATTTAATAATCAAAAGCATCTGATCATTATTTTTTTTTATTCTACTTGATAACTAAATATGGAATATAATTAGCCCAAGTAGTAAAACTATCAAAATAATTTTTTTTTCCAAAAAGTAACGTTTTATAATACAATATTCACCAATTTCAAGAACTGTTCAAATTACTGATCTTCTTTTTGTATTTTTTCCTTTTTTTGCCAATATCACAATCTTTTGACTAATTCATTATTCAAACTTTCACAGGTGTACAATGCATAAGGAAAGACAAGCATTATTGATTTCTCTAATAGTGTCCACTAAAATGGAACAACAGAAGAAAGATGGTAGCAAAATAGTAGCAAATATAGTCATCAAGTCAACCTATTACAACAAATCTCACAAGACACTATGTGACACAATTCTCTTTTTTATACAAGGAGTTGATTTTCAATTCTTTTGTTAGTAATACATTAAATACACATTGGCAATTGTAATATTAGTTGTTTCCTTATAAGGAAACATTTGACATTCATTGACTCAGCAGCTAATTCTACCATTGGTTGAAATCTATAAAATCTTCCTATTATAACAATTTTTCAGGAAAATGGGTTTCTCAAGTCAATAAACTGTTATTGCTCTTTCCAATATAAATTGGTGAGGGTTTCCTTCTTAACCATTCCTTGGAAGTTGTGTGGATTGTCAAAATGTTGATTATATCATTATTTTTCTTTGAGTTACATATCATTTTAGTTGTTGTTGCTGCTGTTATAAAGTTCTCAGATGTGATGATTCCTGTTATTTGGTATAGTTCTTTGTTTGTGATTCTGTAGTGTCAGTTCATGTGATTCAAAGAAAGATGATTCTCATTAAGACTTGCATGCTTAATTCATTATTCAAAGCCATTTTGAATCATTGATTTGAGAAAACAGTTGTATACAGATAACAGTTTAGATATTTCTGAATTAAAGTCTCACATGACATATATATATATATATATATATATATATATATATAGATATAGATATATAAGGTGGTAGCCTCTGTCTATTTGTTTGTTATCAAACACCTCCTAGGGTTTTCAGGATAGACCCCCATAACCATATATATTGTGAAACTACATTACCCAGGGTACTAGGATAAGTATATTTCATTTTGATCAAAGGGGTCCTTGGGTGGGGGCTTAAACCCACCACTGAAAGTTTTTTTAATTTTGATTTAAATTAAATTTTAATTTGAACAAGGGAATGACTCCTATCCAAAATATAGAAGAAGAAAGCCAGAATATGGAGTTCACATTGGCAAGATCATTTTGATCAAAGTGGGTACTCCTGGGGGGTGTAACACCCACCCATGGAAGATTTTTTTTTATTTTCATTTAAATAAGGTAATGACTCCTAGTGTACTTGGATAAGTATATTTCCTTTTGATCAAAGGGGGTTACAAATTCCCCACTGAATTTTTTTTTCTTTGATTTAGATTGTCTTACAATACAACTATCATTTCAATGTTGAAATCTGCTTATCAATTCATCAAACTCTTCCTAGGGTTTTGGAGATAAACCCCCATAACCATACATATTGTGGAACTACATTATCCACAGTACTTAAATAAGTATATTTCTGATCAAATGGGGCCCCAGTGTGGGCAGTTACAAACCTCCCACTGATTTTTTTTCCCTTTGATATAAATTTGAATAAGGGAATGACTCCTATGGTACTTGGATAAGTATATTTCATTTTGATCAAAGGGAACCTGGGGAGCACAAAAATCCCACTGAAATTTTTTCTCTTTGATTTAAATTAAATAGAAATTTGAACAAGGAAATGACTCCTATCCAAAATATAAGAGAAATCCAGAAGATGGAGATCACATTGGCAAGCTTATCGAGTAATGTGAAAATGCATTATTTTTCTTCACAAATTATACAAATGATTTAGAATCAACCATCATTTTCTTACAAAAAATGTGTGAAAGTCCACAAGGTGCAGGTAATTTGCCTAGTACTTAATGTACCGATATTCTGATGTCAGTTTAAACTGATGATTTATTTTTACATATATTTTGACTATTCTGTTGCAATTTCAGATGAAAACCTAGAAACTTTCCAACATATTTCTGTAAATTTTTTCGTCCCTAAAATTATATTTCATATTTATAGTTTACAGTCATGGAAAAAATGTGTCAGAATAGGAATATGATATAAAATCAATAAATAAAGTAATAATAAGAAGAAATATATTTTCTAAAATTTTTCTAGCAACAAAGGAAGCAGAAATTTTATTACATGACTTGGCTTTGTCAAACACCTGTTAGGTGGTGATGTTTAAGTTCTTTTCTTTTTCTCTTTCTTGCTCCCAGATGTAGCACAATGTGGAAATTATGTTGCCGCTGGGAATGTCTCATTTCTACCGGCTCCGCTTTGGTTGTTTCAAATCAGTGCAAGACTGACTTGAGCTTGACCAGTACAGCCAACCTTACCATGATTACCCGAACATACTTCTTGACCAAAAAGTAAACACCAACTCCAAGAAGGACCAGAAAAAGAAACTGCTTTCCACTTTCCAATGCATTGCTTTCACATGTGTTTTGCTGAGATTCCAATAATGAAGTAAGACTTTTACTTTAGTCATTCCAACTCTGTGCAAGGCTGACTTGAGCTCAACTGTTATAACTACTGAGGAAGTAAGTACAAACTTTACTTTAGTCAATCCAACTCATTGCAACCATTCTCATTCTTACTTACCCTAACTTACTTCTGAACCAGAAAAATCAAACAGACATTAAGAACTTTATTACCCTATAAAAAATGAGTAAAAGGTCTATAGTATAAACCAAAATTTTGTATGCTTCTTCTTTAATTATTATCATGTGAACATGCACCCACCTACAATACACCGCAAATACAAAGTTTTAATTTTATATCAGTTTGAACTGACATAACTGGATAAGGGATAAAAACTATAGCCCTTCTTAACAAAATAATGAAATAATGGACTAAAAGTAGTCAAAGCAGCAACCAAAATAGCATTTCGTTTTAAAAAACAAAAAAAAAAAGTCCTGTTAAAAAATAAGTGTTCTTTTTTGTCTTCTTGTGAACTTCAATACCTAAAAAGAAAAATCAATCATCATAATTGTTTCTAAGAAAAAGGGAAAAGATTTCCAGTTAAAATATCAGAAAAACTGTAAGGTATAAAGTCTGAAAAAAAAAGTATATTTTTAATTACTTTTCATTCAATAAATCAAGAAACATCCATTTTGAAAATCAGATTTCATTATATGCTATTCCATAAATTCAGCACTAACTTGTGATTCTCAGCCATAGTTTTTTTTCCCATACGATTGAAAAGTGTACGTAAGGAAAACAAGGTTGTATCTTCTCACTGAATTTATTCAACCTTTCCAATGAGGTGAACCTGAAAGAATTAAAAGTCCTCCAAGAATTTATTATTGGTAGTCACAATCTTAACAACTTAAAATATGCGGATGATACTGTGTTGATATCACAAAGAGAAAAGAAACTACTGTAACGCGTACAGATGAAGTAAAGAAAAACGAGAAGAAACGAGAAAACATCAATTGTAAGACAACAGGATAGACATTCATCAGAGAAAGGAACAGGCTAAAATATGAACTATGAATTGGAGACACCAAAATCAAGCAATTACAAAACTTAAATATTTGGGAAAAATTTCAACAGAGGGATGGAAAATGTGACACCAAAAACCAAATGCACTTTGGAATACTGAAAGATACCTTCCAAAATCTAAGCAAAGTATAAAGAAACAATAGATTTTAATCAGAAACAAAGAGTGCTGAACTGTTATGTAATATCAGTCCTCCTATATGATAGTGAAACATTGACAATCTCCTCATAGATGAAGGAGAGACGTGAAGCAATCGAAATGTGAGTTTACAACAGGATGTTGAGAATTCAATAGATGAACATATTAGTAAGGTAGAAGTTTTAATGGAAATAGAAACAAAAAGGGCGGAAATTTCAATTCTTTTTCTCATTCTCAATGAATGAGAAAAAAATTGAAATTTCTAGAGAACATAATGAGAAAAGAAGACTTGGAAAATGTGACACACACAGTACATATTGCAGGCATGAGAGAGAGAAGAAAGCAGTATGTAAATGCATAGTAGCACAATAACTAGGAGGGATAGCAAAAATACAAACCTTACAAGAGCTACAATAACAGGAAGTTGTGGAGAGCCACTATCACCAATGTCCCAAAGCGATATAGAACATAGAAAAACTAGTTTACAAAGGAAACTTATCTTAGATTGTTTGATGGTAGTATTGTGTCATTAAAAGCTGAGTTGAAAATCATCATGGACACACAATAAATATAATCCCCTTTTGTATATTTATTTATATAAAATTAATTATCTTAATAGCACTTAGTACAAAAGATTTTAACATGATATCAGTCCTTTCATATGGCGATGAATGCTAGAGAAAGATAACATCAACCGAACTTGTGATCAAAGTTTTAAAGAAAATAGAAACAAAAATAAAACTTATACTCAACATCAGAAAGAGGAGGTTTAAATTTCTAGAGCATATAAAGAGGAAAAAGGGCTTGGAAAATATGATACTCACAGGACAGATTGAAGGCAAGAAGGACAAAGGAAAACAATGCATAAAGCAGCTTGAGTAAATGAATGTCAGAAGAGGGTTTAGGAGAGAAAAGAACAAGACAAAATTAAGAACTACAAAGGAAAGGAAATTGTAGAGAACCATGATTGCTTAAGTCTTGAATGGACATAGCACATATCATTTAGCATTTAAATTGTCGTTTTTATTTTACTGACTGGCAGAGAATAGAAAGAAAGAAGTTGCTAGCAATTTAGTCATTTAAATTTGTCTTTTTATTTAAACAATTCTTAAGTAAGCAGATACTAGTTTCTAAGAAGTGGTTAAAGTTTCCTCTTTGGTAAATCAATGGTTTTAATATTTACAAAAAAAAAAATAAAAACAGATTTGAGGATTGAAGAACATTCCTTTTCATGTTTTCTTTCCTAATTTATGTCTACAAATGCAATATTTTGTAAAGCTCAAGGTATTTCCACAATAGAGACGCAACAACCTAAGAAGATGTCCAACTAAAAAATTAGCAATGGATATTTTGATAAGAAAAAAGAAAGTTAACCAGCAAGTAGCATTTAGAAACCTGCAGGAAAAAAATTCTTAAGAATGGATCAGTCTGAACATTGTTCTTGGATGGCATCAGGCAAAGGTAATTCAGTTTGTTACGCCAAGCAGCGCAAACAGAGAATCATTTAAATGGAAACAGAGCATTTATACTCTTGCTTTATGCTTCAACTAAATGCCCAGAGATGTGAATGGTAAAATGGAAAAAAAAAGGAAAATGAGAAGAATTCCTTTTATTTGTTGTCATTTTTCCTTTGGATTATTTCAGAAAACAACTGAAGTCAAGGAGAAATAATCAGTTTGGCTTTAGGTCAAAATGTTCGCTCAGGGGTCTTTAAAAACACAAAATGAAACAAGACTTCCCTGCTCTATATTGTAAAACATGCAAAGATAAATAAAAATAAATGTTTATGATAATAAGCTTTGCTGATCCAACACTCTTCAAATGTTTGCTTACTTCTTTAGATAATTTTAAAATAAAAATCTACTGTGTTTGATTGTATGTGTGTCCAGGCTTTACACTCAGCAAACCTGTCAGATTGATTGAGGTGGAATTTAGCACACAGATTATTTTTTTATCCCTAAACGGATGTATTAGGGTATCAGTAAAATTTTGTTGAAAACAGTAATATCTTCATATGCATCTAACAAATGAAATGAAATCTTCCATTCTATACATAACATAAATTTCTATCCTTATTTTTCAACTTTCTTCCATTATTAAGTTCCTTAAAAAAAACCCAGATAATTTATGCAAGAATTAGCAATTTTTTCATTGATCAGACTGTGTTCTCTTCCTATGATCAAAGTGTAACTTGCTGGCATTTGATCTTCAAAAAGTATTCAAACTTTATGATAAACCATACAATTATTCTAAAGAAATATGATCTGGAAATGATTCCTGTTTTCTCTAAACTTTACAACACATGGCACATCAAAGAATATATTGTATAAAATGAAAATATTTACAAATGGATACCACTGAATGTGTAAAAATTATAAAAGGAAGAGATTAATTAAGTGCTTCATTGGCCTCTATTTTAGTTGTGAATTCTTTATCTCTGCTTTATTGAACCTCAGTACATTGTTTCAAGACTTTTGTTTCATTGCATCTGACAATAAAAACTTTGTAATGATTGCTGTCACTCTTGACAGAACATGTACATAAATATGATGATATTCCATCATCCTAAAATTAACCTTGTCATCACTGATGATAGAAAAGTAGGATATTTCACCATCCTAACCCTCATCATTATAAAAACGATCCTTTCACCATAAGAGAGTCAGTAGAGTGGAGAACAGTAAGATAAACTAGGGTACTTGTAGCAGTAGTCAGTGTTGAGTAGACAAGTAGCAATACAGAAACACATGAAGATCGAAAACAGACAATTTCAAACACCAACCTCACAAACAAAATTCTTGGAACCAAACCAAGTAAGAACTGACCTTTAAACAAAAGAGACACTGAGAACATTTTTACACACATCATACCAATATTCTGTAATTCATATCACAAAAATAAAATACAAATTCTTGTTATTAATATCAACATGTGTCTCAAGATTTTATTGTTGTTATCGTTGTACATTTCAAGCATTAATAGCAATTCCATAACAATATAAATACACTGGGTCCAATGTATTATGTATCGGCTACCACTTACTAAAATTTAATATGATCAGCTATCTAGTAATAATAACAAAAAAAATATTGTTTACACCTAACAAAATGTATCAACCAGTAAATCGATGCATTCAAGGCAAGAATGTTTTAGCATATAAAGTGCTAAATATTAAAAAATAGAAACATTTGTTTTTAAGCAAAATACCCTAAACAAGGCAGGAGTGCCATTTGCATGCAAGGGATTACAGAGAGTAAAGAGGAGTATTTGGGAAAAGGATAAAGAGAAGGACAGAGATCAAAATCAATTGACATTACATTTGAATAGGAAGAGAGTTCCACTGATGGGAGGTGTGCGATAAGAAGCTGTTGGAGTAGAAGAGATGGCTGCATTTAGTTGTTTCGACAGTGAAAGGGTGGGACCGAGATGCCAACCTAGTAGCATGCTTAAATTCATGCAGTTTGGGAACCATTGAAAGAACCTTGTCAGAGTAGTTGCCATGAAAATATTAGGTTGGTGCAAAAATAATGACGTAATAATGTCGTTTTTTGACGTATTTTTAATGTAAAAAAACGACATTATTACGTCATTATTTTTGCACCAACCTAATACTTATAGAAAAGACAGAGGGAAGCCACATTATGTCAGTGAGAAAGTGACTGTAGATGGAATGCTAGATCAGGACCAGTCATGTTGCATATCCATCTCTGGATTTTGTTGAGGACCTCGAGATGAACAGCAGGAGCATCAGCCCATATATGGCAGTAGTATTCCATGCAAGGACGAATGTTTGATTTGTAGATTTGAAGGATGGACACAGGAAAAAAAAACCTTCTGGCATGTCACAGAGAACCAACTTTCCTTGCAGTAGATGAAGCTATAGATTAGATTTAACAGATAAAAAAAATTCAAATGACTTACCTTCCGATTTGAAGTTTTTATGAGACACCAAACCACTCATCAGGGTAAGATAAATCTATTGAACTCATGGAATTTTTATTTATCTATCTACATAGATACTTACTGATCTATCAATATCAGTCATTTTGATATATATATATATATATATATATATATATAGCAATGGACACTGAAGTCAACACCAAGGGACCACAGTCTGTTTCATGCAAGATAGTGTTCATACATGAAACAGACCATCTCTGCTTGGTATTGAACTCAATGACTACTTTTACATACACCCTATCTCTGATATTGAGTACTTTCCCCTATAAATATGGGTTAACTTAAAACTATATTTTTATCATATATATTTTGTCTTTGCTTTTTACCACTCAGCTATGAATAAGCTAGGTTTAATTTTGTTTTTTAAAAAAATCTGAACAAACGAGTATGCTTTAAAGGCATATATATTTTTTATTACTTTATATATATATTTTTTACTTTTTACATATTATTATATATTTTTATATTTTAGTGAATACACATAACTGAGAAGGTGCCTTGCCTTTTTTAAAGAGTGCATATTGCATCTACCAGCTTGTCATAATAAAGAAACTTTATCCACTAACAGGTGACACTGCTTAAAATGTAATATAATAAGAAATAATTTGAGGTTAAAAATAAAATTGATTAATCTCTTACGCACACACATTTTGTGTGTATATATATATATACATATATATATATATATATATATATATATATATATATATATATATATATATATATATAGAGAGAGAGAGAGAGAGAGAGATAGATATATATAAAAATGAAGAAATATACTCTTAAAATATGCTATATTTATGGGATAAAGTGCTCAATATCAGAGATAGAGTGTGTAAATGTAAAAGTGAACATTGAAGTCAAGTGTTTCATGCTAGATGCAATCGTCAGGCCACGAGTGTTGTTTTTTTCTCAGTGATTTATATATATGAGTCATTGGTGCATTGTGGGTAGTCGATTTTGGTGGTTATTTTTGACGGAAGTCATTTATTTATTTATTTATTTAGGTTAAATTATTTTGTTTTTATGTATTTTTTATTTTTATTTCTTATCTTATATATTTATTTTAATTGTTTTAATAACATAGTAAAAATTAGTTTATATCGCTTATTCGATAGTTTTGTTTTAGTTTGGGAAGATAATAAATAGCTTTGTCTGTCTTATCAACCCCAGTGTGGACCAAGTTCATGTCAGAAATAGAAATTTAACTGTGCAAGCTAAAATAAAAAAATAAAAAATAACCAGTTGAAAAATTAATACAGAATTTATCCATTTCAATGTTTCAGTCAGACGAAAGGCACAAGTGAGGGGTCAGGGGAGTGTGGAAGGTATTTGTCTTAAAGAGAAGAAGTTTTACAAAATTAAATCCAAATATTAGCCTTAAGACATTAATTCTGGGTATATGAAGAATGAAATATTAATTTAAATTTAAAAGAGGAAGAAAAAGGGGTTTAAAAATAACTTTAAAATATATAGATAAAAGGATGTAATGGATTAATGAAAAGAATGTTGGGAGATTTTAGAGGAGGGGAAGTTTATGAATTATAATTAATATAGTGTAAAGAGGTTATAGAAATGCATGCAATAGGCTATTTCCCATATGAGGTGATTTATGATTTTATTGTTTATTATATATATGTATGAAACGGCATATAAGTGAATTCACTTCGTCTATCCTTGTCTATTCATATTTATCTAAGCAAGTTCCTATATGATTCTCAGCCTGTTACAATCATATATACATAGTTATCTATTTGTCATTCTATCTATTTATATTATACTGAAAAATTATCTGCTTCTGTTTTTCCTACTTAAGATAAGGTTATTAATTTCCAGTAAATGGCATTTTTTCCAGAAATCCACTTCTTCAGAGATCAGAAACAAAGTACTTAGAGGCAAATTTTGCTTATTAATGGTCAGTCAATAAAATTAAATTGATTTGTTGATCTTTCTTGATAATAGAGATTTGTTTTTATGTCTACATGTATTAATAGTCAATTTACATCAGAGATATATTTTGTGGTAAATGGTTGAATGTGTCCATTTCCTGAAAAGATAATTTTATTAAATTCTTTGTAATGTAATTAGGTATTTTGGATGAAAAGAGAAAATACCAACGAGCATTAATATTTAGTATTTATTCTTCAGGCTCGTAATATAATTTATTATAGAGATACAAGGGACGTTTCAAAAGATTTTGAATCTCAACCTGATGTCTATTATTTATTGTTGTCTCTCTTGCGTTATTATCGCTCTTCACAACTTCTATCCTTTATAGCTCTAAGCAATTTTGTCCCTTTACAATCCCTCCGATTTTATTTTCTACCATCCAGTGACACAAAACATTTAGATAGTAACTGTCTCCTTTTGTCCCTCTTGCTTTCATTATTTTCTTTCATGGTTAAATTTTCCAAGTACATATCTCCACATTTTTTTACTATTTATTAGGTTGTTGCAAAAATAATGTCGTTTACTCACATAGTAACGTATGTGAGAAAACGACATTATTTTTGCACCAACCTAATACATTAAAACATCTTCATTGCTCACATGTTCTGTTCATGATATTCTCAGTATCCGTCTTTAGAATTACATCTCTATGGTCTGGAAGGAATGTTTAAAGAGATTCAAAATTATTGTTTTATATAACTGCCTTATTATCAGCTATTTCTTAAACCCACGTATATAATGGAGCATCTATTTCAAATACAAAGTGTCCACTATAAGCGTTCTTGAAGAAGCAATAATAGGTGGAAAATAAATCCATTAAGTGTTTAGAAATTCCTTTATGTTTTGGATACTTAACTGAGTAGATATCATGCTTTTGAGAAAATAATCTGAGTGTAAAGGATGTGCTTTCCACAAAAAGGTAAAATAGGACCTTGCTCGTTGTGATGTTATTGTGGTCAAGTGCTAAAGTATAATGGGTCAAATGATGGTTTCCCCTACAAAGGCAGATGCAGGTTCAATCCCTACCAGGGATTGCATTATCTTAACTAAAGTATATTCAATAATAGAAATATTAGATATAAATAAATCCATTAATTTTATGTGCCGCGATAAAAAGGATGAGAGGGAAAAAAGAGAGGGAGAAAAGAAAGGGGAAAGGAAAAATAGGAAAGAAAAAGAAAAACATTTTTATAATGAAAAGGAAGAAAGAAATATAAAAAATTTCAAATCTAAAATTCATTGAACTCTCTTTGGATTAATGTCCTCCTTGGAAGTATCCCTACCAATTGCACAAAGACACACACACACATATATATATATATATATATATATATATATATATATATATATTTATGGATAATATTAGTGGTAAATATACACATATATATGCAAAATACACAGGTGCATATACACACGTATATATTTTGAATAAAAAATTCCGAGAGGGTAGAATCCAGGTAGAACTCAATGTCCAGGACAGAGTAAGGATATAATAAAAAGGCTTAAACACTAATATTCCGTGGTCATAATTTATTCCATTGGAATCGTAAATACGATCTAATTCATCAGACCTACAAATTCAAAAAGAAAATGGAAAAGAACAACTCCGGAAATAAAAATAGTATTTAGAGAGAGTGTAAGTATGAGAGTGTGGGACAAATGTTAGTGCTAAAGAGAGGGGTAACATACGAGGGAATTTGGGAGATTAAAACTTAACAGAGAGGGTTTTTTTTTTTTAAATTAGAGGTGAGTGGAAGGGGGAAATATGAATGTTGTCAGATGTCTAATACATTAAGGATGCATTTCGTGGTGACATACACACACCATAGACGATCTAATGTTAAAGATCAGAATAAGGAGGAGGGAGAGAAAAGGGGAGAAAGGTGGGGGCGGGTGAAATTAAAATTGAAGGACATATACTGAAAGGGACGGTGTGTGATCGAGAAAATTTGACAAAAATAATATCTACTACAGGTTACAAATCAAATATAAACAATAAATATGACGATTATCTAATCTAGCAAGGACCTGTATTTTTATGTTCAAAACACATGCAAATACACACACGCACAATAACATATACATGTATATACATACACATAGGCGTGTACCTACATACACACACCCATGTACACATATACACATATATCCACATATCCACACACATACACACATACACATATATCTGATTCAATACCTTAGCTCTATCTCTGATACTAAGCGCTTTCTAATAAGTACCACGCATATAATATACAAATAATTACACCTACATATATACATATACACATACACACACATATATATATACACATATACACACACACATACACACACATATATATGCATATACCTACACACACACATATATATATATATGCATATACCTACACACACACATATATATATACACATATATGCATATACCTACACACACACACATATATATATATATATATATACACATATATATACATATACACACACACACATATATATATATACACATATATATACATATACACACACACACATATATATATATACACATATATATACATATACACACACACACATATATATATATACACATATATATACATATATACACATACACATATATATATATACACATATATATACATATATACACATATATATACATATACACACACACACATATATATATATATATATATATATATCCACCTATACCTATATACACACATTTTTCCACATATATATACATAAATACATACACATGCATACATATACACATATATACATACACACACACAAATATATATATATATATATATATATATATATATATATATATATATATATATATACATACAAAAATACACACACACATACATACCTACATATACACACATACATCCATACGCATTCAGTCCTTACATATATACATACGAACATACGCATACATACACTTAAACATATATACCTAAAACCCTACATTTCTATACAATTACATACACCCATTTAAACAAATAAACAATGTATCCCTGTATCTATCTGTCTAGCTATACATACATACATATATACGTACATATACACCCATATACATATATATATATGGGTACATACATACCAAAACATACACCCATATATATACACACATCTCTACATATACATCCATCTACATATACCTACGTCCATATACGTATACACGAACATACATATACACACATACGCATACATATACATCCATACATATCCATACATATACCTATACACACACACTTAAATATATACCCACATACACACGCAGCTAAGTACATACATACATATACACATATACAGGCATACACACCCATACACATCTACCTACATACATACATACATATATATACATATAAATTAGAATTTAAATCTAAATAAGTAAAATTTCAACAATTTTGGGGTAAAAAAAAAAAAAAAAATTAAATACATAGCGCATCACATAAACATACACAATGATCTATATAGAGATAGACAAAATAAATATAATAGTCATTCCGTTAAAATGTCATGCCCGATATTTTGAACCAAGATGGAATTGACATATGTGAAAATGTTACAAAATGGTGTTTATGTTTTGAAACGTTTCTTATGTCTACATTTTGAAAATATCTCATTACGAAGATTCAGCAGTTCATCTTGATTTTTATCTTTGATAATAAAATTTTTTTCCGCCATGCACAGATGACACCAATCACGGAAGTTATTAGGTGTTCTGGCTCTTGACAGGTACCTCCATAGTGTTTGGATAAGGAAGTTTGACTTCTGAGGCATCTATATCTAAAAGAGCGTCTATGATTGTATAGACGCTGCTTCCAATCACCGGCGGATATACCTATATATCTTTTTTCTCATTTATATTTTCCTCGGAAAAGATTGTTGCCTCGTATATTACATTTTCATACTTACATTTAACCCCGATTGGACAATGATCTTTATTCCTACAATTGCAGGTATGGTTACTCAATTGAGTTACATTACTATGGTAGTTTCTAAGTATTCTGCAATTATGGGAAGATATGATTTTCTCCATATTTCTAATGCATGAGTAACTAATTTTCAGAGTCTTCCTATTGAAAATTTTACGTAGCGGATGTTTACTGTGAAAATGTTTATTAATTAATTTCAGAGAGAAACTTCCTATATCAATGTTAGACAGCTTGCAATATGGTGGGTTGAACCATATTACTTTCCTCTTTCTATTTTTAGTTCTGTTATTATTCTGATTTACAAGTTCTCCGTTAAAGTTTAATTCTTGTCTAAAACCACTATTTTTGAGGGCCTGATTGTAAATAAATTTATTATCATTAAAGATTTTTTGGCTAGAAGATAGCTTATTTATTCTTGTATTCACAGTTTTGGGGATGTGGTCTATCACATGTTTAGGGTGGTTCGAGTGGATGTTGATGTATAGGGGTGTTTGATCAACTTTATGGAAGGGTTTAAAAAGAAAAAAAAGCATTTTATGATTAAATTTTGCTCTTGTCAAAATATTCTCCTCTATCTTTGATGACTTCAGCACAAACTTTTAGCTTTCTGTTGATAATTGATGACATTCATTTTTCAGTGTCTTTAAGAGCTCATTTTTGGGATGGAAAGGTTTCACTCTTCTGTTAAGTTCATTCTGGCAGTGGCTACAAACTTTTGAACTGTAATGTGTATATATATATATATATATATATATATATATTTTCATAGAATTTGAACAGAGATGTTATTATAGACAATGTTTCAACTTAGTACACACAAGTCATCATCAGGGACAAACACCTGAGATCACTGGGACAAAATATCACAATAACGACAGATAGCCTATATCAGACAATCAATGAACAGAGGGTATTTATTTGAAACATAATGTCTATAATAACATCTATATGAAACAAGATTAGGACAATCGTTAAAACTAATACAAGAATAATGACGATTACCCTTTGAATTTAGCAGTCAAACACTGAGATACTGCGTATCATATCAGAGAAGTGTTCTTGAAGAGAAAATGTGGTCAGCCCAGCCAGAAGAAACAGGCTTTATTGAAAAATTAAAATATTATTAAAAATATTGATAAAAATAAAACAAAAATATTCTTTTTTCACTGTTCTGTCACAAAAAATTTGGGCTCAAAATTCTGGAACATATACACACACATATATATATATATATATATATATATATATATATATATATATATATATATATAAAAATAGCAAAGTGATAACTAAATACAACATGATTGGGATTGAAGCCATCCTAATGAAAATCCAACTTAGGTGGGCATGACATCTTTTTCATACAAGCAATAGCAAACTTCCAAAACAACTCCTTGTTGACCAGCTTCAAACAAGCAGTTCAGCTGGAAGGCCACTCTTGTGTTTCAAAGACAAACACAAAGTCAGTCTAAAAAGTTGCATCATCCCCTTGTCTTCCTGGAAAAACAAAGTGTCAGAGTGAAAGAGCTGGCACCTGTCCTGCTTCTCATCTATACAAAGCTTTGAGTGAGGTCAACTTGAACATTGGGACCAACTGCATGAAAATATTAAAGAAAGTTGGCAGAATGGTGCTCTTCTCAGTGATAGCCTTACCTGTCACTGTGGCTTAGTCACACACAGTAAAGCAGGCATTGCTGTCCACTTGCAGAAACATATGGCAATTGATGCACAACCACTCAAGCAAAATGGCTCAACCACATTATCCCTCTGTCTAAAAGTTTACAAAACACCTACCAACTGTACATGTCCATAGAAGTTGAGCATGTCTTTATTTTACTGAGCCCTTATTTGTCATCTGTGATGAGAGAGTCCACAATATATATATATATATATATATATATATATATATATATATATATATATATATATATGTATGTGATCATGATGACTGAACTTGTTTATAAGGTTTCACTATTTTTAACATATGAAAAAAAATTAAGATAATTTACGGTGTTATACTAATTTTAAACTGAGAATACCATGAGAGAAGTGATGAAGTTTAACAGAAAATGGAAACTAAAAGTATACTAGTACAGTAGAAATTTTCATATCCAAATGTCCTCATATCCAAACTTCTTAATGTTGTCTTTTAGATGTTGTAGGAATAAAGAACAGATGAGAAAGGAAGTTGTGAGGAACCATGATCTCCTATGTCCTGAAGGGATGCAGCATGTAAGAGAGTAGAATATGATTTCAGTACACAATATGTCAAATGCATATTCCACACATTTTATATATATATATATATATATATATATATATATATATATATATATATATATATATATATATATGTGTGTGTGTGTGTGTGTGTATGACAAAGAGATGTTTCTAGCTTCAAGTAAATCTATATGCAAATTGAATGCAAAAACTGAATTTAATAAATGATAAACTTATTTCAGTCTTGTTAAAAATAATTTAGGTTTAACATTCACTTTTATTTTTTTTAAACATTTTTTGAGAAATCAAAATGGTTTCTTTTTCATTCTTTTCAAATTCTTTATTTTTATTCCCTTTTTTCCTCTGTTTTTTTGCTACATATTCCTCCTCTAAATCTCATTCCCCCCCTTCATTTCTACTTTCTCTTTTTTTCTCTCTTCCTCCACTCTATTTTTCCTCTTGTTTCCTCTCCTTCATCTTCCACGTTTTTTTATCCTTTTGTTTCATTTTTTTCTGAGACTGAAATTCTCCTCCAGACAGTATTCTTTCTCTCTTCGTATTTTGTTTTTATATATTTGAAGAATATTCCTTCTATTTGTTTAGCAATTAGTGTTGTTAATATGAATTCATTCTTCAGACGACTGAGTAATTGAAAATATGTTCCAATTTGCCTTATAATTATTCCTTATCTCACAATCGGTAAAATCAATAGCAAAATGTAAAAAAAGACTAAAAATACTTGATAGATTCCTATTGTTTCCTGATTTCATAAAGATAAAACCGTTCTTACCGAACCATCTCGCCACAAATAATTCCAGATAATTTTTCTTTGGGTTTAAATATCAAAGACTGGAAGTAACTCTATACAGTATCTGAAAAATTTGCATAAATGAAAATAATCTATTTTTAACAATAAAATCCTAAAAACATTGAAGAAAATAAATAATATTACTGCCATATCTGGTGTGGTGATCCTATGATATATCACGAGATTCCAGACAAAATTCAAAGAAGGTTTTCTAATGTAATCAATTCAACTTTTTCCCCAGCATGACATGGTTTCCCTCTGTTGTTTCTGAAAATATGTTTACGGCAACTGTTCTGAGCTTTCCTACTTGCGTGAATTTATGCATGGTACTAGATTGGCAACTAGGTCTCATTGTTTTACTGTTGAAATGTCTATATGTAACTATAAGTTCTATTCTAATAGTTACTTTTACACTTCTCACTCTAGAACTGTCTTCCAGTTTCTTGCTTCCTTGCTGCCTACAATGTTCAAAAATTTAAATGCATTGTCAATCGCTAGCTACTATTTTCCTGAATCTTGTTCTTTTATTGACCTTTCTGCTTACTAATGTCTTTTCATTCTCTTCCACTCCCAGTAGTCTTAGTAGCACTAATGCCTTGCTTGGGGTGAAATGATTGAATATACATATATTGCTGATACTCCCTGATGAGTGGATGGACATGTCCAGCTGAAAGTAGGGATGATGAAGGCAACATCAGTCAGCTAGGTGATAAAACTTTTACTCCTTTTACTTATATTAATTTTCACATATATATGTGAAATACATACTGAAGTCAATACTGAAGTCAACACCCAGAGGTGACAGGCTGTTTCATATTAAATGCAGTCATTGTGTTTATCAGGAAATAGACTGTGGCCTCTGAGTGTTAACAATAATGTTCACTTTTATATTTGCATATACTCTATCCCTAATATTGAACACTTTAATCCATAAATATAGCATAATATGAATATATATATATATATGTTAATAAATATACATGTTACCTTATGCTGAAAGTACGACTCCAAGTTTCATGTTCAATACAAGCTTCAGGTATTTATAATGGTAATGAACAGTTCGTTATGATTGTTAATATTATTAAATACCCAGAGTTTTTGTCCATTTCTTAATGTATGACGTCATTTGTTTACATTTGATACGCCATGAGCAGTTATGAATGTACGAGATTCATGGAAGATTGAAGTTTATAAGCAGTAAATTCGACTTTACCAACCGAACGATCCTTTGTGGTCGAATCGGTTAGGCACGCCCGGCTAAATGACGGTTCCGTATGGGATGCAGGTTCGAATCCTGTCAAAGGACGAATATTTTCTATGAAAATTTCTCGGACATTCAGGCCGGTAAATGTTATTTAATACTGTTTATTATAAACAGAGCATTTACTTAAATACTTGTATCCATAAAAAGAACGTTAAACACAAAAAATGTCTTTAATATATTATATATATATATATATATATATATATATATATATATATATATATATATATATATATATTATAAGTTAATAGACTTAAAATATGGTTTTTCGCTACACAGTTCTAACCATGTTTCAAAAATGGAAGCTAAAAGCCCCTAATTTAATTTTGTACTTAAATTAAAGACATCACTTTCATTTCATCCTCAAGCAAAATTCGCTTGAGGATGAAATGAAAGTGATGTCTTTAATTTAAGTACAAAATTAAATTAGGGGCTTTTAGCTTCCATTTTTGAAACATGGTTAGAACTGTGTAGCGAAAAACCATATTTTAAGTCTATTAACTTATAATATTAATGCTCTGTAAATTTACATTGAGCACTATTTTGTAAAAATAAAAATATCTATAAGAACACCGGATTATATATCTTACTGTTCTTTCTTTTTATTAATATACATATATATATATATATATATATATATATGCACATTATCACTAACTTGTAGCATGAAGAGTTTCATGCACAACATCATCTTCAGGTGGTGGGTATAGACTGACCATGACATAATTAAAATTTTAAAACTATATTTTTTTTATAATTATTAAATTTTACTTAAAGTTGTGAATATTATTTTATCTTAAACATAAAGGGTGATTATTGTTTCTTTTTAAGTTTTTTTTTTTGGTGGAGGTGTAACAAAATTTTTTTTTATTTAAAAAAGCAGTAATGTTCCTTTATGTTTAATATGAAATAATATTCACAACTTTAAATAAAAATTAATAATTTTTATTTTTTATTTTATATACATAAGATAAAAAATTCTGTCTATTTTACATGTAACATACTTTTAAAATAAAATAAAACTGTAATACCTTTATATTATATGGACAATGCCAAGATTGTGTTAACCATTTGGTTATTAAAATTAAATTATGTAATGGTCAGCTTATACCAAGCACCTGAAGAATGCGTTGTGAATTAATCTCTAAGTCGTGCTACTGGTGAGGGATAATATAGATATTTATTAATATTTACTCAACAGCTCTGTTATATTGCACTGAGCAATGTTTTATTTGCACCTAAACTTTGCGTGATATATATATATATATATATGAAGAAAAATATACGGAAAAAACAAACAAAAATCTTTATATGCAATAATGCTGTTAAATCATATAAAACTTTCAGTTATCTGTTTGGATAAGTCTCGTTCTTGTGTCCATCGTCTTTGTCATGTTCAATTGATGTTAATTATAAGTATTATATATGAATATGTTTATTAAACCAAAACATCCGACGTTGACATATTAACATTAAAACAGCATTATTGCATATAAGGATTTTTGTTTGTTTTTTCCGTATATTTTTCTTCATACTGTGGGATCTATCTATTTGCTTACATATATATATATATATATATATATATATATATATATATATATATATATATTTTTTTTTTTTTTAAAGAAATTATGATGTGTCCAACTACCATTACAACAACAAGAACTGGTATTACATAAATTTTTTACCCTCAGACAAAACATCCTCAAATCAACATGTGGACAACCACAAAACATAATTAAAAATGCCTACTAGACACACATGAACAAATTCCGCAGACACAAACAAGAATTATGTTACACTTACATAAATTATATACACAAACACTTCTTGCCAAATATAGATGCACATGAAGTTTGCTTAAACAATGAAATGCAAAAATTTAAAATACGATAATTTTTTTTTTACTGTTTCTTTTTCTCCTTCATATTTCATTCTTTAAGAAAAGTGAAACACATTGAATATATTAAAGTTTTTTACTTGTTCATAATCCTATCATATATATGGATATATATCTGCTACCTTCTGTTTCATGCCCGAAGCATAAACAATTGTAATTACCGAATGGATATTTTTTAATCTGACATTATTTCTTATTACTATCAATGTTATTTTTCAGTAGGTACAAGAGTCTGCATCGCTATCGGGAGACATATTTTCTTTAGTAGAACTTCTCAAACAGTTGTTATTAATTTTACTGTTCAAGAAAATAAAAAGCAGGGAAAGAAATAATGCTGGATTAAAAATATCTATTCACTAGTATATCATATAGAGACTTTTTCTAACATCATCAATAATGTTGATTATGATTCTAAGCATTTGTGATCTCACTTCTGATACCATGTTCCACTGGGCTTAGGGTGGAGCAATAAGTTATACGAGACTGGCTGCTGAAAAGCTGAGGCAACACAAACACAACACAAAACGTGGTAAAGTTAACTACTGGATTCTGTTTTGATCTCAGCATTCCCTTAGTAGGACCAGAAGTGCTTACAATCACCTAAAAACTCCAAAATATCTGTTTGATTTCACAAAGTGACTGTAAAGAAACAAACACTGATTTGTAATTATTTATTTTGTAATTTGAAAAAGTGAGAAATAAATGAATAAAGAAAGTAAATTACCTTACGATGGGAGATGTTATAACAGCAATAATGTTGTTTATGATGATGATTGTAAGCACTTCCGGTCCCACTAAGGAATGTTGGGAGCAAAATGGATTCAGTGCTGGATTTGAATAAAGTTGTATAGTTTGCCAGGTCTTGTGTTGTCTTTGTGTTGCTCCAACTTTTTAGTGGCCAGTTTCATATAATTTATCTTTTCATCCTAAGCCCAGTGGGACAACACTAAAATCCAATAAGGCCTTAATAGTTAATAAACATGTATGTGGTGTTAATAAAAGCAACTGGGTTTTAATTTGGTAATTCACTTCAGAAAAGAAGAAACTATTACAAAGCTGTTTTTAATCTGATTTAAGGAAATATCTGTAAAATATATTAACATGTTTCTGTCTTCTTATTTTACCTAGGATTGAACCTCTGTTCTTTTAGTGTCTGATTTATCTAAGCTACCTATCAAGCTATTACCACCTCCAATTCAAGTACAAGTAATGTCTATTTCTATAGATACTAGTAATATCTCATATCCGACTGACCTGACAATTGTAAATATCAGATCATGCTTAAGCTTGTTAAGCTAATACATATTGTTTGTCTGATTGAGTTTGTTATATATTTCATTTACCAAAGCCTGGGGCATTCCGGCTTCCTGATCAGACTGAAAGGAAAAATAGAACAAGATTCGTAAGAACATTCATTTGGCATTTTCAAGACACCTGCCACAGAAAGTTCAGGTGGGTTGAAGAAGCTAGTCACTTCCGCGGTTCAGTTATTACTATAAGCAAATTTCTTGTTAAACTAATGCTTGGGAGATAGGAAAGAGAGAGACATTTTTACTGTAAAACAAAAACATCTTTCTTTTTCTATTAATGAAAGACGAGCTGAAAATGTATCTCTTTTTTCATCAAATATATTACCTTAAGCAGGTGTTTATTTTTTTTCTCATTGTATATTGTTATTACAGATTAATTTCCTCATCTTTGTGGTTTGTTTTCTTCACAACATTTCAACCATGTACCCTCAGGCTTTCCTCAGATATCTTTTATGTTCTGGCATGTTCTCGAATCTTGTTTTGAGAAAGAGCACATGTTTTTATCCTCATGAGCATCATACCTGGTGTTTGCATTTTTGCATTCTTCAAATTGGTTCCTTCCGAAATCTGCACTGAACTTGTGACATTCTGTTGAAACTTGTGCGCATCCTCATCTCTGCGGTCATTTTATATTAGTACGCTAAGTCAAACAAAAGTTAAATAAAAATATTTCTTAAATCCCTTGAAAATTATCACATTGTCTCCTTTACATCTCAATAACGAACACCAACATTCTTTTGGAGAGGTCAGTCAAATAACTTTATTTCTGAAATCAGATATTTGGATAAGTGAAACAAAAGATCAAAAACCAAGTACAAAAGCAAGTTACAATCATATAACACTCACCAACCTCAATATTAATCCAGAAGAGGAGGGCTTCAAGATTGATGTGGGGCAGGCTGATCCATTCCTTTAAACACCAAAGAATTACTTAGGATAACTACCTGCTACAATGAGGAAAAAGTTTATCTCCCTCTCAGTTCCAATGTACAGTGAGCTATGAATTCTGTCACACACTGTTTATTCATTTTAAATGTAAAAGCCAACATTTCTGTGGCATCCCAAGTTTGTCACGTATTCTTTTATGTATCTCAAGCATGGCATCAAAGTCATTGAGAAATATCTAACCTTTCAACTGTATACAGCAGCTTTCATGGATCAGTGGGCAAAAATATCTTCAGGTGAATTAAGCCTTTAGGTCTTAGTGAAGACCATTCTTCTTTGAACCTTGTTGCTTGGTGTGAAAGAATTACAAACAGAGGATTGTACCAAATAACAGAAGTCATATCACTTGAGGACATTCAAAAGTGACAAAAACTAAAATGAATACAAACATAACACTAAGGAAAATTGATGACATCAAATCTTGACATCCCACACCATTTCAAACCAAAGCTTAAGTAAGAAATCCTCATCAGTACTGGAAAGAGCTATAACAGTTACTAGACTTGGGAAACCTATTTTCCTGATAAATTCTTTTAAGTGGAAGATTTTATAAATTTCTTCTGATAGTAGTACTGGCTGCTTGATCAATAAATGCCAAATATTTCCCTATAAAGGAAACAGCTGTTATTAATATTACCTTAAGCTATCAATGTTTGGTACATTGGCATATATTTTCGACTAATGCTTCTTATATTTTAACTTCATTACATAAAGTTTTATGTGCCCCTTTTCCTCAAGAAACAGTCATACCAGATTTTAAGGAGTCTTTTTTGTTTTTCTCATGTCTTATATTTTTAGAGTGCATCTAATCTCACACATTATGCCACAACTGCAGAAGAAGTTATACATGCAATTCTTGGTTATTTCCTTCTTCCTGTGGTGCCTATATTTTGTTATTTTATAATCTTATAGGATTTGGGAAATCATGGAGAGACATGATTTCCCATCCTCTTAGCAAGGTTTGACTTTTTACTATCCTTCTCACTCCTTTTTCTGCTGTCCATTTACCCAAGCTCATTAGATAAATTACTCACTGTATCCCTATGTCTCTTATTTTTAATGTACTGTGAGTGGCAAAATACTTTTGCCATTATGTATCCTACAAATTTCCATTGTCTCTTTCTGATTCTTAGTATAAGTGTCCATATTTTTTTCACTTTTCTTAAGACTTCCATATTATTCACATCATAAACTGGTTGCAAACCAAGACTTTAGGACCCAGTCCATCCAACTATTTACTTATAGCTTTCCGAAGTGTATTTGCAAGTAAGTGAATGCAACATTCTTTATATTTCACCATGCCTATATATATATATATATATATATATATAAACCAATGTGCAGCAAAATAACAGTAACTTATGCAACTGTAGAAATAAAATTAAATGCCCATAAAACAGAATCTACAATTTATAAAGCAGCAGTAACAAATATTAATGGTCAAATTAAAACATATATAAGCTGCACGGAAGGCCCTTTCAGGTGCAGATGGTACATTGTCTTTTAAGCTACCAAACCTTAGATACTCCAGCAAACTTGCCAACAACATGTGGAATTTAAAAGAGTAAATAAAAGGGATCTGGTCATAAGGTGGAACGTTTTTAAAAAAGGTGAAAACATTTGCAAACTATACCAATATGAGAAATTAACAATTATGATATTCCTGGAACAAAAAATCTTTTACACAAAAGGTCAGAAATTTTAAGCCCTGTCCTTCATATAAGAAATTTTACTAAATGAATATGAAGCCGGTTAAAAAAAATCTAATTCAAAACCCCACTGTCACTCATTTGATATGCTAGCCTCCTCACACTGCATAACAATTAAGTCATATACTTGCTTTCCCTCTTTATTGTATACACATCTACAATACAATTGCATTCCTGTTCCTTTCTATTCTTCTCTTTTTATTCAACCTTCCTTTTCGCATTCTTTTCCATCAATACTCAATGTCCTGCCATTCATTCATATGGAGTCTGTTATTTTCTTTTGGAAGATAATTATATAGAATTCTTTGTGGTTTTTTGAAATAAAGTGTTAAAGTTGTCTTTTTAAATGTATCACCTGAAGAGACTGTCAGGTTGAAACCATGGTCATGTATTTTAATTGACTTCCTAATTTTTTAAGTATATATATATATATATATATATATATATATATATATATATATATATATATATATTACTTTTATACTTTTTTCTCTCTCTCTCTCTATATATATATATATTATTCTGTTGTAGATTTATATATATATATATATATATGTAAAATTTTTCCTTGTATAAATTGACTACAGAATAAACTCTACTCTAAATTGAACAATTCCAGTAAATTGTTGCTCAATACCTGGTCCATGGAGCAATCTGGTGTGGTGATTCTATGGTATCTTGGTAAAGCTGTTATATCTTTCATATATATATATATATATATATATATATATATATATATATATATATATATGTATATATATATGTATATATGTGTGTGTGTGTAAAAATATATAGAAAATAGGAAAGAACTCGTTAGGTAAATAATCCAAAGTTCTTTAGTATTTTTGTTATTATTTTAAAAAAATAGTCCTCGATGCAAAAGTAGACCATAAATATAATTATTTAAAAATATGATTCCATTGCATATATATATATATATATATATATATATATATATATATATATATATAAATGTTCAATGGACTTATTATCACATTAAGTGACTCTAGACATATGTATTTAAAATATGAAATATTGACATATGACCCTGACGAGTGGCCCTAATACAAAACTATGGAGTTGATCAATAAGATAGATCCATTGAACATTTATGGATATGTATTATATATATATATATATATATATATATATATATATATATATGTGTGTGTGTGTGTGTGTGTGTAAATTAAGTGAGAGAAATACAGTGTGAGTTTGGTGTGTGTATATATATATATATATATATATATATATATGTGTGTGTGTGTGTGTGTGTGTACCATTTTTTGTATCTGTAGCACTTGCATAAATTAATCATTAACATGATTACAGGAATTTAAGCATTTTTGACAAATTATATTCACTTATAAATCTGTACGCATTCACCCATCATGTACGCAATCACCTTCTTAAATTAAAATAAAATACAACTGAAATAATGATATCCACCATCTTTCATGCATTTTCTTTTACCTGATGTAGGAATGGTTTACATACATTATATTGATTTTGTAGCTTCTATGATTTTTCTTTAGCTTATATGATTTAAGATTAGGGAAGATAAAGCAGAATCTCTCTCTCTCTCTCTCTCTCCCAACTGCACATGCACTTACATACTTATATACATATATAAATTTAAAGGAATATTTTTAATATATTGATAGAATATTAATTTCCATTTTAAATTCAAACTGTTGTTTACAAATCATATTTCAATTTAATCATGATTGTTAAAATATATATACTTACATATAATCTATTTAATATCACCTTCACTATTAATATCACATGCAAATATACATGTGTATATACAGAGTTCAGCAGAAATATCTTTCATATAATCCTCTCAGACATACCTGTTACTGTTTTGGCATATATGGTAGGTATTTCTGCCACACCCTATCTCTCTCTCTCTCTCTCTCTATATATATATATATATATATATATATAATCAATTCACACCAAGAAAGGTGATAATGCCACTAAAGTACAAGGGGCTACTCGGAGTGAAAGAGAATGAAAAGACTTTAGAATCAGAAACCCACTCCTAAACAGATAAAAGGGATACATCTATACTCCTGTTCAAAAGGCTGGTAAGGAGTGTGAACTGGGCGATGGGCAAACCTATCTACACCTACTGAGGAATAAAATATAAAAAAGCAGAAAATAAATAATTAGTAAATAAAATTTCAGAATTCAAGTGGAGTTGTTAGAAGTATAGAAGGAACCAGAAACCCAGCAATGGATACATCTATAATCCTGTTCAAAAGACCAGGTCAGTGTGTGAACTGGACATTAGACAAACTTATTAAGAAAATTTCTGACAAACTAGAAAAAAGTTTTGGTGATTTATTCTGTCCTTTAGGACTTCATTGGACTAAAGTAATTTTTATATTGATGCAATTACACATACACATGAATGAGATTTTAAATTTAATTTTTTTTAATGTGTTTGGATATGCAGTCTAACGAATTTAATTTAGTTATATATTTTATTTATTTTATATACTGTTCTCCCATATATGTATATGAAAAATGAGATAGCTGGCAGATGAGGTATCTTCAGAAATCCAACAGTTCCGATGTGATTGCTTGTAGTCATTCACAGTTTATGAAATGTGGAGCTTTTTCATTAAAAAGCCTTGATCAAAAGATAAGAATATTTGAAGTTTTCTGATGTCCCATACGATGCAAGTTGACTAAGTGTAATACACTGACAGAGTTGTTAACACAAAAATCATATCATCATGATATGACCTCTGACATTAAATATAGTTTTAGGTGTTTCCAAATGGTTCCTCATCTGTGTACTGACCAGAATCAATAGTACTTAAGTTAGGTGAATAAAAGAGAAACCTGTGTATTCAATGTGATATTATATTTCCTTTCAACTAGGCGATGATAGCTCAGGGATAAAATCTCTGACTGATGACAAATCAATTGGGTTTCGAGGAGCTGTGATACAGTGAAACAGTCTGTCTGTAAATGACAATATATACAACCCTGAAAAATTTAATTCCACTTGAGCACTCTTGGGAGAAAGTGCAAATTGGTAAACAATGACTACTATTGCAAATACTGCAAAGTTCTTCCATGATTCTTCCCATTATCGACATGTTTACTTGAAGAATAAGTAGGTAAAAATTAGCCTTTCTCTCAAGCAGGCACTGATAGCTCTCGAGTAAAATCTGACTGATGCCAAATCAGTCGGATTTTGATCCTGGCTTGTGGCAATTGAATGTCTAGACACACTGATAAGCTGTGATATAGCAAAACAGTCTGTCTGTGGATGTCTATATATATATATATATATATATATATATATATATATATATTATATATACACACACACACACACACACACACAAACATTGAGGATGGGTTCCTCACACCAAAACAAGGACAAACGTCCACATAAACAGATGTCTGCGAATCTTTTTTTCTTATTTATTAAGTTTAAATAAAGTGTATGGTAGATGGTGCTGTAGAGAGCCTCTACCATAAACTTTAACCGTAATGACTCAAAAACGAGGCATTTATGGACATATGTTTATATGGAGTTTTTCCCTTGTTTTGGTGTGAGGACAAACTAGCCAAAAATGCACATGAGTGACAAATGTAACCTAGTCTACATGTCAACACAGCACCATCTACTGTAAACTTTCTTTAAACTTAATAACTCAAAAATGAATGATTTGTGAACATATATTTATATGGACATTTGTCTTTGTTTTGGTGTAAGGAACACACCACAAAGTTTGTAAAATTATTTTTTATACACCCTATGTTTGTGTGTGCCTCATATATATATATATATATTATATATAATAGCTAGCCATGAGTATATCCATTTACTAGGGTTGCTAGCTAATCCCTATTGCAAACTCCTGCTGAGACACATTTGTGTTTGTTCAACACCCACAGAGCCAACCTTAGTTACAGTTTCTGGGAGAAGTGTGTTATCTAGACTGATTGGCAATCTGAACAATACCAGCACACTCAAACCCTCGGTCATGATGACTTGTAACTTCATGCTAGCACAGTTATTAACAGCCCCAAGTGTTCCATCTACCCAATTTCACTCAGAAGGCTTGGGTCAACCCATGGGTATGTTTTTCAGGCCCTTTTCAAAGGTGCCACATGCTGGGATCGTCCCACCTCCAGACTGGCAACATCAGGAAGTCTCCTTCCTGACAAGTCAATCATGGTGGGATCTCATGGTCAGAAAGCGAATGTTCTAACCACTCAGCTATGTGCCCACACACACACACACACACACACACATATATATATATATATATACACACACACAGAAGGTGCAGCAGTATAATTACTAGAATGACAAGTGTGCATTTGGAGTAGTAAATTAGAGAAACATTTTCTACTTTCCGCTTTTATAAGACAGAACCAGATGAATCATTAATTCGTTCGTGCAAACAAAAGGAATTTTACATTCATATGCTATACTGTTGGTGGAAAATGAGTTAACGTTATCTGGAGCAGCAGATTAGCATCTGGTTGTGTGTCCAGATTAGTAAAAATGTTTTATGTTGAACATGCTGTAAAGAAATAGAGTGTTTTTGCATAGCACGGTTGGTTCAGGGGACAAGATGTTATGCACCAGACACAAGAAATAGACAGCTAAAAACACAAAGAAGAGATGCAAATGTGCATTGTGCGCGTATCTTGGTGTGCTCAGAAAGAAAATTAATGGTGCAACTGACAGCTAAAAAGATGAATATAAAAAACAAAACATTACAGTAGATGTTGTAATTCTTGGATACGCAGGTGATGTAACAGATAATCGCTTGGAATTGTTAATCAGAATGTGGAGTTCCAATTCCAGTTGTGTTAGCTTTATTTACTAAAAAATACTGTTAGGAAAGATCTCTTTCCTCCGCAGCTATGGATTAATTGGTAAGACTATATCACTAAACCATTATTATCTTCAACAAAATAATTCTTATAATCTAAAAATATTTTCTGTTTTTAAATTACCTGCAATTGTTGATAAACTGTAAAAACTGAATCAATTAATCTTTCAACTTACTTTTGTTACTTTTTATTATAGCAGACAAATTGAAACCATGAAAAGTATGATAAAATATAAAAATTACTTTAATAAATATAAAATTTAATAATATAATTTAAGAAATATTTAATAAATATAAAATCTAATTTAATAAATATAAAATTTAATTTAATAAAATATAAATTTAAATAACCTCCAAAGGGTTGATAAGCTGTAGAAAGTGAATCAATCAAGCAATCTTTCAACTTACTTTTTTTATTCTAACAGCCAAATTGAAAGTACCAAAAAAGTATGATAAAATATAAAAGAAAATGACTCAAAAATTAATGACGAAAATTTTATTCAAAGCAATTCTTTATCATTCTTTCCTTCTTATTATTTCTATTGTTTAAATAAACATAAAAAGCAGAATATATAGGTAGCATAGTAGAATTAGTGAGCTGAGTTCAAATTCTGGGCTGATCTGTTCTTTTGACTAAAAACTCACCTAAAACAAGACCCAAGAGCTATTCAAGTTAGAGTTACTGAGTGAGGTTGTTGTAAAGAGGAAGTTATGAGGATATGTACAATAGATAAGAGTTGACTTTAGATTTGAAAAGATTAAGATTGTAATGATCAGTAAGCATTCTGTCAGGAGACTTTTAAATAAAATAGTCTTTACTTTTGTACTAATGGCCTTGGAAAAGTCATGCATCTGTATCTTCTCCACACCCAAATATGGGTTAAATAGCAAAGTAGACTAATTTCTTATGTCTTAGACTTGTTGCTGCCTGAAGCAACCAGTCTAAGTAAAAGAAAATTATATATACCAAACTATGGAGAAGACAATGAGAAACTACTATTTTCCCCAAGAATGCATATCAATTCACAAATAAACAAGAGAAACCTCTGGGGACTGCCTATGTCCTGAAGGGAACATGGCAGCAAAAAAAAAAAAGAATAAGCAAAAGATAAAAAGAATGAAAGAATGTTCAAGAATTTTTAACCATCTAAAAATTTCAGAGAATAGAATCATTATCCTATTGTTAGAGGACTCCAAACAGATCCTTTTTTGTAGCTTCTTGCTCAATCATTTCTATGCATACATGTCAATTATCACCTCAGAATTTTCTCACACATATACAAACTAACTTTTCTTTTGTAATCAATTCACCCCAAGCAAGACAAAAAGCCACTAAGACACAACGGTTTACTAACTGTGAATGAAAAGAAAAACATTATTAAGGATCAATAGCAATAAAAGATAAATCAAGAAAACAGTAGATAATGATTGACATTGCATTTAAATTTTTAAAGATCGAAGTTGGCAGGAAAGTAAAAAACTGGGAGAGAGTTCCACAGGCAAGTAGTGCAAGAAAAAAAAACTGTTAGTAAAGAACTTACGGTCATATCTAGCTAATTCAACAACAAAATGATGAGACCTAATTGCCAATCTAGTACTGTGCTTAAATTTATAAAACCTAGGTACCCTAGAGCAAAGTTCATCAGAACAATTACAATGAAAACATTTGTAAAAAAGGCAGGGGAGTGATATTACAGCAGTGTGAAAGTGAGTGAAGATGGGATGCAAGATCAGGACCAATGTTATTGGTCCTGGTCATTGGTTTTTATCAAGAATCTCTAAACATAATGATTTTCCAAGTGTAGCTTAAATTTGGCACAAAGCCAAAAGTAGGGAGCATCCAGTGAGGGTCGAACTCACTACTCAGTCATAATTGTTCTAGTAAGACAAGCTTGTTAGCCATCACACCGCCTCAAGGATTTCTAAACAATATAGCAGGAGCACCAGACCAGATGTAAAAGCAATCACCGAGGCCCTGTCATTGTATACAAGTTAGAGCATTTATCTTTCTAACTCGTAACAGTAAATTTACTTCCCATAAATAAGAATTTATGCTGCGGTTTTAATCAGATATCTTTCAGTTATGATTTTATTCCTCATATCACCTTTTCCCACTTTGGTGGTAACTACCTATTCAGAAATTTAAAAAAAAAAAAAAATGAGTAGAGGCTTACAGAATCATAAATACTGATTTTAATATTTAATTACATTTGAGAATCAGTTCTGACAACTTTCTTTCTAGTTTTCTTTAAGGAAAAGAATGAAAAAGACATGAATACTAATTTGATAGTCTCGTTTTCTCTTGTCCTTTTCTAAATAACATATTCTCTGGTGTAAAACATGCACTTACTATTTAAGAAGAAATATTTAGTACAGACACTTTTCCAATGAACTGATTGCTAAACAAACTGGTTATTAAGTAAGAAGTTGTACCTGACCACTATTTCAGACATGCTATTTGCGAAGTGGGTTTGCATCAACAAGATCAAGACATAAGCTCCAATCATTAAGTAAGTAGTTAAGGAGATGTTGTGTTTCTGAAAAAATAAAAATGCTATTATAGCAATTTTGTATACCATATATACTTGCATATCATGCGATCTTTGAAAATCTAATTTTTTAAGCTAATTTGATGACACTAAATGGATATATAGTGTGGTCAACAGGACGAGAAGTAAATTAAGTTTATCTCATGTATGATGCAACCCCCTTAAAATTAGCTTCAAAATTAGGTTTTCAAATGTTGTATCATGTCTGAGTACATATGGTAGTTGCATTTTTAATATTTTAACCTATTCATGTTCACAATCTTAACTACATTAGATATGCAGATTACACAATGTTAATAGCAGATACAAAAAGGAAACTACAAGAACTCCTATAAAGGTAAAATGAAGGAAAGCAAGAACAAAGGACTAAACATCAATTGCAAGAAGATAGAATGCATGGTTGTCAGGAACAGACCAATATGTAAATTACAAATTTGAGATACCATAATTAAGCAATTACAACAATTTAAATATCAGGAAAATGTTTTAACAGAGGACAGAAAGTGTAACAAAAAATATTAAGGTCAATGGAATAGCAAAAGATGTCTTTCAAAAGCTATTAAGAAAGAGGAACATTTCATTAGAAACAAAGAAAAGAGTACTGAACGGAAATGTAATAGTCTTCCTATATAGCAGTGAATGCTAAATCATCTCCACACAAATGAAGAAACTTGAGGTAAGACGAACATGGTTCTACAGAAGGATGCTGAAAATATCATGGATTCAACAAGTGAGCAACAACAAAGTTTTAAAACAAATGGAAACAAAAAGGATAGTTCTACATAACACTAGGAAGAGATAGTTGAAATTTGTAGGGCGCATGAGAAGGCTTTGAATATTTGACACTGAAAGGACATATTGAAAACAAAAGTGATAGAGGAAAGCAGCAACTTACCTAATAAAGCTTGTGTTAATGGATATCAGAACAGGGTTTAGGAGGGATAGCAAAAAGGTAAACATCATAAGAGCTACAAAAGACAGGAAATTGTCACATTCAACAAAAGGAAAGTTACATATCAGCCATATCAAAAGTCCAAAGATAAACAACTTTCCATCCATCCACTTTTCTTCCAACCACCAGTCAACAAATATCATAAAGATACCACAATCAATTAACCATAGATTATCTGACAGTTCTTCTAATGGAACCATCTACAACAAAGCCCAAAAAGATTATGAAGCAGCTCTGAAAGATAGTGTTTCAACTACACAAATACACAGTAGAAAAAAGCGAACAGAAAAGGGAACTACACTTAGTTTAACCAACTGTACAACAAAAACATTAAAAAAAATGTAAGAAAAGTCTTCTTTAATTTAAACCAGAAACACTTACCCCCATCAAACACCCTCCACAAGATATATGACAAAAACAAATTATAAATCAACTGCAATTGCACTGTGAATACGACACAAATAATGAAAAAAGCACAACAAAAGAATAACCAACAAATCACCCACACTAAACATACTCACATATAACTGCAGAGTAAAGAATGAATGTCCTTTAAATAGGAAATGTCTGCAATGCTTTATATTATACCAAGCCACTATAAAAACATTACAAAGAAAAAATATACATAGGAGTAAGTGAAAGAACCTGGAAACAAAAATATCATGGAAAATAAGGAAAACAGCACAAGCCTACAACTATAACTCCAAAAATTAGTCTAAAGGAGAAAATAGCAATAATAACCTTCCCAGATCAAAACAAATTACTAAATAAGTGATCATCTTAAAATGCAAACACAAAAAATTTACTAAATTACTTGGAAATCAAAATTTAAAATTAATAGCTTGTAAAACATTATCAAGAAAAATGCAACTATATGCATGATAATGTAATATACTTCAAACAAAACAAATACTTTAAAGTCAACAGAAAAATAAGTTAACCTCCCCACCAAAAATAAATGAAATTGTAAAGGAAATAATAAACAAATAAACAAACGGCCCACAAAGTAAAAATAAATAATAATAATTAGTAGTGAATAATTAATGAGTAATTACAAAATACCCTAAAGAAATTAACAATAAATAAATGAGTTAAAAGTTAACTAACAGCCCTGTGCAATAACATTAAAATCACAGCGTTCTGACCCTTAATTATTCATATTTTCGTTGTTTAAAAGCATAACTCCTTCTGGGTCTTTTAATGCTGTAATTCATTTTTTTTGGTAGCTTTGAAGTAATAAAAAATTCAATATATGTTACTCTGCTTTCATAATTGTACATATACATATTTGTGTGGACATAATTACTACAGGCAATGATATGTGTGTTTTATGTTTTAGTTTTGTTGAAGTTATACTTTGGAATATACTGTTTAATTCTTAAACAAATTGTAGGATATTATATGAACTGATGTCATGAAAAAGTTCTTTCATGTTGGTTGTTTGGTTGATTTTGTTTAGTGGCATATCAAATTCTGTGGAATATTTAATGAAGAAATCTAAATATTTTGAATGAAGTCGCATGCCTTCAAGTACTGATAAAATGTATTGTTGGTAATTTTTACTATAAATATGTATTTTTATACTTTCATAGAGTTTTGTTTTTGTTTGAGTGTTCGATATTTGTCCATAGCTGGAAACCTAACAGGTGCTAGCAGGTCAGGGTAGACAACAATTAAAAGGTGGCTCCAGGTTCCTCAAAATCACCTGGTCATAAATATCTGACCTTGCTACCAATGAGGTACTGATGACAAGCATATACAAATAGTTGAGCTACTATTCAAAACACATAGCCTGATTATGGCATTCAAGCAGGAAATAAACTGTTACCACTTGGTGTTGACCTTAATGACTGCTCTTAAATTTCCATACACTCTATCCAGGATAAGGAAAACTTTTACTTATAAATATAACATACCTTAAAACTGTATTTTATCTGATGGACAATATGGAAAAATATTAGGTTGGTGCAAAAATAATGACGTAATAATGTCGTTTTTTGATGTATTTTTTAACATCAAAAAACAACATTATTATGTCATTATTTTTGTGCCAACCTAATATATGCTTTATCTGATAGTCCTTATAGAAAAATGTGTTCTTTATTTGATAGGCAATATGGTATTCATTACTTCTTTTTCCTGAAGCCCACCATTTCACAAGAAGGTATATATTGTTGGTCAGAGAAACTTATCTACAAGTAAAAATCTGCACCAGATGTGCATTGTATTGCATATTGATAAATAATGGATTACAGTACACTGAGAGTAAATTTAAGGATGCCTGCACAGATCTTATTAATATTCTGACATTGCATGCTCATACCATCTGGCCAGGATAAATAATGGACATTACAATAGATGAGGCATATATGCATTTATATTGATCTCTCTCTATATATCTCTCTCTCTGTAAGAGAGAGAGAGAGAAAAGCAGTAACATTATAGATATCAAGAGAAGGAAACAGAACTGGCAAACTGTGCTTGAAATGCTGCTAAGAATACTTCATGAAGCACTAATGGTAATATTAGGTTGGTGCAAAAATAATGTCGTTTTCTCACATATGTTACTTTTATATATGATTTCTGAATTAATTCATTGATATATATAACCATGTTATATACCATTTTGAAGCGCGTTTTTTGCTCTATCAAATCGTGTTATTCGTTACCATTCTCAATCTCTTCATTCATTTTTTTGCAGGCTTTTTGACAGCATGGACAAAATTCAAATCCTCACGATTTTCTTGTTCCAGTTCAAACTAGGCCAAAAAGCTGCCGAGACAGCTCGTGATATCAATGATGCATTTGGCCCAGGAACCACTAACGAATGTGTGGCACAACGGTGGTTCAAGAAATTTCGCAATGGTGACGAGAGCCTCGAAGATGAAGACGGTCGCGGCCGACCGACTGCGGTTGATAACGAACATTTGAAAGCCTTAATTGAAGTCGATCCTCACAAAACCACATGAGAAGTTGCTGTTGAACTCGAGGTCAACCACTCAACAGTCATTTGCCATTTAAAGCAAATAGGGAAGTCAAAAAAGTTGGATAAATGGGTGAACGATAATCAAAAAAAATCATCAAAAAATGACATTATTTTTGCACCAACCTAATATTAGTTGTTTCTTTAAAAGAAAACTCTCAGCATTAATTGAATGAGCAGCCAGTGATGTTGTTGGTTAAAATTTATCAAATCTTTCTCTTCAAAATATTCGTCAGGAACATAGTTTTCTCAAGTCCAGGAACTGTTATTGTTCTTTCCATCATTGATGATGTTTTCTTTCCTAACCTTTTTATTTGAAGCAGTGTCAACCATCAAAATCTTGATTATGTCATTATTTTTGCTTGGCATTTTGCAGTGTTTGGCAGAACCACCCCCAGCACTTTGGGAAGTCATGAATCCAATTCTTCCTCCACTACCAGGTGTTTTGGGCTTGATAAGACAAATGATTTAAAAAAAAAAAAAATCTTGACTGTGAGAGGGAAGTATGAAAGGTGGGCCATGTGGAAAATATGGGGAGCTGTTACAGGAAATCTTTAAAAGAATATATGGTATATACTTGTATAGATACATGTATATAGCCAACTTCTTTCATAGTGAAATCCCTGAATTTATTCCCATGGATTTTGAAACCCCCCAGAAAAATTTGCCTGTGTATAGTGCAACCAATCATCAAAAACAGATGATTTTTAACCACTTTAAAAAAATTGCCTCTGTATAATGCAACTTCCTGTTTTATCTATAAAAAAAATAATCATAGAAATTTACACCCTATTCAATTATATACAGTAACAATATTTTAAAGTTTATTTTTCAAATTATTAAATGGGTATTTTTCATGACATATTATCGACATATCCATGGAGGTATGAATAAGTAAATTAATAAAAGCCTCAAGAACCACTCAAGATAGAGGGTTATTGTAATGATGAATGAGGAATAAGGTTTGAGAAGTAGAGAAAGTGATAAAATGTAAAGGTTATGAAGATAAGTATGATAGATAATTTGAAATTGATTCAAGAACTTAACAATTTAGTATTGAGGGAAGAACACATGTGAAAGTCTGTTCCACAATGTGGCAGTTCTTGGGAAAAAGCTGAGTAAAACCTCTGATTTATATTTGAAACACTGAGGAAATGAGGATGATTCAATTCTGTGGAAGTAGTAGAACAGGTCGTAGCAGTAAATGTGTGTAATCTTGATTAAAGTTGGTAATAAAATCAGCACATCCCATTTTCCCTCTCAACTGTAACCATCCATCAAAATAAAATAATGTTTTTCAGTTCTAATGCTGAATCAGTAAAATAAAGCTTTATAAGTTGTTGCTATATTACACCACTTTATAAAAAAGGGTAACAAGTTTAAAGAACTGGTGAATGTTAACAAAAGTAAAGCAATCTATGATATTAAGATAAATGATGAGAAACAATATGGCAGCTTTCACTATTGGGTCATCAGATTGCAAATTTCTATACAATTTCTCTTAAATTGATCTCTCTCTCTCTATATATATATATATATATATATTGTGCATGTATGTGTGTGTATATATATATATATATACTGGGTTGGTGCATAATTATCAGGCGTTTATTAAATCATATTTACCATGAAAAAAGAAACCTAACAATTCAACAATAACACTTTTAAAGGATTATTCTGGAGTGTATGATTATTGAAATGCATTTTTATAACCTGAAAATAAAATAACATTTTTATTAAAAAAAGGAAACAAAACAAGAATTTTTATTAACAAATAACTCACTTACAATACCCCAATATATATATATATATATATATATATATATATATATATATATATATATGACAAAGTGGAAAATGTTTTTCCACTCTGCTTGGGCTTAAACTAAAACTGTAATACTGTTCTTGATATTATATATATATATATATATATATATATATATACATGAGGTGAGAGAGATTTTGAATGTGTATGTGTGTGTTTATTTGGGGTACTCATAAAAATGGATGGGATCTGGCAATCTTAAATGAAGATTCTTTCAAACTACTGTAGAGGCAGTTTTAATATATGGTGCCTCTACTTGTACTTTAACTAAAACCCTTGAGTCTAAGCTAGATGGACCTTCACCCAGACACTGAGAGTTATACTTATCTCTTGGAGATTACATCCACCTAAATCACAGCTCTATTGACCCATCCCTGACATTTCTACAATCTTACAGGAATACAGAATGACTAGCAAAATAAGAACATGCAAGTGATCTACAGTACTGGACACCTGTAGCAAAAAATCTTTAAACTTTTCTTGCAAACAATGCCAACAATCAATTTTGTAACACTCTACTGTCTGCAACACATGTAACCCGGTTCAAGACAGCAGTAAACCATTTTGCTGTTACCTCATTCTGCCTGTTTTTGTTTATCATTGATAGCCAAAATTTGCATATGCACAAAGATAATCTCACAAGAGAATATCTTACTCCAGGATCTATCTGTTTTAAATATGTAAACTGCAAAACTGCCATTTCTTTATTCTTTGGAGAGTTTATATATGAGGCATGTTTGAATCTTTATTTGCACTGGAGGTAAGTTATTGTATTCTTGATTTTATTCAAACATTAGAAAAATACACGAAACCATTGAATTCTTTGCTCTCTGGGGTAGTTCATTGCAACACCATGCCATGCCCCTATATTGACCAATAATATTATTACACTGAATACCATTGAATGACGTTCCAACTCTGATGCAGAACCATGATGTTTGGTATAATAGACTGATGAATATTCAAGTTCGAATAAAATGTGTAAGTTATATATAAACTCTCTACGTTTTCCAATGTATATGATTGTATGCAAATAATTTTATCTTTTGATGAGGGGATTTCAAAATCTACAAAACTCTGAGTAGAGTGAAATAATATTTTATTTAATATTATTATTAATCTGCCGTTCCATGATACTGAAATTAATAAGACTGTCTCCAGAGGAGAGCAGGGCATAACCTACATAATTAGCTTGTGTAAATGGCTGGCAGAACAGGGTTTAGGAGATATGGCAAAATGACCCAACTTTTCTAAGGGTTATTAAGGACAGAAAGTCATAGAGAGCCAAGATTGCCCAATTCCTGAATGAACTTGGCATATAGAAGAAGAATCTTGCCTAAAAAAAATTATCATTCAGAAATACCCTGGTCAACTATTTTTTTAGCATAACAAATTCTCTGTTATTATGTAACTATACTCTCTCTCTCTCTCTCTCTATATATATATATATATATATATATATATATATATATAAAAGAATATTTATTTAGAGTAACTTTACCCGGTTTCAGCATTTTATAATTTTTAAAAGTTAAACTGAAATGGAGAGAAATCTGGTTATGGCATTTTATATATATATATATATATATATATATATATATATATATATATATATATATATTAGGTTGTTGCAAAAATAATGACGTAATAATGTCATTTTTTAACGTTAAAAAATACGTCAAAAAACGACATTATTACATCATTACTTTTGCACCAACCTTATGTATATATATTTGGTTGGATAGATGTGAGTTTGTAACCCTGGGTTTCACGCTTTAGCGATCATCAGACAAACTGATTAATTTTTTTAAAATTTGGGTTTATGTAGATTGCAATCTACATAAACCCAAAGTGTGAAACCCAGGGTCACAAACTCACATCTATCCAACCAAATATGTTAGCTCTATCTCTGATATTGAGCGCTTTCTAATAAGTACTATGCATATAATATATAAATAATTATACATATATATATTTATTTATATTTATATACACACACTTTTCACATACACATACATATACATATATATAAAAGCAGATTCACCCCAAACAAGGAACTTAGACACAAAGAGTAATTGGGTATGAAAGAATTAGAAAACAGGAACAGTATAAAATAGTGAGAAGAATAGAGTAATCAGGAAGACGGTAGGTAATGACTGACATTGCATTAAAGTTTTTGAAGATCAAAGTTGGATGGAAAGCATGTACCTGGAAAAGTGCTCCACAAGCGAGAAGTGTGACAAAAGAAACTTTTATCATAGAACTTATGGTTGAATATAGGCAACTCAACTGGAAATTGAGGAGACCTTTTTGTCAGTCTAGTACTGTGCTTAAAGTCTAGGTACCATAGCAAAGATTTAATCCAAACAATTACCATGAAATCATTTACAGTGGTGGAAAAGTGACTGAATCTGAGATGTGTGATCAGGACTAATAATATTGCTGATTCTTCTTTGGATTTTATGAAGGATCTAATATATATATATATATATATATCAGGAGAATTGGACAGCAATATTCAATGCATGGATGAATTATAGACTTATAGATATGAAAGATAGATTCTGGAAAGGATAACCATCTAGCATAACTTAGTGAACCAACATTCTTAGCAAAAGAGTAATGGATAGTAATAGTCTTCCCATTTCATATCAGCTGAGAATATTAGCCTGAGAAGGCACAAGAAATCACTATCCTAGAGATTACCATCAACCATATTGATGTATGTATTTCGTAATTGAAGTCCAACATCATCCAAAATGACTGGGGAAACCTTTCTTTAGATAAGTCATCCTGGAGGAAAGTATTGTGCAATGGTAAGGGAGACTATGAGCAGAATTGAGATTTTGTCAGGGTCTTGATGTTAATTTTCAAATATGTCGTAACAAAATTTGATGCAGTGCATAATGAATGCAGCTGTATCTAAGTAGATCAGCCTCAAAAAGTCACCACACATTATAAGTTCACCTGAATACAAATATTGCCACATCTGTGCAAAAGAATTAACACTCTAGAAAGATTAAAAGCAATATCTCCACTACCCCTATTTAAGAATGAATCAACAGCATTTCCTAAAATCAAGTAACAGCCATCATCATTGCTCAGTTGAGTCCATTGAGTATGTGTGTGTGTATATATATATATATATATATAGAGAGAGAGAGAGAGATATATATCTTACTTCTAATGTTATCATAGTGGATACATATATTTGAAATAGATGCCCCATTTTTATTTTATTTGAAACTGTGTATTATCTTTATCAGCCTACACATTTGAGAAATTTCAATAAAGAACATAAAATCTCTGGTAGGAAACAAATTTGTATCCTCCTTTGTAGGAGTAACCACAGTTTGATATGGTGTGTTTTACTGCTTGGTTACAAACAGTCCAGCAATGTTCTACTATTCCATATTTCTTAAGGAAATAACATTTACCCAATCAAATTGAAGCAATGAAAATGCTTTAAAATAAATCTAATTCTTTATATATATATATATATATATATATATATGCACATACGTAAACTAGATACATGAGTAGTTGTGTATGCATGAGAATATATATATATATATATATATATATATATATATATATATATATATATATATAGTGTATTGGCACAGGAGATCATTATTCAAACATATAATGTTAAATAAACAGTAGGTATCACAGATGAAAATTTCAAACAGGTGCTAGGTGTTATCTGCTTACATTTTCCTAATCTACATGATTAAAGAAACTCATCAGTTTTTATTTCATCAAGATATCTCAAACCGCTTAATTTTGGCACATTTTTTTATTTTTACACATGTACCATTTTTTTTGTCTATTATGAATTAGGACAAAATACCATATTTGGACTCCTATATTTTAAGCAATTAAGAACAACAGTTAAAATTACACTGTCTATTATGTTTGATCATGAGTCATTCTAAGCTTTGTATTGTGGCTTTAGTTTTGGGAGAAAATACAGATAAACTGTCCAAAATTTGGATATATTTTATTATGCTATTCATTGATCTTAGCTTTCAGCTCACATGAGCCATCATCAGAGTGGTTATAAGGATATTAAAACAAAGATATTCACCATAGAACTGCATTACAAATTTATGACCTGTGTCTGCTATTTGACAATCATTATCATTGCATAACAAACTTCTATGTAAACCTAACAGGTTGTCATCATTGATGGTGAACATCTCTGTTGTAATGTCCATATAACCACATTGATGATGGCTCATGTGAGCTCAAAGTTAAGTTCAAGGAACAGCCTACTAAAAAAATATGTAAATGTTGGAAAGTTTTTATCTTGATTTTCTCTTGAAACTAAAGTCACTATACAAAGCTTAGAATGACTCATGATCAAACATAATAGACATTTTCTGTCTGTACTATTTAACAATATGTTTGAATATATATGCAAGTGGATATTGAAGTAAACACACAGCAGTGACAGTGCTTCATGCTTAAATGCAATTTTCAGGCCACATACACACATATATATATATATATATATATATACTTGTGTGTGTGAGAGAGAGAGAGAAAGAAATATACATAGGACTCATTTACATGTTTCAAACTTTAAAATCATATTGAATGATATGATCTATCTCTGATATCAAGCTGTTTTCCTCTACAAATATTGCAAATTTAGCATTGTATCAATCTTTCTCACTTTCTCTCCCTTTCAAAATTCAGAGTTGTGTTAACAGTGAGGAACAATATTTATATTTATTAGTACTATAAATTTTATAGCTGTTATTATGCATCTAGCTCTGTAGCACTGTTTTATTCACATCAGCATTACCTGTGCTCAACTAAGTGTGTGTATATATATATATATATATATATATATATATATATATATATATATATATATATACCCACACACACACAAAGTGTGAGAGAAAGATATGGATGGATGGAGAGCTTATGCAATCTGAATGTAATATGAGAAACACTAATAATCTTTGAGACTGAGTTACAGTGTTTCACTGATTTCCATTTCCATCTGAATAGGAAGACCTTAAAGTACAAAAAAACTGCATTAAATTTATCCTTAACTTCAGAAGAACTGCTTCAGAAAGACACAGAAATATTTAAGCATCTGGAGATCATGTTATGAGCCAAAGAAAATCTTTCATATTGTACAAACTCATCAAGTATGGATAAATGTCTATTGATATCAATGAATGTATAGTTGAGAGTACAACATCACAAAAGTGCCTTGTCACTATCAATGCAAATCCTAGGAAAATTATCAACAAAATTTTCAGAATCAAAGAACATTTGTGTAAAACCATTTGATATAATTTAGCAGACATTTTGAACAGAAGTTGCATTCAAGTTTGTTCTAATACTACTGAGTAATATCCAGAAACAACATCATTCTGCTGTCATTTATGCAAGAAACTCAAAAACCAATCTATATATAACCCCATGTAATTAGTGATGAATTAAATTGCCATGGCTTTGACTCAGAGAGAAAGAAGTAGTTGTTGTGTTGGATATCAACAAAATCAATGTGACCCTACATGAGTACTATACATAAGAATTTCATTCATTTTGATCAAAGTGTAAATGACAATTTTACTGTAAGCATTGAAGAGCTTAAAAAGATCCTATTTGGTACAAATATCTGAAAATAATAAAATGAAAAAACACAACTGGGTTCTCCACTATGACAAACTTCTAATCCACAAATCAATCATTGATAGCTTTTGACTAAAGAAAAGAAAATACCATCATTTCCTTTTCCCCCTGTTTGCACCATGTGACATTTTACTGATCTTCAAAGGGCTATTTTGGTGAAAAAATGAGTAGCATTTTTGTCATGATTGAAAAGACCAAACAGAAACACAGGAAATTCTTGTCATGGACTTAATTGAGGACTCCAAGCAGTGCATGGAGTCTTGGAAAAAATGTAGGGATTACTGTATCTATGCCAGAGGCAACTACTTCAAAAGGAATAGTGTCAAGCAAGTGTTTTAACTACTTGATTCACTGAACTTTAGGGTAGAGACTTATATGTTTATATATGGTTTTATGTGTATACTTTTGCACACATAAATAGGAATAGATACATGTTATATATATATATATATTATGTCTCTCTCTCTCTCATATATATATATATATATATATATAACATGTATCTATTCCTATTTATATATGAGAGAAACAGAGACATAATATTAGATATACAGCTATAGTTGTAGGTATATACATGTAGGTAGAGTTAAAGGTGTACAGGGTATAATGGATAAATTCTCATCTAAATTCTGCAAAAATGAAAATATCACTGACATCTCATTTTAACAGATATATTTACCAAAATTAAACAAAAATGTCTTGAAATACTAAAGAGTAAATGTATTCAATAAAATCAACATTGGCTTCAACTACAACCTCCAGATGTCTTCAGAATCTCCTGCAACCCTTCTGGATGCTCTTCTTCTTGAAGTTGTTGAATGCTGCCATAATCCTTGCCTTCAGTTCATCTTTGGTGTTACAAGGAGTTTTGTTGGTCTCTTGCTCAACTGCACCCAACACATAATAATAAGGGGTTGCAGTCTTGGGAGTTAGATGGCCAGATGTAAGGGGTGATGCAGTCACAGAAATTGTTTGATGGCCATGACTGGGTTCTCCTGCTTGTGTGGCATGGTACAGAGTCCTCTTGTCAGACATAGTGTCTTCCAGCAGTCACCCTCTTGACCCAGGGCAGCACAAAATTCCTCTTCAAGGCACGTTCTGTATGCCTCCATGTTGAGTCTGAAGCCCTTAATAACAAATTAAGGAGTTCTTTTCTTATCAGAACAATCAGAGTGAGTTTTCTGAGCTGGCATACCTTCATAATTGTAATTACCATTAGACTCATTAAACTCTGCACTGTCCTCAGATTGAGACCAAAACAATCTGAAATGTTTGTATTGGAGCTTCAAACACAAATTCCAAGCAGTATGGTGTGCTGTTTCCAAATTTATGATGGAATAAATTGCATCAAGGTGCCATGAGAGAGAGAGAGATCAACAGGTTGGCCAAAGGAATCAACACTGCCTATTGACTGTCAGTTACATACTTCAATGTGATCTTCAGATTTGGTCTGGCTACATCTATGTATTTTTTATGTTTAGTTTGTTTAACAGCCTATCAACTTCTTCCATGTTATTCAATGTTGAATTTGGTCATTTTGATAAACAACAGAAAGGTAGATATAGATCTGGTGTGCACAAGAATACAGAAGGTAGACATAGGTCCAGCAGGAGCCCCCTTTTTTCAGAGAATACTGTACCTATCTTGCACTCATGTATGCATATCTGCAAGTGAATCTCTATTAGGTTGGTGCAAAAGTAATGTCCAATGTTTGAGAAGAAAGTTTTATTTAGTATTTATGTAAGTAATGCTTCTCGTTATAGGTAAGAAATGTCACAATAAATAAATTATACTTTTCTCTTTCAGGTTATAAAAATATTTTTCATGATCTTCCACAATATTCACATCCATGTTGTCCCATCTAAAGACATCAATCGACATATCTTACAGTATGAGTTTCATAAATGTGTCAATGCACATGCAGCATCAAAGTCTATTCAGAGCGCTTATCGAGATGATGCAGTGAGTGAAAGAATTTGCAGGAGGTGGTTTTCATGTTGCTGAAGTGAGGATTTCCGTTTGAAAGAGAAGCAAACAAAATAAAAAATGATTCCAAAAAGTTGGAAGCTGTTTTCACAGATAACCCTATCATTACCTCTAAGAAACTTGCAAAACAATTTAACTGACCATACAACCATGTTATGCCAATTAAAAAGGTCCGGAATGGTTTCAGTGGTTGGGAAATGTGTCCCACATTAACTGTCGCCAGAGAATATGCAACAGCATGTTGCTTGTTGTGAATCATTGCTTACATGACACCTTCAGGCACCATTTTTTTTGGTAGGCTTGTTACAAGTGACGAGAAGTGTATCATTTACCATAATGTTAAATGCTGCCGATTGGGGATCAATTGAGGAAGAAGATCAATTCAATAACCAAGAAGAGGACTTCATCCAAAGAAGATCATATCGAGTGTATGATGGGGGTATTGAAGGAATTGTCCATTATGAACAACAATCAAAAAATTACAGCTAATCTATACTGCCATCAACTTCATTGTTTGAAAACAGCTTTGAACCAAAAGTACCTTCCTTATGAACAGAAAGAGTATCATCATCCATTAAGCAATTTTTCAACAAACAATGGACACAATATTAACTCCCCCCCCAAAAGGGATCTAAGGAGGGGGGTGTTATGGGATCCACCCTTTTCTGATATACATGGACTCGTCCTGCTGCCATAAAATAGCCACAGTCAGTCATAGATGAGAGTAGAGGAAAGGGCAGAGGAACTCAGCTGACTAAAAATCTTTTGGAAAAGCTTAGTTGGGAAATATTGCTTCACCCACCATATTCTCCTGGCTTGTCTCCTTTGGATTATCATTTGTTTCAGGGGACTACAGAATCATTTGGATGATCTTAGATTGACATCAAGAGAAGAGGTTTGAAAATGAGTTGAATTCATATTTTGTTTAAAAACCTAAGGAATTTTACAGACATGGCATTTATAATCTTGTTGACAAATGGAATGATGTTTTAGAAAGCAAAGAGCTTATGTTAATGCCATAGCATACCTACGGACGATAACGGGTATGTCCCCATTCACATGAATACAGTTGTAAATACTCTATGTTGATCTGCAGTTGGAGATTCATTGTGGAATTAACTTACTTTTAGTAGTTGACTACTCCTTCTACGCACGACTGGTGAATGTTATATGTGTTGTTCTTGTCCTAAGTATTATCGTTCATTACCAACCTTTATTTGATTATTCTATTCAGTAACCTCTTCCTGGATTACAACAGTTAACGAATAAACATTTACATAATCATGGGCTTTTTCATTTTTAATATAGACCTTGAAAGTGGACATTACTTTTGCCCCAACCTGATATAAAAACTAGTAGGAATGAGTAACAAAGAATAATGATTTTTTTTCTCATCCATAAATATTGTGTAATGAGCTTCTTACTTTTCTTCAACTCTGATATTAACCTTTTCGAAATCTTTTTAGAATTATGTCGATATTATAAATGTCTTTCTTCCCTACTTATCTTTGTGACAAATGTCAATTTCCATCAGAAGGCATTTCATCTGGAATTGAAGTTTTGGGATTTGTTTGTTATTTTTGTTCTTTTTTTAGTACCTTTATTATTATTTACATTTTCCAGTAGAGAATCTTATTGGCATTTAAGAGTTTTTCTTTTGAAATATAAAAATTTCTTCACTTTTGGAGATTCTTAAGTATTTCTTGATTTTATCTTTTCATTTCACCAGTAGAGAAGTTATAAATAAATAAAATTTTCGATAAATAAATGAGGAACTGGAAGAGGCATGGTAGTTTAATGGATAGTAGTTCAGATTGTGATATCAGAGAACTGGGTTCAAATTGAGTTCATTACATTCACCTATGTGCAAATGCCCTTGAAAAAGGTATGAATCCATCTCTTCTCCCCAAATATGAGTAAAATAATAGGACAGACTGGGTTCTATTGTTCCGGTTGACAACTAGTTTAAGAGAAGGAAAATGTTGAATTTGAAACTACCAACTATGGGTTAAACAGCCTCACCAACCTGCATATTACCAAGTTTGGTATATACAACTAGACACCTGAAGAAGTGATCAGTCAGGAAGGGGATCCTATATCAGAAGCAAGAGGGCCCAAGATTTGGATTTGGGTCATGAAAAACAAACAAATCTGGATTTCACTGTGATATTTCCTGAACTTCTATTTTCATGTTCTACTATGATTTTTCTTCTTCTATGTTCTGTATACCTTAAGGACATGGGCAACCGTGGCTCTCCACAACTTCCTATATTTCTTAGCTTTTAGCAATGTGTGTTTTTTCATCATCCCTCTCATTTACTGGAGCTTCTGATCATATCATATTGACACACCAGCTCTCATTCAATCACCAAAGTTAAGCAATTTCAAGTCAGGTCAGTACTTAGATGGGTGACTGTTTGAGAATACCATGTGCTGTAAGCTTGGATGTTAATGTGATGTAATGGATAATGGCTCAGATTGAGAGAACAGAGAGCCAGGTTTAAATTCCAGTCAGATTCCTTACCATTGGGAAAGGTATGAATCCACTCCTTGTCTATTAGCTATGGGTTAATTAGTAAGACATTTTATCTAAAAACCATTATTACTTATTAAAAAAATTGTTAAAATTCACTTACCAAAAAAATAATGATTCTTACAATCCAAACGTATGTTTCAGCTTTAAGTGGGTATTCAGGACATGCATTGTTTTGATAGTGGCTCAGAATGAGAAATCAGAGAGCAAAGTTCAAATTTCAGTCAGGTTCATTGCATTTACTTATGCACAAAATACCCTGGCTTCCAGAATTTATCTTACATATCTATACAACTACCAGTCGCCCATACTTAGAATATTGCTGCCATATATGGTTCAGTGCCCTTGCTATTTTTCTTGAGCTCCAAAGAAGAATTTGCAATAATGGTCCTCATCTCCAGTCACATTCTTACTGCCATAAGGTTGCCTCTCTGTCTTTTCTATAAATACTTTCATGGTAATTGTTTGAATGTGTGTTTTGCTGTGGTACCTAGATTTTTTGAATTTAAGCATAGCTCTATACTAGTGTCAAGGTTTCATCTAATCATGCTAACAGTTTCTTCTCTCACACCTCTCACTTGTGGAACTCCCTTCTGGCTCCATACTTTCCAGGCAACTTTAATCTGCAAAAATTAAAATGCAATATCAATCACTATCTACTGTTCACCTGATTACTCTCTTCTCTTTCTGCTCATCATTAATGTTTCTGTTCCTAATTCTTCCACACCCTGTAACCACTCGTGTTTTAGTGGCATTAATGCCTTGCTTGGGGTGATTCCAATTAAGAAATATAAAAAAAAGAAGGGAGAGGGAAATATCAAGTAACCTACCTAACAAGCTTGTGTATATGGATGACAGTTCAGATACTAGGAGGGATGGTGAAAAGACAAACCTTAGAGCAAAAGGCGATATGAATGATAGAGGTGTATCAAATTTAAAAAAAATTTTTTACAACTTTTAGTTTATGAAACTTTCCTCACAGCCTAAATTAAAAGGTGGTGAGAAATTTCATGAATATTTAATAAAATTGGTTTCAATAAAGATGTCGTGGGTGAAATTTTCTTCACAAAGAATATTTGTCCCAGCCTATTTGAAACTTTTCCAGTTACATTCTTACTGCCATAAGGTTGCCTGTCTTTTCTATAAATACTTTCATGGTAATTGTTTGATTGAAAGGAGGCCCCGTTGTTCGGAGAATACAGTACCTATCTTGCACTCATGTATGCGTGTCTGCAAGTGAATCTCTATCAGGTTGGTGCAAAAGTAATGTCCGATTTTTGAGAAGAAAGTTTTATTTAGTATTTATGTAAGTAATGTTTCTCGTTATAGTTAATGAATGTCACAATAAATAAATTATACTAGATAAGCTTTATTATATAGTAGATTTTGTGTAATAAGAGGATAAGAGTTTTTCAAAAGTTAGCCTAATATTTAATTCTTTAATCATTTCACTCTCAAGCAAGGCAATAAAGCCACCAAGATGCAAGAGGTTACTGAGTATGAAAGAATATGAGAAAAAGATGAATATTATTAAGGAGAGAGGACAATAGATGAATAAAAATTAAGACGGAAAAAGATAATGATCGATATTGCATTTAGACTTTTGAAAATCAAAGCTGACTGGAATGCAAAAGGTCTAAAGAGAATTCCACAAGTAAGAAGTACAAGAGAAGAAACTATTTTCTCATACAAGTTTAGAATCACAAACTTAAAAGTTTGGTTACTTTTGAGGAAGTAAATAATTCTAGTTAACACACAGTACATAACATATACTAGATGAAGGCCAAAGAGCTTATCAGTCAAAACATTCTGATAAAAACAAAGTTGAGGATGTTCATCAGGAAAAAAAATGATTAACAAAATCACCAGATATTTAAAAACAAGAGCAACAGAGTTTTGCACTTACTTTAGCTTTAATAAAATTTGCAAAATCTTTATGTAAAGGTATTTGCAATGGCTGAAGAATGACATGTGGTTGCCGATTTAAGCCATCAGATGTTTGTCAGGCTGCAATTACTGTGCATCCAGAATGCCACAAAAGTATTGATCAATGGGTTGGATGGGGAGAACATGGTAAAACGTCATTATAAGCTCAACTGGAAAAGGCTCAAGGAAGAAGAGTCTGGAGGTGCTATTGGTCAAGAGAAAGTTCACAGAGGAGAATATCATTGAAGGAGGCTGGATGGTAAACATCAATTATGCATCAAAAAGGTTAACGGGAGTCAGTCTTGTAATTAAGCTAACGACCCTCAAACTAAATATGTACAACGGCTTGGAAGATCAGAGTGTGGGGGTTTATGTAAGAACCTTAAATGCATTGGAAAGATCTTTAGTCGTAATTGCTTTATTATTGGCAAGGTACCAAACTAGAATCAAATTAGGAAGTTCTTGGAATCAGCAGCCAACATGCAAAGTCATTAATGAACCCCCCAATTCCATATATATATATATATATATATATATATATATATATATAATGTGCATAGCCATAAATTTGTTTTAACTATTCTATGATCTTTTATTTTATCAATAAGTGAAGAAACTTTCTATCAATGCTCATTAGTCCAAGGCCTTCCAGTGACCTTTCCATACCTCTTCATTAAAAGTAAGGTCTATTTTTTACCCATTCTACAAGGATTTACCTCTGTATATCCTCATCTTTTTGGGGAAGGTAAATTGTATTGATTCAAAATCACAGTTGTAACTATCTCTTCTTGAAAGATAATTACATAAAACTTGCAGCAATATAAACCATTTAAAAAAAATCTTTCATTTCCATTATTTCATTTAAAATAGTAATCCAAAAAGAATATTTGCCTTGATGACCATGTAAGGTTGAAATTATTGTAATTATTTCTTCGTTTAAATATTAAGTAAATCTGTCCTAAGTTTTTGGAGTACTGAATCATCCAATTAGGACCAAACTCAATACATTTGAGTTGAGCATTTTTAAGCATTGTGTTATGATGTATATCTAAGTGAATTTAGTTAATTGAGTTTACAGGGTGATGAAAGTGGGAATGAGTCTTATTGGGATCTGTCTACCCAGGTTTTAGTTTTTATCTGAGTGGCAGGATCCCAAAAATTTAACAACACATCTTTTAAATGAAACATATAAAAGTTTATTTTCTAGAGGAAAAAAGGAAGAATGTCAGTTGGAATAACAGTTATATATTCAATACCTGTCTATATTTCTGAGACAAGGTTTTATGTACACTATTTACATCTTTGTTGCCATATTTATCACAATGTTTTGGCCGTTGTACACTCTGGCCTTCTTCAGGTGATTGGAATGTCGAACTGAACCCTTTATTTTGCTCGTTGGGGGAGACTGTTTTATTTCCACGTGCCATGTCTAATGGATCTCAGTTATCAGTTATCTCCTGTTAATTCACCTCTCCAAGATCCCCACCGCCTTAACCAGGTATTGAACTCACACTCTTTGGGTCCTGGATCTAACTAAGGCCTTTATCCACTGTGCCATGTTTCCTTGAAAGTCATACACAGATGTCCTCAAGGACACATTAATCTCGTCAAGTTTAGTATCAACTCTTAACTATCCTACATTTTTTTTTCTAGCCTTTAGATCTGCAAATCTTTTCATGGCACTTTCTACACCTATCTTCTTTACAAGATCAAATAGCCAAAGAATTTAATCGATCTTGAGTCATGGATAACCGCAAGTATGTTTTTATAAGCTTTAGTTTTGGAAGATTCCAAACACTGGACATGGCGACATGATGGTGCCCTCAGCGTCGAGTTTAAATTGAGAGAGCGTGTATGTTATTTCAAAAGTTTGCCCTCAATGTTGAATGATGAATTAGTATTCTTTAGTTTTTTTCACAGGTTCCTGATTGTATAGGTTATATGAAAGACATTGTGGTGTATGACTGATTTCTATGGGCATTTTCAGTATTATCAGTATTAAAGCATAACTCAAAGTTTTTTTCAGACCTATATCTCTTCTGTGTTGGTTTTGAGTCTATGATATTACATGGTTTTACTGTTTTCAATACAGTGTTCATGTAGTTTGGCTTCATTAATTTGCTTTCAAATTTTTTTGAGATTTGGTTTTTCTTAGTCTGTTTAATTTTTTTTTTAAATATTTTCTTTGTTAGTTGTTTAGTATTTTCTTCTTCCTTCTATTTTTCTTCATCTTCTGTTTGTTTATGGCGTGATGTTATACTAACAAATGTTTAGTAAATAATAATGAAAATTATACAAGTAATAGACTAAAAACAACACAATATAAAAACAGTAGCTACAGTAGTGGAATTAGGAATTTAAAGAACAGAGGAAAGAGGAGTTGGAGAATTTTACACACTCAAGATATATTTCTTGTCAAGGGAAGCAGAGGGGAATAGTGAGTGACCTACCAAAAATGTGTGTGAATAGATTAGAAATATTAGAATAGGGAGAAAAAGGGATGATAAAAAGTCAAAAGTTGTTCAGAGTTACAAGGGAAGATGTGGAGAACCATGATTGTTCACTTCATTTGCATAAGAACAATATTGCATATGATAGTAATTATCATTATAATATTAGCCCAAATGATAAGATTGCATTGTGTGATTTGATGCGTAAACCTATGTTACAGTTGAATAATTTTCTCAAATTTCTCAATGCTATAGAAGCAACTCTGGCCTTCAGTTCAGTGCTGTAAGGTGAATTCCTTGATCTTGTAGTTAGAGAATGAAATAAAACTGGTTTAGTGACTCAGGCTACAATGCATAGTGTCAGGAACTTATCCTTACACAGACGGCAATGCATAATTGCAGTGTTTATATGCCTGCTTGCGTTCATGCAGCCAGAAGAAGATGGCTACTCGGGCCAATCAGCCTGACCAGGAACCAGAGATTCTGTTTGATCGATTGGATAAACTGATTCCATGGAAGAATATCATATAATTGAGACTTTAGTGAGAGAAGAAGTGACCCTCTTAATTTGCTATGTCAGAACTGACAGAGAGTTAAGATTTCCAATTTCTATGCTTATTAGGTGATGTCTAAAGCTTATGTATTGTGTACTTACTGGAAATGTTAATGACTATTATGGATACCTTCCGCAACTGAAATAATGTAGATTTTAAAAGTATTTCTTTTATCGAACAAATACTTCATTCTATCTATTGAGATCAAACATTTACCTGGAGGCTTGACTTTTTAAACTTTTCAATTGAAAACAAATAAATGATATAGTTATATACAAAATTATGTTATATTCATATACTTATATGACATGGAGAAAATGAAATAAAATCAACAAATAAAATAACAATAAAAAATAAATACACTTTCTCATGATAATAAAGGAACCTGAAAGGGTTTTTGGTCATCTGTGCAATGAACCCACTTTCGGAAAGGAAAGAATATTTCTTTTCACTTACAAATGCATAGTGTTTGGACATGTTTTGCAGCACCACTCATGAAGTGAGTAATTTGGTTGTTCCAACTCAGCACACAGCTGACAAGAGCTCAACCATTTTAACCATTCTTATCCTTACTTACCTTAATTTATTTTTCAATCAGAAAAAGAAAATGGACATCACTATAATTGACTCAACTATAAATACTCTAAGTAAATATCTGACCAAACTTTATATGCTCTCTCTCTCTCTATATATATATATATATATATATATATATATATATATATAAATATAGACTAAACTTTACTTGCTCTATATAATCACATCTTACTGGACTATGTATGGTCTATATAACTGTATATGAGGAAAATTTATTGATATTAATATATTTGACTAAACCTTATGTTCTATTTAACTACATTTAACTCAGTCATTTACATTCTATATATGTGAATACATCTTTCCATACAATGTATGAAGGTTGACTGAAAAGTTCATAGGCTGACCAAGACATATCTAAGTAGACAAATCAGTTGGCAGCCTAAAAAGACATGCAAGACTGCTGTCAAAATTTCTCCTCATTTTGAAAAAGAAATTATATGAATTCATAGAATCATTATTCAATAATCCAAATATATTACCTGGCTATCCATGACCTTATGCCTGATTTTAGCCAATTTGTTTATGATGTAATGGAAAAACCAGTCACCCCGATGAATGATTACACTATAGGTAGTAAGTACCTATAAAGTCAACTGTCTACAAGAGACTGCAGGAAGAGTGAGAGCGAGATGACGCAAGCACGTCCGACCTTCCAATTAGTGGCACTCACTACTAGAATTACCTTTGTGTATAACTGTACCGTATTTCATATTGTACTGGTTGTGTACAATAAACCTTTCTTCTATTATCCACCTGGTGTTAAGAATTTATTCACTTAGAACGGAATATAACAGTTTATTACATTATAATAAAATGGTTGCAGTTTTGATTTGATGAGTATATTAGTATCCTGAAAATGTTAAAACAAAAGAGTCGAGAAGAGATGCATAGAAAAAAATAGTAAAACTCTTGATATGACAGATGTGGAGAAATCACCACATGGGAAAACTTTCCAATTTCAGCTGTATAATCATTTATTTTGTCACAGTCACAGCAGGAGAACAGGTGTTGTCATGCATAAAAATCATTGAACAACTTCCTTGCCTAGGGAAAGATTTTTCAGGTATCAAGATGTCATTTAAATAAGCCAATTGTAATTCCGGATAAAGAATTCCCTTTGACTCCCAGCAAACAGTGAGAAAAATGTTTTCTTTAATAGATCTGTCCTTGGTTAAGATGTTCAAGACATTCCTGGATCTTTTCCATGATTCTCTCCATTTAGTGAATATTGAATATTATGGATTTTTATATGTATTTTAAATATTTCAAACTCTTAAGATTTTGTCCCATGTAATGAAATATATTTTATATAATGGGGTTTGTTTAATTTGTATAATAATTGCTTCTAGAGTTTTTGGTCTATCCATGCATTGAGTTCTATAAAGTATCTTGATATTATCCACTAATATTTGTCATATGTTGGTTGCTGCTATTTCATAGAATTTCTTGTGTCTTTAGAAAAGAGAGAAATACATGTGTTTAAACCTTTGTTTGAGATTGCTTTTAATAAATTCTTCTGGAACCCATTTTCCTAGCTTCTGTATTTTTCCTAAGGCTAGTAAATAATTTACTAAACTTGACTAACTTATAACTAATTTTTTCCAAGTTCATATGTTATTTCTGCTACAATTAAGAGTACTTAAATGCTGTGTAGAATGGGTGCTCCTATATGTCAGTGACTAGTGGACAATCTCCTCACATGAAGAAGAGACCTGAAGCAACAGAAATGTGGTTCTACAGAATGATGCCAAGAATACAATAGACTGAACATGTGCCCAATGATGAAGTTTTAGAGTAAATGGAAACAAAAAGGATACTTATACTTAACATCAAAAAGAGTTGAAATTTCTAGGTAACATAATGAAGAAAGAAGGCTTAGAAAATTTGATACTGACAAGACATATTAAAATCAAGAGAGACAGAGAAAAGCAGTGCTTTAACTACCTAATTGTAGAATATTGGTTACCTTGCCAGTGGTCTGACACACAAGTAGGCAAGTGTAGCTGAAGCTAAAACTGACTTGAGTCATTTCATGGAGAAATATATGGGTGAATAAAGACGACTCATGCAAATGTATTGGGCAGGTTCCTTCTAGCAAAATGAACCAACCTAACTGGTGTATTAGGCACTCTCCTATAAAATGAGGTAAAATCAGTTCGCTTGCTTTACAAGCAAACAGAAGTAGGTTAGTTTAGGTCGGTTTTGTTTTAGTTACCTTTTTCTTTTTTTTCCAGTTTAACTTAGCTAGGGTGTGTATGCTCATTGGCCCCCCTTTTATTTCTGACCCTATTTTTTTCTTTTGTTTAATTCCCCATCCCTCCCATCGTTAGGTGGTTAGTGATATCAGTTCTCTGGTGGGTGCGGGGCGCCTTTTGTTTCGAGTGTGTCTTTCGTATTTGTTGTTGTGTCTGATTGAGTGTGTGTTTGTAGCGAGTGCATGGATTGTACGAATGTTTTATATATATTTTTTTTTTCAAGTCCCGCATTGATTTCGTCCAGTTAACTGATGTTTCTACCACATTTAGGGCTGTGGGGGGTTTTTCTACTAACAATATTTTTGTTTAGTTTCTTGTATATAAATTTGTATTCGTTGTAAATATTCATTGGGGTTTTTAGATGTTATTTTATTCCCCCCCCCCCCACAGACAATGTATTGTATATATGGGGACTAGTTAGAACTTCATAGAGTCACTGAGGCATTTTGGTGGACGTAGTAAGAATGGTATGTAATGGATGTGTTGTTTTGGTGAAAGGAACATTGTTTGTATGTTTGGGTCAATGATTGTGGCTAGCTAAGTTTTAAATTTAAGACAGAAGATGATTATCCTTACCCCCTTTCCCCATTTTTTGGCCTTGTGCTGCATTTGTACTTTTGTACAATAAATAATTACAAGGAAACAGAAGAAGGCAGCCATGTTGGCAGGTAAGTCACTTGACTTCGACACCTAATGAGCTTGTGTTAGTTGGTAGAACAGAGATTAGGGGATATAGCAAAAAAAAGATAAAAAATTATTAAGAAGTACAAAAAACCATAAATTTTGGAAAGCCAGCACTGCACACATTCTAAAGGAATACAACACTTAAAAGAGCTAAAGCAGTAACAAAATACTCATAGAACCTGTAAAAGATAACAAGATTATTTATGTATATTCTGTACTTTTCCAAGGGACCAGAGTATCTGTGTACCCTGCACTGGATCAAACTGTTTCTCTCCAACCAACTATGTGCCAAGGATCAAAGTGAAGAGTGTCTTCATGTACCTTTTCAATAGATCAGAACATAACGCCACGTTTCTGCTTTTGGATAGTTTATAGGGTAACAATGTGGGAAGTGTTAAGTTGTTAAATATCTCTAACATATATTTTCTACCAAGCACAAGTATTAGACTGACAATCTTCAGCTAATCTAAACTTGTGCTTTAATAAGTTGACCTGTTCCACCTGCAGTTGAAATGGGTTCTGCCCATCGAGTTCTATTTAAACTTGTGGTATTTCCACCAGGGATATGTTAATGCATTTGCCTTTGGCTGGAATTCATATCATGATTTTAACCCAAGCCCCAGGAGGCCTTCCCCTGAGGCAGTAACTTTCTCACCCATAGGAAGAGGCTGGGTTTATTACTTGGTTTATTGCCTGGAAGCTGGGGCAATATTTTCACAGCATTACTTTTAAAACTTAACCTTGTGTCACATGTAGTTGTGATGTGGGTAACCTGTTAAGTAACTATAAATCTATTTGCTTGGTGATGTTCACATTAGATCAACATTGGTAAGAGATCATACATAGTTCAAGATCAACAAAAAATGACATCAGAAAATTATAAAAATCAACCAACTTTTGATGATAAGAAATCCTACGAGTATTGGAATGCAGAAATCAAGATCTGGCAGTTAGCGACTGACCTAGACAAAAAGAAGAGGGCATTGAAATTAGTGTACTCACTTCACAGAAAGCTGTGTGATGTCACCATGGAAATGAACCCTGAAGATTTGAATAATGACAATGGTGTTGATTATCTGTTGGAAGATAAAGGTGAATCTATTATTCGATGCCTGACTATGGTTGTTGGTTCCAGTGTGCATGAATAATCCCTTTGGCTTAAAGTGATACAATCTATTTGCCTGATGAAGTTATATCAGATCACCACTAAGAATTCTAAACCTGCAGCAGTAACTCCCCATTACACCAGAGAGAGAGGGAGAGAGAGAGAGGGGGGGTCAGAATACTTTGATGTTTGCATTATAGTAGGCACAGTGATTGGACAAATTTTACTTTTGGCACATATAAATGGGTAACCTGCATGAAACAAACCAGGTGTTACATTAAACCTCTATAGAGAAGGTAGATAAGTATAAAATCCAAGTTTTGTATCTATGCTCTCTATGAAACATATTATGCAATATATATTTCCAAGAGGATAGAATCTAGGTAGAACTCAATGCCCAGGACAGAGTAAGAATATAATATAAAAGGCTCAAACACTGATATTCCATGGAATATTAGTGTTTGAGCCTTATATATATATATGCAATTTTTATATATATTACTTATATATGTATGGTACTTTTTGGAAAGTGCTCAATATCAACAATAGAGTTAACATATTTAGTTGCATTAATGTGAGTTTTTGGCCCTGGATTTCATGCCCTTTGTAATCACCAGACAAATCCTGATGATTGCAAAGGGTGTGAAACCCAGGGTCACAAACTCACATCAGGAGGTATATTGCTAGCATTATGCTTGTCCTTGCTTAGTGATATCATGTCTCTGGTTAACTGTTCTTTTTAAAAATGAAATATTCTAAGATATTGACAGTGGAATGAGAACAATCTACCTCATATAGATTAAGCAAAGGATTCAGTTTGATATTCCCTGTAGGTTAACTGATTATTAGATATATGAAGACCAGAATCCACAGTAACTGAACCATTATGATATCAGTCAGATTGTAAATATTGATAACCCTTCTTTCAAGAAATTCATGCAGAAAGTACTGAATTAATATTTGTCCAATTTTTGTGAAATATATATAAAGTTTTGGAAAAAAATTATAATGTGATGTTTCATTTATATAAGTTTCAGGATCATTTTAAAACATGTAGTCAAGTTCACATGAAAGTGATATCTCTACCACTTCAAATACCACAGTTTTTAGATCATTTAAGAAGTTGTAATCAGGTTCATATAAAAAAAAAAAGATATAAAATATATGACCATTTTTTATGACCATTTTAAGAAAACTTGAGACAATGGAAATATAATGCCAGAGAATTATACTGAGAATACCATGGACTGAGCATGTAAGCAACAAAGAGGTTTTAAAAAGAATGGAAGCAAAAAGGTCACTTAGAATCAGAAAGCTGAAGTTAAAATTTCTAGAACACATATTAAGGAAAGAAGGGTTAGAACATCTGTCACTCACAGGACATATTTAAGCCAAGACGAAGAGAGAGAAATAGCAAGTAATCTACTGAGCTTGGGTAAAGATGGATGGTTGAACAAGTATGTGAGGGATAGTGAAAAAAATGATACTGCTAAGAGCTACACCTAATAGTAAGTTGTGGAGAGTCATGATCACTTATGTTCAGAAGGAACACAGCACATAGAAAAATAGTCAAGTTTATAGAGAAAATATTGTTGTATCCAGTTGGCACTCGCACAGATGAAGAAACTACAACTTCCAGGACCTGTGACTTTTGTAAATAACATAAAAAAAGTTTCAAAATTCAACAAAAAACATTTGTGACCAAGATGAGATTAGATCAAAGTGTAGTATCTGTACCAGCAGCAGAGATCTGTCCTGCAGTTCATTATCAGCAACTGCAGTTGGAGGATGTCACCAGCCATTTCCAGCTCCAGTCAGTCATCCTCATCAGCAGCAATGATATGCAATAAACTGTCCTTTTTGGGACAACACTTCTCAACGGCTACACAACTATCCTTTTCGGGACAACACCTCTCAACGGCTACACAACTGTCCTTTTCGGGACAACACCTCTCAACGGCTACACAACTGTCCTTTTCGGGACAACACCTCTCAACGGCTACACAACTGTCCTTTTCGGGACAACACCTCTCAACGGCTACACAACTGTCCTTTTCGGGACAACACCTCTCAACGGCTACACAACTGTCCTTTTCGGGACAACACCTCTCAACGGCTACACAACTGTCCTTTTCGGGACAACACATCTCAACGGCTACACAACTGTCCTTTTCGGGACAACACCTCTCAACGGCTACACAACTGTCCTTTTCGGGACAACACCTCTCAACGGCTACACAACTGTCCTTTTCGGGACAACACTTCTCAACGGCTACACAACTGTCCTTTTCGGGACAACACTTCTCAACGGCTACACAACTGTCCTTTTCAAGACAACACTTTTCAACGACCATGAAACTGTCCTTCTCAGGACAACACTTTTCAATGATTGCAAAACTTCCCTTTTCAGGACAATACTCTTCTCTCCCTATACATGAGCATGCAGTGGTATTTTTTTGCCTAGTGTACTGTAACCTTATTTTTGTCAATGTATTTTTTTAAACTAAAATAGATATTTTTTACTCAAGTTTCCATTTCATTTGGTATTATCTTCTGTCATTTAATATCTGTTAGCAGGCCAGTATACTACCCACAACAATATAAAAATCTAAAATCTAATTTCAAGATTAAGATAAAATATTACCGGTCACTTAAAGGTATCATTATTTTAGTGCCATGCATTGTTTTTGGTGCACAACTGTTTAAACAGATGCAGACGGATGCCTACCCATCATATTATTTCCGTAATTTATAAATTCAGATGTCAGTGTGATGATGACTATGTAGTAAGAACAGGTCAATGGTTGGAAGCTCTGATCAACCAACACTTACCAGCTAATATTGACATGGGAAAGGTGGACAGTGTACATTGGTGTATTAATTTATCTGGTTCAGTGATAGCTGAACATTTGATTACAAACCAGCAGTGTACCTGGTCATATAGTCCAGGTATGCTTTCCGTGCTGAATAAGGTTTATTGGTTATATATATTAAGTCCTACCAGCCATCTCTCTATAAGCAGATGGAGCAGTTAGTGGGCTTTAATGTTATATGCTTTTTTTTTTTGCATATGATGCTTTTCACTCAGATCAAAGAGGACTTATATACCAGTTTGACTGTTTTTGATCATTATTTTGGTATTATTTTATGATAATATTTATTTGTTACCCAAAAATAAAAATATAAAATAATAATAATAAAATGGATTCTTCATGCCAAAAACACCAAACTCACTCTCTTCACTACGGATCCTCAAAGAGTCAAGATATCCATTTCCTCTCCTTGTCACATTGTCTTAAGATGAAGTGACTTTCTTCCTCTATCAGATGCAACCTTAAAACACATATGACTAAAATACACACACACCAGTATATGAAAATAAATAAAATGATATGATTTTAATTTACAATTTAAAATGCTTTTAGTGTTATTTCCTTGTATGTTCTTATTCTTGGGAACATGAGGCTATCCCTGCTAGTATGATGTGAATGACCACACAATCTAAGCCTTTTGTTTTTTTATGATGAAGATGTTAATTTGGACAATTCCATTACTAAGAATTGCAGAAAGTCTTTTGAGCAAGGTATGCTAAATGAATGCTCAAAAGTTCTCAGTAAAAAAAATTAAAGAATAAAAAGCATCGGATGTTTGATTATATCATTGGAAGTGTATCATGGTAAGAATTTTTGTTGAATAACATAATTATCTTCTTGAATTTCAAGACTGATTCCTAGGACAAAAAGTTGGCAAGATGCCTACTGCCAGTGACATGTGATCCGAAGACAAGTTTTCTTAATAAAATACAAATTGACCATCTATTCCATCTGAAAGCAATATCATTTGAATTGAAAAGAATAATAATAAATGTGAACTCGTGGCTGGCACTAAGATATTTTAAAAAGAATAAAAAACTTATATGAATAAATTTGCATAGTGATGCTGCACTGGCATTTAAGTAATAGTTTCAATTACTGATTACATTAAACACTAATTTGCATATGTGAAGATGGACAATGACCCATTGAATAATGAGGATGGGTTGGAGACTGAATCAGTCCATTAATCAATCAAACTGTTACTATTGGGTTGGAAAAAAGTTTGTTCACTTATTAAGTAGAAAATTTACTTAATTAATTGAACTTTTTTGACCAACCAAATACGTTTTCATTTTTACTGGCAAAGCATTAGATATTTTTGTTTACATGGATTCTTCAAAATATTTATGGGTTTATGGCTATATCACATTGAAACACCAATTTCAATATGATCACCAGAGTTAAGCAACATCAAAACCTGTACTTGGATGGGTGACTCCTTAATAATACTAGGTGCTGTAAATTTGGATGTGCGGGTGTTGTAATGAATAATGTCATTTAATTTTTAGTCTGAGAGCAGAGTTCTAGTTCCTGTTGAGTTTGTTATATTCATTTATATACAAATACAACTGGTTAAGGTGTAAATCCACCTTTTCTCCCGACCAGATAGGTGTTAATTAGTAAGACTATTATCACTAAAAAATGTTTTAAAAAATCTCACAATATAAAAATATTGCAAACTGCAAATGGTAGATATGATGTAGTAAACGGGTCAGTCACTCAATCAACAAAAACATTATATAAACTTCTGATTCTTTTATCATAATAGAGGATGTTGGTTTAAACAATTCTATAAATGAGAATTATATGAAATTTTATTTTTTTTAAGAGTAAACCAAAATCAAGATGACTGAAGTCTTGCAGCTGATCTCTTCTCTGACTGAGCTCTAACAGCACAACAGGAGAAATAATAACTCGTTTGTAACTTTCAGTTCTTCATAAATGAATCTAGTAGGATTACATCATCACCATACAAGCCCTGGGTTTTTCCCAGTCATGATGAACAGTCCCACTTTCAATAAGACTTCATATTTTGAACAACTCATGGATCTCAAGGTCACTCCAGATCTCAAGTGAAACACACACACACATTATATATATATATATATATATATATATATATATATATATATATATATATAATCCATTTAGACAACACTATGAATATAAAAAAATTATAAAGATATATTTTTAGCTATGTGTAAATCCATTTTTTAAATTTACTCTCATTTATCATATTTACAAAACCACTTTATATTACAAGCTTTTTTATAATGTGTATTCAAAGAAAAAGATTTTTCATATTTTTAAAAAATATATAAAAAGAAATGCCAGATTAAAATTTTAGATATTTTATAATTTTGGGTATTGTGATTTGCATTCTCTGTAGTGGACAAGTTTCAAAATTTAAGACAGAAACTATAAATTCTAGCATAAAATATCATTGTAAAAGTAAGACTTTATATATTTTTATATTCATAGAGTTGTCTAAATAGAGTATATTATATATATATATATATATATATATAGCCTGACTTGCTATACCATTTAGCTACAGAGGAAGCATCTGGTTAGCAAGGTCAAATTACTGCTTTTAAATTACAAATTTTCCATGATTTCTCTCAAACGCTCATGTCTATTCAAAGTATATCTTAATATAAACAAGTAACATCATATATTATGAAATGGACTAAATTCAACATTTAATTTAATATATTTACTGCTTATATGTTATTTTTATAGATACAAATATTTAAGTAAATGCACTGTTTATAATAAACAATATTAACATCTACCAGCCTGAATGTCACAGACATTTCATAGAAAATGTGTCCTCCAACAGGAATTACACCTATATATATATATATATATATATATATATATATATATTGACCAAAACAAGGAATGTTAAAAGATTCATGTTAAAAAGATAAAAGAACAAATGAAAACTACAGACAAAAGTTCATTTTCTCCATCAAGACATTCATTTCTGTAGTTCACTGCTACCAGCAAACAGTTCTCCCGGTGATTGCCATGTTGGCCAAAACTAGTCGAGGAATCTAAATGAAATAATAATAAAAATGACAGAATATTAATCTACAACCCACTGTGTCTGAAGATTTAAAATTTTAAATATTTTTTATTGTTCAAAATATATATATATATACTTTCATACTTTCCCTGACGATCCGTTTAGGTGAAACCTAGGTAGGTTTGTCTGGCTCACTAGGTTTATCTAGGTCTGCTCTACGATTGTATTGAGCTCTTTTGTTAGTTGTCTACTCGTATCGGGGTTTTTTCTTTGGGCTTCAGACTTGCATCTGTGCGATTTGTTCGACAGTAGTTCATGTTTGTAGCTCTTTCTTTTTTTAAAACCTTTTTTTCCCCCCTTGAGATTGATTTGATTATTTGCAAATCAAAAATTCAAGGGTTTTTCGAAATGAGTCTAGTTATATATATATATATATATATATATATATATATATATATATATATACAGGGTCACAAGCTCATCCACGACTTCAAGTGGAACTCATATATGCTATTCAAGCACCTGACTCCTTTTGCTATGTTTTATCTTTACAAAAGTCAAATAAGAACAAAAATGCAGCCTTTCTGCTATATCTTTCTAGCTTTGATTGTTCAAAATCACTTAGGGATGAGTGATTGTATGGGTGATAGCAGTTTAGAATGAGAAATTGAAGAGCCCAGTTTGAATTTCACTTGAGTTTGTTACATGCCCTTATGTGAAAATACCCTTGGGAAAGGTATGAAGATTGGAATGAAATAGTATAGTTTTGTATCTGGAAAAAACACTATATGAGAAAAATTGTAAATACAATTATTCTTCTAATTCAAAATGTTTTGGCTTTAAATGATCCACAGAAGTTTGATAATCTGTCAAAGACAAATCAATTAATATCAAGGAAGACTTATTCCTCACTCTGCAGGCCCTTTTTCACAGATGCAATGTTGCAAGCCTGTTGCTACTCCATGGATATTGCTATAGCTGATCATCACCTGAGTTCCACCATTACAAATCTTTGCAGCTAGGACATATCATAGCACTTCTATGGAGTCAAATCACACATTTTCTAAGAAGAAAATTCCACCCAGACGGATTTTCTCCAAAGCAGCTACTTTGGGGAACAAACACCCACAGGGATACTTCCCTGAAAACTAATCTTGACCTCTTTAAGTCAGGGATCAATAATGATCTTTCCACCTTGTCTTCATAATCATCATATCCAACCACCTTCTCTTCTATCCATATCAGACACAACATTCATAATTAAAATTTTGATATCTGTCTATATTCCGGAGATGAACTATTGTAATTATTTACACTATTTACATTATTCGGGCTGCTGTCCTCATCTTATTGCCATATTCACAAGAGTTCAACCATTGTATGCTCCAATCATCTTCCTCAAGTACATATAGCCCAGTGGATAAAAGCGTTGGTTGAATCCAGTGATTTGACCCAAATAGTTGCGAGTTCAGTATCTGGCTACAGCAGAAGTGAACAAAAACTTGGAGAGTCGATTTAAAAGGGAGATAACTGATACTAAGATATCTGAACAAGGCATGGCATGGAAAACTAGAATGATCTACCAGTGAACAAAATAAAGGATTCGGTTCAAAATTCCAAACACCTGAAGAAGGCCAGAGCATACAATGGTTGAAACATCATGAATATGGCAACAAAGATGAGGACAACAGTTTGAACAATGTAAATAGTGTAAATAATTACAATTTTGATGCAGCCTTCTACCTTGAGTAGTTCTTGAACCTGTTATTGTGTGAAATTTAGTAAAAAGCAAAAAAAGGAAGTGTTTACAGTGCTACTTGTATTTCCAAGATTATTTTGCACAATAAATATTTTTCAAGATACCTACATATCCCATTACCAAAATTTGAAGAAAAAAAGTAAATCAGTGATGCAATAGTTTCTCAGTTACGTTTTTTCCAGACTGATATTTCTGTTGGAATCTCAGACCTTTAATCTTTGAGCCCTTTCCTCTATAACTTGAGCCTAACATGGAGCAGCTAATTATGATGTAAATAAATAGAAAATGGCAGCCATATTTGGTCAGTTAATGGCACCATAAATGTTTATTATTGGACAGAAAAGTAATTAATTCCACCATTTCCAATTACTAATGTAAGCATGCTTTCAAAATGTACATTGTGCTTGAATCAATTATTAAATACTCATTTAAATTAAAGTTACTGATTAAGGAAAATTGTTCTCCACTTTTCCTTGGCAGATGAAAGACTGTGGACATGACTTGCATATTAAGTGCCAAGATATATCTGCCTCAAAAGTGACGAGGGTTTTGCTGTTATTGACACAATAATTTTGAAGTGAAAACACTGAGTAAATATCAGTGGGTACAATATTAATTTATTATGATTTCTTTGATTGAAGCAATAGTATTGAATAAAATATTATTTTTCTAGATAGGCCCAACTCAATTAACTGGTTTTTATTTAATGAAATCATAGTAGATTTTAGTTAATTAGGACATAACAGGACAAGATCAATGTGATCCAATTAGACATCTTCTCCAGTTATGTAAAGTGATATATTATGTATATTTTCGGTTTCATTATAAAGGAGGGAAGGTTGAACTCTCTTCACAGATGAAGAAAGGACTTGGAACAACAGAGATGTGGATCTCCAGATGGATGCTGAGAAATGAATATGTGAGCAAGGAGGAAGTTTTAAGGAAAATAGGAACTAAAAGGACATTTATACTGACAATTAGAAAAATTTCTTGAACAAATGAGGAAAGATGGTATGGAGAATTTGACACTCTCAGGACATAGTGAAGGCAAGTGGAGCAGAGAGAAACATCGAGTAGCTTACCTAATGTCTGTGTAAATGAATGGCAAAACAGGGATTGGGGGGATTGTAAAGAAACAAACATTGCTTGGAGATTGTTTAAAAACTATTGTTCATCCAATAAAAGGCCAAAGAGCCACACAAATTAGAGCGTTACTGAGTGATTTTGTTGTAAGGGTATGCCATGAGAGAGAGTAAACAATGCATATTGCGAGGATAGATAACAGGTGACCTTAGATTTGAAGAGGTTAAAATTGGAGTGACTGAGGAAGCATTCTTTTGGAAGTTCGTCCCACAATGAAAAAAGTCCTGGGGAATAAGCTGTTTTCTTTTTAACTTTCTACTTACCAAGACCTAAGAAATATAAGTTGTAGAGAGCCATGTTCACCTGTATTCAGAAGGGACATGCCACATAAAAGAAGAATTTGCTTTTAAATTGTATAACTTCAATGTATTAGGTTGGTGCAAAAATAATGACGTAATAATGTCGTTTTTTGACGTATTTTTTAACGTCAAAAAACGACATTATTACGTCATTATTTTTGCACCAACCTAATAGTAGGAATGCTAATAGTACCCAAAATTTTCCATATGTTTTTGTTCTCCAAAGTATGGCTTAACGAGACTAGATTTATCTGTCTCTACAGTATGAAAATAAGTACCTTGTAAATTTATTCTGCTTGAACTAAGTACAATATAAATCAGAGTTTTCATACAACAGACGTTAAAATTTCTTTCTTTTTATTCACTGTGCCAGATTCAATTCTAGATCTCTTGTCCTAATGCAGGTGTCCCCCAGGACTATTTATTTGACTGACTTTCATCAACAACCTTCCTGATGACATCGTTTCTCAGCTTGGTATCTATGCTGATCATACAACCATTTACTCCTGTTTTGATAGTAAGTCTGACCATTTTGATACAGCAAAATTGGCAGGTGATTTAAAAATGACCAACATTTCCTTGTTAACTGAGGCAAGGAATGGCTTGCTAATTTTAATGTCTCCAAAACTTCTCTCTATTAATCACCTGAGAGACCCCTTCCTACCTCCCATCACTATGGCTGATGCTAACCTCCATGAGTTGACTCATTGCACATTCTAACATTCTTGGCCGATATGAAGTGGAAGGACTATATTGAATCCACTGCTAGGTCTGTTGCTAAGAAAATTGGTTCATTGTGTCATACTAAACAATTTTCTTTCCAGAATCTATTTTGCATATTCATAAGTTGCCCATGCTTAGAATATTGCTGCTACATCTGGTTTAGTGCTCCTGCTATATATTTAGAGATTCTTGACAAAATCCAAAGAAACTGCAATATTATTGGTCTTGTATCTCAGCTTCAGTCACTTTCCCACTTATGTCATGTAGCTTCCCTGTCCCTTTTCTTTAAATACTTTCATGCTAATTGTTCACATGTACTCTTTGCTTGACTTCAATTTACAGATTGATGGTAAGGTCTCATCAATTCACAATTGAATTGGCTAGATGTAACTGTAAGTTCTATGCTAACAGTTTCTTTTCTCAAACTTCTTATTTACAGAACTCTCTTCTGGCTTCATGCTTTGCAGCCAAATTCAACCTTCAAAACTTTAGATGAAATGTCAATCGTTATCTACTGTCTTGATTACGCTTCTATTCTTCTTATTTCCTTATGTTTCTCTTTTTTCTTGTTCTTCCACTCTCAGTAGCCCCTTATGTCTTAGTGGCTTAACTCCCTTGCATGGGGTGATATGACTAAAAAAAAAAAAAAAAGAAAAAAATAACTTCTTATGAACAGCAAAGAATTATGGGATATGAAAAATGAATCGCTGAATTGTTGAATAATATCTTGTTGCTTTTACTACTAACAATATTTTGTGATCAGTTTTATTTCTGTTAATTTTTGATTAAAACAAAGGAAGTAGAAAAATAACATTTGGTACAGAATGCTAAAAATCTGATAATATTTTGTTTGCCACTTTCTATACTCATTCATTGGTTCTTTTATAAAATTGGTTGTAGTTTCATTTGTTTAAAACAGATGGGAAGAATGTAGAACAGGTAAACCAATAAGAGAAGTAAAAAGATAAATGCATATAAAGAGGAAAAATAAATTATGAGATATGTAAGAGCAAAGAAAAAGTCCTTGCGAACAGGGAAATGTGAGTTTCATTAAGATGTGTCACTTGTGGACAAAAACAACTTGGATATCAAGAAAAGTCTTTGGCAAGAGAGAATTTGGAATCTTTCCTTGATGTATTTTTTAAACAGATTTAACAGATGTAAAATAAAAGAAAAAGCTAAAAATTTCAGAGAAAATCTTGTGGAAAAAACATTTAAGCCAAAAATTTAGTAAAATCTTCAAAAAATGTTTTTTTTTTATTTAAGGATTCAGGGAAAACATGGAAGTATCTTAAAAATGAAAGCAAAGAAAAGAACTTCAAAGAAGTTAATTAGAAACACTTGACAAGATGGGTTGATAATATTGATTTTATTGAAAAGTGAGAAAAAGTAGGATGTATTTTTCCTTTTTAGAAAATGATAACCAAATCACCATTTCGACAGAAACAGATCTAAAATCATTATTTCTTCAGTATTTTTTTTTTGTTTTTTAATACAGAATGTATATCTGGTATGGAATGTTCTTGAATGAAAATATATTGTCAGCCAAACTTTTCTATAAATTGACTCTGCAATGTATAGACTAAACATCACAATCTTTGTAGAAGTAAAACTGTAAATTTCTGTTAATTTTTTTGATCTTGCTTTGTCACATTTTGGTAGCTTCATTTTCTAGTGTAGTTGTGCAAAAGGTAATAATCTCCCAAAAGTCGAACTTACTGATGTCTCAATAGTCTCTTCTGAGTCATGTGACAGCCCATTAGTGAGACTAGTCAGTTGCAGATTAACTACATGACAAAGGCAGATGTGGTTGCCAGTTGCAGTTTAGCTAACCACAGTAAACTCCATAATACCCATGCATCCTAAATAGGATTCTAAGACATACTGCAGGCTGTGTCATAGTAGCAGGAGGTAGTAAAATCATTGCGCAAATTTGTCATCTAATTTTACATGAAAACATGTAAAAGGACTTACCAACAGCCATATTCTAGTGACATATCAGAACAAGACTTGGTTATGGATACAAAATCAGAAAATTCCATTTTAGAATGCAATTATTCATTAAACAAATACATTTTAGGTAAATGTGTATAGAGTTTTAAAAATAGATATGAAAGTTATAAAAAACATACGATTTACAACAAAAGTATACTAATAAATAACAAGAAAAGAAAATAGCAGCAAACATGGCCGTTGCATGAACACAAAAAAAAATGCAGTATCTAAAAAGCAGTTTTTCCATTGGCACTGCTATTATTTTAACTACCTTCACTCCTCAGCAATGTTTGTTTTAAAATGATGATTAGAATTGTAATAAAGCTTAAACATATGATGAAAGGGAATTTATACATATTTTTTGTTTGAGAAAAATATTAAACACTGTTTATTTATTAGATTGTTTATCTACAAGAATAATTTTATTTTTACAACATTCTGAAAACTAATACAATTAAAACTAATGCAATTCAGTATTTATCATTTCCCAATTCATAAAGAAATAAATATGAAAACAATCTTTTGTTTATAAATTTATAAACATTTACTAAATTATTAAAATATGTGAACTGACTATAAAGAAATCCTTATATACCATTTTATAAAGTTTGAATCGATTGGCAATTAGCTAATCTCTTGCCAACCATTCCAATAAACAATCTAATAAATGAATAGTGTCTATTATTTTTGTTGTGAATTCCCATGAACAAAGTAAATGTATAAACTCCCTTTCATATGTTTAGGTTTTATTACAATTCTAATCAATGCCAAGGTGTGAAGTTGGTTAAAATAATACCAGAATCAATGGAAAATCCTTCTAACATTGTTTAATTGCTGGCACAAATATGTAAGTATGCTGACATAACACTTATCATTTGCCTGAAGAAATTCCTTCTCAGAATAAAACATGATATTTCATTTTTTTTTTTTATTTCATTTGCTTACATATAATTATATACATATATATTCAGGTATGACACAACTATTTGCTCCTGTCTTCATAGCAAGTCTGATAATTTATGACAAAGTAAAACTGGTAGCTGGGCATGAAAATGACCAAATAATCAGTTGTTAATTAGGGTAAGAAATGGTTTGCAAATTTTAACTCCTCTAAAATCAAGCTGCTGTTTTTTAACGATCATAGAGAACCCTTTTTGCCTTTTATCAGTATGGCTGATGCTAACCTTCAGAAGAGAAACTCATAGCTCCTTCTTGGTATTCTATGATGACATGAAGTGGAGTGATGATATTGAATCAATTGCTAGATTTGCTGCTAGAAATGTTGGTTCACTGTGTCATAAGAGACAATTTTTCCTGCCTGAATCCATTATAGATTTACCATTTACCTGTGCATTGCAAATTGCTGATGTATCTTGTCTGGTGCTTCAGCTATATATTTTGAGATTATAAACAAAACTCAAAGAAGGGTCTATAATGTTATCAGTCCTGACCTGGTATCTCAACTTCAGTCTATTTCTCAACATTGTGATGTGATGTCCCTCTGGTTTTTCTATAAATATTTTCATGACAGTTGTTCTAATGGACTATTCCTTTGTACCTCCACAGCATAAATTTAATTGTACTACTTGATTGGCAACTAGGTTCCAATGATTTACTATTGAAATAGATGTAACCTGTAAGTTCTATTCTAATAATTTTTTCTCACACTTCTCACCTGTAGAACACTCGTCTGGTTTCTTGCTACTCTGCTTCCTATGATCTTGAAAATTTAAATGCAATTTCATTTGCAACCTGTTTTCCCGTCTCTTGTTCTTTTATTGTCCTATCTCCTTACTAAATTTTTTCATTCTTTTTCACTTCCAGTAACCCCATGCATCAGTGGCATTATCGCCTTACTTGGGGTGAAATAATTAAAAAAAAAATAACCAAGTACTTTTGAACATTATTAGTTATTATCAAGGAAAGATTGAAATTGCATGAATATAGCGTAATAGCCATCATGCTGTCAGTCTTGCAGTCAGTTTAAAGTCTGAAATGAGTGCAGACACATGTCATGGTAATGAAAACAGAATTTAGTGTCAAGCGATTAATGTGACTTTAATGATATTTTAATAAGTGACTAACTGTTGAAACTTGACTAATGCATGGAATAATAATGCAACACAAAATGTACTTAGAACAAAATGTATTGAAACAAGAAAGTGTACACAATATTTACATATAGTCTTTTGTATATTCCTGGGAAGACCGTTCTTGGAGAATGTGTTGACTGAGTCGCAGTCGGGCAGAGTCTCTGGTTGAATCTCTTGATTCCTTCCCTCTCTTCCCCTACCAACCATATTTATATGGTCGGTACTCCACTATGCAAATTAGGTGGATCCTACCACAACACTAACTCAAGTCAAATGACAGCTGCCTGTTTCTTTTTTTATCAATTACTGAAAATAACTGATAAATATATAGATATATATAATCTGATGAATGTATTATAAACACATTTTATGAATTGATTCTGTTTTCTACCAAACTAATCAAATACTTTCTTCACATGATATTGAAAACTTATTTACTTATCTTCCTATTAATGATAGTCCTGAAATGTTTGACTTCATAGATTATTACATGTCCATTGGGAATAAATATGAAAAGATATAAGAATTTGATAAAACAAATTTGAATATATTAAATTTTATTAGAAAAGATCTTTTATGTGTTGATTAACTTTAAAACTAAATAAAAATTACTTTTATTGAATATTAAGAATGAAACACAATATTCCAAGTAGAATTTGTTCAACATTGTAATCTACAATGAAAAGATTTCGACATAATTTAAAACTTAAATTAACATGCTGTAAAGTGTCATCTTTCTAACATAAGTCATTTAAATTTTAATACCCTACAACGAACATATAGAAATTAAAACTATTTTTAAAAACATTTCATACACACAGACACACACACAAACATATATATATATATATATATATATATATATATATATATATATATATATTAATTCCCAAGAGGATAGAATCCAGGTAGAAGTCAATGTCCAGGACAGAGTAAGAATATAATATAAAAGGCTCAAACACTAATATTCCATGGTTATAATTTATTACATTGGAATCGTAATCACAATCCAAATCATCAGACCTACAAATTCAAAAAGAAATCAGAAAGATATTCTCTGATTTCTTTTTGAATTTGTCGGTCTGATGAACTGGATTGTGATTACGATTCCAATGTAATAAATTATAACCATGGACTATTAGTGTTTGAGTCTTTTATATTATATATATATATATATATATATATATATATATATATATATATATACACACACACACAAAGTTTATCTGAAGTTATTATGCAAATCACATAAGCCTCAATAACTTGAATTTGCTTTGTGAAATTTTAAATATTTAATTTAAACATCAAAACTGTGACTTCATGACTTCACCAAACATGCATTAGGTGGTGATGTTTACATCTATAAAAAGACAAATATTTCCTTTTGCTGGTTCACTGAAAACTGAACTCGTGATCCATCTACCCAGGTTTTTGTTGCTATTTGAGTGTCAGGATTCCAAACATTTAACAACACATATTCTAAATAAAAAATAAAGAAAAGGCTATCTTCTTGTGCAACAAGCAGAATGTGATTTGAAATGACATTTATATATTTTTTTTCAGAAATATACAATAACAGTAAAATGTTCAGTATTCCTGGCAGTGAAATTTGCATCTGTCTATACTTCTCAGATGAGGTAATTATTTACATTGTTCAGACTGTTGTCCTCATCTTTATTGCCATATACACAATGTTTATGCTCTGGGCTTCTTCAGGTGATTGGAATTTCGAACTGAACACTTTTATTTCATCCATCAGGGTAGATTGTTTTAGTTCCATGTACCAAGCTGCTTCTGAATGTCTCAGTTAACTCCCTTTAACTCAACTCTCCCAGTTTTTGTTCACCACTACCATAGCCAGGTATTGAACTCACAACTCTTTAGGTCAAGTCACTTTATCAAACCAACACTTTTATCCGTTGAACCCTATGTCCTCTATGATTTAATTCATATAAACTTTCACATACAATGTATCACATACACAAACAAGCACATTCTTAATAGCTAAGTTTTGAAAGTCTTTTCTTTTCTTTTTAACTGTTTACAACTGATTACTTTGGGCCACAGACACATCTGCATCAGATAAATTACTTTAGAAAAGTCAATTTTCATCTATTTCTTGGCCCAATTTTGACGCTTTAAAATATTAGCTTTATTGAGAAGAGTTTGCCTAGGAGATTTCTTGACAGATTTCCATTTTGTGAAGTATTCTACAGCTTTTGTCCTTCTTAACTCACTCAATTCCAGCCTGTTCAAAGATCACTGTTTTCACAATAACTTGCTTTAGTTTTGAGGAGACAAATTCTTAAAACATTTTTTTTTATTCTAGTTCTCAACTTAGTTATATTTTCAACTTCTTTATAGTTCAATGATTTTGGCAAAGCTCCTTTGATATCACTAATGTGGACATTCTGTGTCATTCAAAAACTTTGGTATTTTCTGTTCATCAGCATTTGCTAGATCCGTTACCCAGGTTTCAACATATATTATGGGAAAAAAAAAATGTTTTTATTAAATTTCAGAGGCCTTAAACTAATATTAGTTTAATCTGTGTAATAACTTCAGATTGCAGTTTTTATACTAAATACAATAACTTTAATAAAACATTGAAACTACCAAAAAACTTAAATAATGTTTTGATATCAAACTTTACTGAAGTCTTTGACGTCTCCATTTAAAATTTGACAAAAAAACTTTTGAAAGCAAATTGAAGTTATTGATCTGTATGTGATTTACTTAACTTCAAACACACTGAATATATATATCACACATACACTACAGTTCAAAAGTTTGAAGTCACACCCCAGAATTAGCATAGGATAAAAATGACAAAAGAGTGAAAAAAAAAAAAAAAAATGAAAAAGAGCTCTTAGAGTCTCTGACAAAAGAATGGAATGAATTATCAAACTGATATCTCGAGAAAATTTTGCAATGAATGCCAAAAATTTCTGCTGCAGAAATTAAGGATAAAGGAGGATATTTGGATGAGAGCAAAATTTAATTATAAAATGTCATTTTTGTCATAATAAAATTTCTAATAAAAAATCATGTCTCACAATTTTCTCTTATTTAAAGTACAAAACAACTACTTTTGGGGTCAATTTAAAAAATTACCAGGGGTTTCCTCAAACTTTTGAACTGCAGTGCATATATATATATATATATATATATATATATATATATGGAATAAAAACATAAAAAAACATCCAATTTCAACAACCTTTCCCTGACTAACACACTTCAAAATTAAAATTAGTTTATTTTTAAAAACAATTCATGCAAAAGTTTTCTTGTAAATAAGGACAAATAGATATATATAAATTTTTAATTAAAGGATAACAATTTTACATAAATAAAAGTATATATCAGTTTATTCTTCATTTAGCATAAATAATCATTATCCCCAAATGTTTGGAGAAAATCAGCCAAAAATGCTCCTATGAAAAAAGTTTTAAAAATTCAGAAAAGTAAAAAAAATTATACAGATCACAATTACATCAGTAAAGTTAGAAACTTGATATTTGTAAATAACAATGTTCAGATAACTAAAAATTCAGAGATTGATTTATGACTATTTTTATTATGAATAGGGTCACATCTTCTAAATCAATATTTCTTCATTCTGATAAATATTGCAGATTGAGGAAGTCCAAATAAATATTGATCTACAAAATATTATTCTCCAAATAATTTTTCCCAATTTTTAATGAAGGGATCACTATTTACTTAGTGCTCTGTATATAATATGGTTAATAATCCAAGATATATTATGAATTTTCCATAATGGATCTATACAAAGATGCATTATATAATTTCTATTGGCCTTACCTGAACTATTAGGTTGGTGCAAAAATAATGACATAATAATATCGTTTTTTGACATTAAAAATACGTCAAAAAACGACATTATTACGTCATTATTTTTGCACCAACCTAATAGTTACAAAAGAATAATTTTGCCATCGAAATAAGATAAAAAGTTGCTAGATTAAAAAAAAAAAGAAAATATTATATTGGTGGTGATCATGAATATTAAATAATAAAAAAGCATCTTACTGATATACCATTTCCATGTATACACTTATCTATTCTCTCTCTCTCTCTCTCTATATATATATATATAATAAAAAGGCTTAAATTATTTTTTATACAAATATATATGTATGTGTGTGTATGTATGTATATATATTTATATGATTGCATATGTATGTGTATATTTAACACTAATATTATATATATATATATATGCACACAGACACCATTTCCATTTATAGATATATCTATGTATATCTTTATGTTTAGTATGACATTAACCATAAATTATCCTTAATGTACTATAATAAAAGATAACATTTTCATGCTGAACTAATGATTCCATTGTGATGCTAATTTGTATTGTTCTTGAATTCTTTGTATGGAATCTGCTTAGAATTTATGATCTATATGTCTATTCAAAATCAAATTTGTTTTATTTCCTTCATTTCCTTTAATCAGTTTCCATTATTGATCGTCCATGTTTGATTGCGCTACCAAAAACGTTGCACAATGAATTGACTACAGTAATTACTAAATAATAATATCATCATCTAATTTGGCCTTGTGCCACACTATATATTGACTAGTAAGGGAAAATATCAGAATCCAACCCTTCAGAATGAAAAGTAATTAAGCAAAGAGTAATTGTAATAACTAAAGAAATCATCATATATTCATCTTGGTCGTGATGAGTCCATCATCTGCCACATTAGATTTAATTACTGAAAGTCATTAAACTGCTTTTAAGTTATTAGAAATAAAGATTAAAATAAAGTGCTCTGTATATATTAATATTGCTTATAATTTAAGTGCAAACTGGAAATTGTTCAAGAGGAATAAAAAGGTTTGGGAATTTTGAGATGTTCAGAAATCTGCGAAATCAATTAGAATCCAGATGAAGCAATCAGATTACAAGGAACATAAAAGACAATGCAAATATCACTGATAATCTAAATAAAACTGTATGGCTTTGTCCTTTTAGAGAAAACATACATTCAACTATAATACAGATGCCAACTTGTATAAGTAGCAATGATATTGTTATGGAAGCCATCTTGTTTTGAGAACAGCCTGTTCTCAGAATACTGTTTTGTTGAATGCAGAACTTTCTATAAGACAAGTAAAAAAAAAAAAATTAAAGTATAAAAGAGGTACAGACAAATCATCCAATACAAGCAACAACCTAGAATATTAATGAAATCAGCAAATGAATGGTGAACTGTTGATATGGTAAATGACTAAGAATACACAGGAAACCTACAATAGAGATCCAGAAAGGCAGCTGTCAGAAAATATTGTTTCTTTTTTGTTCAATATTACAGGCCATTTTACATTAAACCTTTATATATTTGTGTATGAACTTAGATAATAACAGGTAATGTATAAGGTACATTTTGGTTAGGACCTTCTTAAAGCACTTCCAGAAATATATGATAAAATCTTGAGATTTTGATAGTTTTTTTTAGATGGAAGCAGCTCTTCATTGAAATAACCAAAATTTAACATGAAACTTTAGCTCTGGAGCACCCAGTGAGAAATACAATCACTGAATTTTGAGATAAGTTCACCAATGTTTTGGTACACTTCCTTTGGTAGAAACTAGGTACTAATAAACTAGAGTTAAAAAACAGAAAACATTTTTGAATTATTTTTTTAATTGAGAATAATCATAAATATTTAAAAGAATTATTTCTGTTGAACAATTTCTAATCAGAGGTTCTGATAATTTAAAGTGACCTCATTAATATAAGAGAAAGGAGTTACCAATTTCTTCTTGTTAGCATAGGGAAAACATAGAACAATCATTGGACACTGGACAGAATTGAAGTATCCAAGTGTTAGAAATGTCTTGCAAAGGTTCTAGGCATTGACAACCATGCTGTTATAAACAAGCGTATGGTTGCAAGAAAGAAATATGACAACAGCAGAAATAGATTTACGTGGTTTATTTCAACAGGAAAATGAGGATTTGGGACAGCTACCTTGTGGTATAGTTCATAAGTTGGCTTCGGATCTAGGTCGATTTCTCATAGTAGTTCACACATGTTGACGCTGGTTGATGCTCTCCTGCTGACAGCTGCTGACCATGACAGGTCTGTTCCCTGGCCACCTGTGACTGCCTGTTGAACTTCCGTGTGACCCCTTTTATAGCGTTTTTTTATGGCTTAACAGGCTTGAAAAATGAAGCGAGTATAATTAGGAAGGAAGCATTTTTATTGGACGAAAAATAGAACACTTTAAATATTTTTCGACCGGAACACGTGTGTCGGGAACATTTGTAAATGGAGATAATGATCATTTTGTGACGGGGCTTTGTCCCGTTCACATCCGGCTCTCGCTCTTGAGTATTTGCCTGTAAATCAGCCGAGATATGTCTTATTTTATTTTATAACAATGCTTTAGTAAATTTTTGCCATTATTAAAAATTATAAAAGAAATAAATCTTGAATATGTCAAGACAGAAAAATATTTCTTTGTTAGTATAAAAGACAGAAAGATGAAGTTTTAACATGAATAACAGAATCTAAGGAAATAATATGATACCAAATTAAAATGGCAGATAGAATATGAAGAGGAGTTGCTGTCATAGCATGCTCAAATATTTATGTTTAAACTCTCATTGAGTGCTCTTCTGACGTGGCCTTTTACCAGGTTAAGCTAAGTAAATTACTACTTTGTCCTTCTTGATGGGTTATATATTTAATATTTGAGCACCACCAAAAGCCAGGAATTTTAATATTGAGCTTTAAGTCAAGATCATTTAATATAACCTTTCTATCCAATTTAACACTGCCATAATTTTTTGTGCATAATGTGCGCTCCTAACATTGGACTAAGAAATTCTGATTAAGAAATTTTAGTATCTGTAGCTGCTAATTCTAACACTTTTTCAACCTTTTGTCTACTTAATATCATATATAAAGATGAGAATTGATATAGTTTACATCCTGTTTTTGAAACATCCATGTTATTGTTGTCACATCTTGTTTGGTGATTTTTCTACGTGTTTAGAGTTTCTTGATAAAATTCAAAGTGAGAATCCACAACATTAACGGTTCTGACCAAACATCTCAGCTTTAGTCATTTTCCTGCTGCTGTAACATTGCTTGCCTTTGCCTCTTCTATAAATATTTTCATGGCAATTGTTTCGATGAGCTTTCCTCATTAGTACCTCGACTTTACAAATTTAAGTACGGTATTGGATTGGCAGATAAGTTTCATAATTTCACTGTAGAAATTTCTACTTGTATACATAATTTTTATACTAATTGTTTCTTTTCTTGCACTTTTCATTTGTGGAATTACCTTCTGACTTCCTGCTTTTCAATCAAGTAAGAACTTCAAAAATTTAAATGCAATGTCAATCATCATCTGTCTCATTGAGGCTTGTTCTTTTATTTACTCTATATTTCTTTCACTCTCAGGAACCCCTAGTGGCTTTTATTACCTTGCTTAGGGTGAAATGATTTAAAAACAAAACACAAGAATTACACAACATTTTGACAAATGCACAAGTCCCTCACTCTGACAGGCTGCATTTCCCAAACAGATCTTTCCATTTTATGGACATGGATACTGAAGGCCTGGCTGAGCATTTTTGAAACCATACTGACTAAGTCATTCAAAAATACTGTGCATCAGGAAAGTATGAATATCAGTGAATATGACATTCTTTATGAAGAAGAAGGACATGATGGCTGGTTTATGCTGACAACAGAGATAAAATTTTGATGTCATCTGTCTTTGACAGAAATGAAGTAAGGTATTATGGGCTTAATATCTATGTAAATAATGTGTTTTTAAAACAAATGCAGTTTTTGTTTAGGGATAAAATCTTTGTTAAACATGAATTATTTTGGAGCAAAGATATAGTTTACTTTCAGACAGTCATTCTGCTCTCAATATGGCCAGTAAAAGTTAATAGTTAGTTCTTGCGTATACTATGTAAACCTAATTTTTCACCTTTTAATCTGGAAAGAAAGTGCATTATACATGAATAATTACAGTATTTGCTTTAGTTCTCTGCAAATCTAAGCTTAGAAAATATGAAGAAATATAACAAATAGTTCTTTTATGTGCTGTGTCCTTTCAGGATATGGAAGATTATGGATCTTCACAACTTCCTATCAGCTGTTGCTTGAAGTAATGTTTGTCTCATTACTATCCTGACTGGGTTTTTGCTCTGCTATCCATTTACATAAATTTCTTAAATTGGTTACTATTTCTCTCTGTCTCATTTGCCTTCTCTATATCACTGTAAATATCAAATTATCCAAGCCACCTTCTCTCTTCATGTGTCCGTAAAATTTCATCTTTCTTTATCTGATTTAAGCATAAGCATCCTTTTTGTTTCTATTCAACTTAAATATTCCTAGTTAATCTCATGTTCAATTCATGCTAGTTCCACCATGCTTCTGTAGAATCATATTGTTGCAATGTGCCTACAGATTATTTTAATGCAGAGAAAAAGACAATGATACCTCATAAATAGGTATTATATATATATATATATATATATATATATATATATATATATATAAATTGATTTTTTCATGTTCTACAAATGACCTAGAAGAATAATATTTCATAGTATTTTTGCGTCTTAGTAACTTTAGTTATCCTGTCTAACATAATTGAAATTTTACTTCAGATTAGACCTCCCTTTGAGATGGAATGCAAAGTAGACAAGAATGAGCATGTTTGACATCTTTTCACTTTTAATCAAAGCTGCCAAATCTGCTTGAGACATTTGTGCAGTGTATAGAGATGACTTCATTAATTACAGAATAATACAGAAATGGTTTTCTTGTTTCAAGGAGTGGAAATTTGAACTCACAGATTCTCCATGTTCTGGATGACCTGTTTAGTTTGATGAAAACAAATTGCACATGGTAATCAAAGAAGAACCATGCCAGACCACTACTGAATTCGCTCTGAAGATGACAAACTATCATGTTATTCTCACTCATCAAATTCATTCAATGAGTAAAGTCCAGAAACACGGTGCATTGGTCCCACACAAACCCCAGTACTCCTCCATTGCCTTCAAATTACAGACTTGACACTAGGCTACTCATCGATAGACAGAAGGAACTTGGTTAGAATGTTCTGCTACACCTACTATATTCTTTTGATTTAACCCTTCAGACTACCACCTTGTCGCTTTCTAGGAATTTGAGAGGTGTTTCGTTCAACAATGATGTGGAATTTAAAATGTGGCTTGATGTAATTTCAAGTTAAAACTTAACGATTTCTTGTGTTGGGTCATTGAACATTTAGTGGATCATTGGCAGGAGATCATAAACAATGAAGGGGAATACATTGTTGAAAGATTCATCAAAACTATTAATAAATAGTAAGTATTAAAATAAATGATAAAAAACAAACAAATTTATGGAACAACCTAATTATTAACAAAATAAGTTAAGATCAGCTAAGAACGTCTGCTGCAAGAAGGTTCATTCTGACCACTTACCTTCAACCTGCCATAGATCAAATAAATCAGTTCAGCTAATTTCATTTTATTGATTTCAACCTTACCTGGATCAAAAGTCTGCCACATCACAGGTGCGCAAAGTTTACAAATCAATTAACGTCTTTTCATGTTGATATTAACTCAGATAATTCCATTACCAACAAAACAAATAATCTACTTTAGGATTCTGAAAATTTATTCCTGCACACCTACAGTCTTAGATTTTTTCCCAACTTCTTAACATTCTCATTGATGTTCCAGAAATCAAGAAATAGTTTGAAAATGACAGGTATGGAGAATAAGATTTTTTGTTGATGATATTTTTTACTGTTGTTCCCCTAATACAAGGTCGAAGAGCCACTCAAAGTAGAGTGTTACTAAATGAGGCTGTTATAAGCACATACAGGGAAGGTGCAAAATAAAACTTCATTAAATAGCATGTATGTGAATCATACCATCTTTTACAATCATCATAACTCACAAGCAGCATCAGCTCATAGCAACAAGCAAACACTCACACAAGCTGCTCCTACACAAAATGTCTTCCTGTCTAGATAGCCAGACAGATATAAAAAAAAAATAGACCATTGTCTAGATAGTAGTTTTGTACCAGATAATCAGAGGTTGAACACATGCTGCACAATGAATCAAGAAACAATTGCTTAATGACTAACACATGCTGTTCAATGAAAGAACTTTCAATTTACATAATAAGTCCTTTACAAACTGTTTATGAAATAAAACTTTATCAAATAAATCTTTCTACATTAAACACACAAAAAGTACCTTTTTCCTTTTGTTGTAATCTCTTAAATTGTTACATTAAATGTTGTTTATAATTTACTGTACATTGCCAAATAGTGACTCTGATTAAGGTTGGGTGAACCAATCATTCCTCAAATGTTATCCATGACAAAAGTTGGTTTAACTATTTGTTATTTTTTGTAGTTCTGATACTCCAATCATTTTATCATAGTTTGAGTTCAGTTGAGTAATCATTTGCTCAGATGTGTATTATGAGGATACATTGTACACCTCAACATGATGAGGTTAAAAATATAGCATGTTATGCTTTGCATATCTCTCTACCTAGTCTATGTAGTAGTTGTAGTACAGTTCTCTGTGTCCTGAATAGCAACCTGGTTTGCTAGGAATAGCCACCCTATGTTCACCAGTTGTTCTCTATTTATACTTGTCTATTTAATTTACATACAATACTACATAGTGATTAGGGAAGCATCATCTCAGGAGTACATTCTATAATGGAACTTCTGGGGCAGATGTTGTCTTGGTGGCACTTCCTCCTCACCAATGGAATATGAAGGGCATGAGGATGAGTTATATCAGTGAACATGACATGGTAGGTCCTAGCTGTGATAGCAGATCAAACAAATTTAGTTTGCTTAAAAATATACCATCATATACATGTCATAGCAGCAGAGTAGCAAGGTTACCAATGTTTTACCTTGTACACAAAAGAAATGTCTATTTCCATTGCAAATTCATTTTCAGTTCAGATGAGCTCTGCTCTTTAGTTCCACCTTTACAGTCAGGAGTCTCAATGCTAAAAAGAATTGAATTGCCCATATTCCATTTGTAAAGAGGAAGTTTTAGTTAGCATTTTCACTGAAAACTGCTACTTTATGGAACTAACTCCCACTGTGATGCTTCTTTGAACATTACTCTTCAAGTCAAGGGTTATTTACTATCTTCTTTATTCTCATAATCTTCATTTATTTCTTACACGACATATATTCATATCACACACCTCATTCAGTAATACTCTAACATTAGTGGTTCTTGAGCTTTGTATTGGATAAAGTCTCATAACAAACAACATATTTGAAACATGAATCTGTGTCATTATGCAGTGAAATCAAGGACCAATATCTTTGCTCAGAATAAAAGTTTCTTTTCAATATCTCATTCAAACAAGCCACTTGCTCATTTTAGAATTAAGCAGTAACAGTTTGTCCAGACTTGAAATGTTGAAGGCCACTCAAAATTCAGTCATAATTTTCTTCATTCTGATTATTGTAATAAATTAATTTTTAAATGCCAGTGACAATATTATCCTTAAATTATATTTTTTTGTATCCAGCAAAAAGATCAAGACAAATACTTAAATTTCATCTGATATTCTTTTCGATAATTCCATTTATTAGCTTCATTTATATGACTTGAAAGTCTTAAGATTTTGCAATACAATGACATCGTAATGAAAATTATATCCGTGAAGATCTTAATACCAAGACTTCAGGATGTAAGTGATCATGGATCTGCACACATCACTTTGTTATTATCTGTAAATTAACATGATTTTTTTTGAAAAGATATTTATGTGTTGATTATGTTGCTATCTCTATAGATTTTCCTCGTCCAGACTGTCTACTACCAAAGGCTAGCAAGCCGTCTGCTCTACTATTTAAGAGAAAGATTCATGCTTTCCCAAATGAGGAGAGAAATTGAGCTTGGCTTGATAGTTCCATTTCCTGTGCTGAGAACCATTGCACTACATGAACAGCCTTCTTTTCAATTTACTTCCCTAAAAAATGCTGACAAATTTGGATTCAGAGTATTATGTATAAAAAGTTTTTTTTTTGTTTTTTTTTGCTGCAAGTCTTCCTCCATATTGATTGGACTATCACTTTTTTCCCCTCTTTGAGAAAACCTAATTGTCAAACTTCAGAGGGATTACTAAGGAAAACCCTTCTGCCTATCACTGTCAGAGTAGTGGAAAAGTTCTTTGTATATTTCTAAGGGCTGCTTTCAAAACTTGAATCTGGAATAAGAAAGAATTTTTATTGAAGCAGAAAGACATGAGAGTGGCTATCTCGAATTTCATTCACAAAGCAGTAATTGCCTATATACACCCAAGAATAGAAGCAGGGTATTGGGGAATAGCAGTGTACTCACAATACATGTGCTTTTTGAGACTCTGAAGGAACCTGTCTTTTTGACTTTGAGCTATGGTCAATCTAATAGATGCATTGGCAGACATTCCAAAGCAGGAAAATAAGAAGGGAAGGTACATTTTAAAGTTTGGTTGAGTAAAAGATGAAAGAAATGCTCAATAAAAATACCTCCTTAAATCATCTAAATGGCAATATGTTAATCATTGCTATGCAATCAGAAGCACATAAGAAAATATTATTTAAGTTTGTTTTTTTTTTTATCAAATGACATGTAAACAATCATTAATTCAAAGATTGTTACAAAAAACATTTTAAAATATCAAGTCCTCCAAAAATAAAACCATAACAAATTTTTTTAAATGTTTGAAATCACCACTTTCATAGCACTCATAAATTTTATTAGGTTGGTGCAAAATTAATGTCGTTTTCTTACATATGTTACTATGTGAGAAAACGACATTATTTTTGCACCAACCTAATAGGTTTTGTTTGGGTTCATTTTAATGGAAAGTATGTGTGAAATTTCTACAGGAAATGTTTCATGTTTATGAAGACTATTTCTGTAATACAATTATACATAAAATAACCCTGTCCTCTCAGTAACTCTTGCCTTAATTCTTAACTAATGACAACAGAGTTTTAATGATTTTCAGCACATTTCTATTATAAAATATTTAATATTTCATTTATAATATATATCTAATTATCCGATTCTGTCAGTTACATTAATTCCTCACCAGCAAAAACCTCTTTCATGTTGATTTTTGTACATTTATATAGTAAAATTATCCCTGAACATGAGTCCTGAAACTCATTAGTCATAATGAGTACATCACATTCACTGGAGCCACAATGACAGTGATTATGTCCAGAGCAAGGTTATCAAAATGAGCCCACCCATCTTCAGGCTAATTTTGAATACAGAGTTATATTTCTCCAACACTGGTTGCTAAGAAAGGTGATAGAATCCAGTCTACCATACTATTTAACCCATAGCTGGAATGAAGAGAGACAGATTCATGCTTTTCCCCAAGAGCATTTTTGTGAAAATGAATAGAACAGACTAAACTGGAATTTGAACTCAAATTGTCAGTTTGATTTTAGAAGCTGATATCTCACACTAGCCACACATTATAATTAAAACATTAGCAATGTGTGCAAATTTTATATATAATAGCTTCATTCTGTCAGTTGCACTTTGTTTAATACCTGACCACTGATATTCCCTTTTCCTGATTTTAAATACTCAGACTGTATGCTAAAATTTGCTTAAACATAGTTCAAGCCACAAATTGCAAAATTTGACATTTAATCAACAAATCTTTTCCTTTAGCCCCAGGAATATTTTATTTCTTAGTCCAGAGAATGACTAATGTTTGTTGATTGATTGATTAATGAAATAATGGTAAATTCAGTTGACAGACAGACAAAAAAAAATCTTTCATTGCTATTATTCTTTCCATTTCTCTCCTTCAACCAGGATTTGCTGTGTTCCAATATCTTTTATTATTAAACAGAATAGAATTACTTAAAAATAATGCATAAAAATATAACAGAAGAAGAAGAAAGGATCCATTATGAAAGCCACCAGCAATGATTGAGTAATAGTATTTCAAGCATCATAATTTACCTGCTCTTCTCTGAATAAGGTGACATATTTAACTTGCTTTAAGTGGAGAGAACTGAGAGTATTACCAGAATGACCCCCACACACATGAAAAAAAAAAAAAACATGACTACAGTTTCAAGCCAATGTTAAATATTGTTCAAGTCTAGTAAAATAGTTCAATGCTGTATATTATATTTAATCTATTATTTTTACTCTTATTTCAAATATTTTCATATAGATTCCTTCACATGTATACTCAAACATATATACATGTTTTCACATACCCATATATGTATTTAATCTTTTATTGAGTTTTTAAAGCAATCTAGTAGTTTTCCATTTTTCAAGCATTAAAGAACATACAAGGATCTTTTCAGGTCAAAGAGATGTCCACAGCTCATCATTAGTTAGGTTCTACTTATTAAATTTTATTCTTCTACTATCAATCTCACACTATTTAGCTATTATCAAAGAGGTGTTTTGGATGAGTGTTCTAAAAATAGAAGTCTTGCCCTAGTCAACTGTCTGTGCACAGTGAATGATTATCAAGGAAGACACAAACCACTCAAACTCCACACTGTAAGATTACTATGTAACAGCCGAATGCAAAATTTCACCATCCAAAACACCTCCTTGATAACTGCAAGAGAAGTAGCCGAGAGCACTTGGAACAATTATAACTATGGAAAATTCATACATATATATATATATATATATATATATATATATATATATATATATATATGTTTTGCTAAAAATCACAACATTCTCGGTGTGAGAAACAGACAGCTGTCCAGATGACCTAAACAAGAATTCTGAACTAGGAAAGAAAAAAAGAAAGGTTAAAATGCAAACCAATGTAGTAAATTAAAATACTCAATGATAACACCATCTAGACAGAGCAAAAAGTACTTTGCAACATCAACACAGGATAGCACAAGTCATTACTCAAGCTTCACACTCTTGTGATCTTCAGGTGAGTAGAAGATATATATATATATATATATATAGTTTATGAAAAACTACGTAATCCGTATGGGTAAATGTAAGGAGGATAAAATCCAGCGAGCTCAATGTTATTATTTCACCACAGCCCTTTTAAAGGAATGTGGATCATCAGACTTTAGTTCCAAACAAAAAATGAAAAGAAAATTTACACAGTATTGACGGGCAGTATTAAACATATGTAAATTAACGAAGTGAGGAAGTGAGGGGGGGAAGAGAAGAAATGAGTGAGTTAGCAGACATTGACACATTTAAACGGTTAACTTAATGGAAGTTATATATTGATATTGAAGGGGTAGAGGAGAAAAAAACCAATAGAGAGAAAAAGAGAGAAGGAAGTCATGAGAGAAGGTGTCACTAATTTTCTTTGTTCTATTATTTCAACACAGCCCTTCTCTCTTTTTCTCTCTATGAAACTAGCAATAGCCTTGTGGTCAAAGCATGATGGTCCAGATGACAGTATTTCCTGCTAAGAGAGATGCAGGTTTGAATCCTGCCAGTGGGCACATTTTATTTAATAAAATATTTTTTAACTGTTCAGTCTAGTGGAAAATAAAATGCCGTGTCTATCATATATAATTAATCCACTAAAATAAAGTAATAAAAATATGCTGAGTAATAAATAAAAATCCATTAATTCTTAAAATATGTGTGTGTGTGTGTGTGTGTGCACATATTTAGGCAGCAAATTCACTTGAATAAATTACAAACATTATGTTTGCTTATTTTATATCATGATCCTTTCATATTCATGAATATTTTTCTGTACATATTACAATTGAATAAAGCATAACTGTCGGCTGTTGCATTTAAACGCAAAAGAAAAAATTTAGTAATGCATAGCTACACATAGTTTTGCCTTACCAACTTCATCTTTGATGATGATCTTAGAAAGAGATGGAAAATACTTGAGAAGTAAAAGTGATTATCACTGTTACAGTGCATTTCTTGCCTTATTCAATTGTAATATGCTGAAAATATTTCTGAATATGAAAGGAGTATGATAAAAATCAGCAGGCATAATGTTTATAATTTATTCAATCACGCACACACATATATATATATATGAATTGTACATAAAGTGCTGGTTTTAATAAAACAGTGCTTGATATTATACAACAAAGCTTTTAGCTATATTTATTAATATATATATGCTCATACACACAAAAACACACCAAAATATATAAACACAATGTGTTTTAACAGCAATATATATATATATATATATATATATATATATATATATATATAGTGAGAGCCATTTACAAGCATAGATATCACAAAATTAGATATATCTTAAGAAAGCTGTTTCCGACTGTAAAATTTCTGGAATATCAACCAATCTTATTGGCATCAGCAATATATTTCCTGTCTTTGGATCATTTCACCCAATCGAAAATTGCAATTTGATTGGAAGGTTGCTGACCTGGTGACATCAGAATACAAGTTATTTGAAAAGAATCTGAAAGGTAGGAATATGATGTTGAGAAAATATTTACATTCATTGATAAAGACTGGGTATATATATATGTCCAAATATATTGTAATCCTGAAGCAATATATACATTTCTGTTAAGTGTGTGTGTGTGTGTGTGTATATATATATATATATATATATATATATATATATATATATATATATATATATATATAGTTAGTTACCTCCAAAAATATTGGAACAGCAAGGTCAATTCCTTTGTTTTTGTTGTTCCCTGAAGATATTTTGGGTTTAAGATCAAAATATGAATATGAGACAAGGTAGGAATATGATGTTGAGAAAATATTTACATTCATTGATAAAGACTGGGTATATATATATGTCCAAATATATTGTAATCCTGAAGCAATATATACATTTCTGTTAAGTGTGTGTGTGTGTATATATATATATATATAGTTAGTTACCTCCAAAAATATTGGAACAGCAAGGTCAATTCCTTTGTTTTTGTTGTTCCCTGAAGATATTTTGGGTTTAAGATCAAAATATGAATATGAGACAAGAGTTCATAATTTCAACTTTTATTTCCTGGCATTAACATTTCGATGTGTTAAACAGTTTAGGAAATACCACCTTTTGCCTCAGATCACCTCATTTTTAGGTGAGCAAAAATAAAGGAAATGATAGTCTTAAAGTAAATAACATTTAATATTTCATTGTATAACCCTTGATTGCAATAACTGCATCAAACCTGTGACCCATTGACATCACCAAACTTACATTTTTCATTTGTGATGCTTTTCTAGACATTTAACGTTTGTTTGTTTTGAGAGGTTTCTTCCTTCAGGCTCCTCTACAGGCAATGAAATGCATGCTCTATTGTGTTATGGTCTGGTGCTTGACTTGGTCAGTCTAAAACTGTCTACTTTTTTTTCTCCTGATGAAGTCCTTTGTTGTGTTGGCAGCATGTTTTGGGTTATTGTCTTGCTGCATGATAAATGTCCTCCTGATTAGTTTGGATGCATTTCTCTGTAAATTAGCAGGCAAAATGTTTCTATAGACTTCTTAATTCATTCTGATACTACCATCATCAATAAATATGAATCAATGTGTTCCAGAAGTAGCTATGCAAGCCTAAGCCAAGACCCCACCTCCACCATGTTTCACAGATGAGCCTGTAAGTTTTGGATCATCAGTAATGCTTTCTTTTTTCACATTTTGGTCTTTCTATCACCTTGATAGAGACTGATCTTGGTCACATCAGTCAATAACACTTTCTTCCAGAAATTTTGTTGCTCATCTCGACCTCCCAATTCTTACTGCTGATGAGTTGTTTGCATTTTGGGGTATGAGCTCTATATTTCTGCTCTCAAATTCTTACCTGAATGGTGGATTGTGAAACCTTCATTCCTGCACTGTGGATGTTGTTGGTAAAGTCACTGACTGTTGTTTTTTAGTTTTCCTCACAATTCTCACAGTATTTCTGTCATCAACTGTTGTTGCTTTACTTGGTTGACCTGTTCTATGTGTGTTGCTCAGTACACCAGTAGTTTCTTTCTTTTTCAAGACATTTCAAATTGTTGCATTGACTGTGGCCAATGTTTGTTCAATGGCACTGATAAATGACTTCTTTTCACAGCTTCAAAATGGCATGTTTTTCTCCAATAGACAGGTTTCTCATCATCCAGTTGGTCTCTCCTTTTTAAAACCATTAGCCCAATAGAGGCAAAAATTATTGCCATAGAATTCTCTCCCTTTGAATTCTGTCACCTTGAGAGGGTTTCTATAAATAAACACTTGTCAACTGTTATTTCTGGAAATAACAGTTGACAAATGTTTATTTATAGCAAACCTCAGTATGCTATAAGTTAACAAGAAATGTAACCTTTACAGGTAAAACCAATAGTATTCATTTAGGGCTATTCAATGTTTAAACAATAAATGGAAAAGACAACACCTGGGCAATAAGAAACATATGTCAGTCACATGTTCTAATAGTTTTGATCACTTGAAAAATGGGTGAGTTCAAATAAAAGGTGGTATATCCTAAATTGTTTAACTACAGATAAATACAAGGAAATACTCTACCTCTGATACTGAACACTTTTACCAAAAATATTTTTTATCATATATATATATATATATATATATATATATTGGGTTCAAATCGGGTTCACACAAATGTTTTTCAATTCTTTTTCCAAACTGAAATGACACAGAATATGGTGTAAATATAAGATTTGTTACCTGGGTTGACAACAATGTAAATAGGAGACTGAAAATTGATTGAAGGGCTCCAGTATCAAGAAAATACAGCAGTATTGCATTCCTTGGATTGTCAGATTAAATTACTTTTTGAAAAATGAAGTGAACTAGTCATTTCCTAATTGTTAATGTAGAACATTGTCTCGAGTTTCTAGCTGAAGTTTACATTGATTTTGCAATATCGTTATACCATCATCTGTAGTGTGAATTCAAATCTTACAACAAAGAATAAACATTTATTTTCAGATCTCATGAACATTAGAAAGTTGTGACTTGAAGACTATATTACACAACTGCATGTCTGTCTCTTATTTCCACACTGTGACAAAGAACCAATAAAATCTGGTGCTATTTTAATGTTTAGACAGGATATTGAAGGTTAGTAATGATAATGCATCAGCACCACCCACAAAATACAAAAAGACGGAGTGTTATATATATAAGTTGAAGAATGAATAACACATAGAAAAAAGCACATCCTTAATAAAATAAAGCAAGATATAATACATATATATGCATGCATGTATATATATATATATATATATATATATATTAGGTTGGTGCAAAAATAATGACGTAATAATGTCGTTTTTTGACATTAAAAATACGTCAAAAAATGTGTGTGTGTGTATATATATATATATATATAGAGAGAGAGAGAGAGAGAGAGAAATATAGGGTGTGATGGATAAATTTCCATCTAAATTACACAAAACTGAAAATAACACTGACATCTCATTTTAACAGATATATTTAACACCATTACACAAAAATACCTTGAAATACTAAAGAGTAAATTTATTCAATAAAATCACCATTGGCTTCAACCACTGCCTCCAGACGACTTTGGAATCTCCTGAAAATCGTCTGGATGGTCTCCTTGCTTAAATTGGTGAATGCTGTCAAAATACTTGCCTGTTATTACAAGGATTTTTGTTGGTCTCTTGCTAAACTGCACCCCATACATAATAAGCAGGGGGATTGCAGTCTGGGGTGTTAGGTGGCCAGATGTAAGTGGGGTGAGGTCACAGAAATTGTCTGACGGCAATGACTGGGTTCTCCTGTTTGTGTAGTATAGTGCAGAGTCATGTTGCCTGACATATTGAATTCCAGCAAACACCCTCTTAACCCAGGGCAGCACTATCTCCTCAAGGCATTTGATGTAGGCCTCCATATTGAGTTTGAGGCCCTATGGGAATATGAATAGAAGTATAATGATACCAGTACTAGTGATTACCTTCACAATCACTATTGGACTGATATAACTCTTTCCAGATCCTCTGCAATCCTTAGATTGACACCCAAACACTCTGAAATGTTTGTATTGGAGCTTCCAGTGCAAAAGCCAAGCAGTACAGTATGCAGTTTCCAAATTTCTGGCGGAGTGAATTACATCATGGTTCTCTTTTTCTCACAGATAGTGCCCATCTAAACTTACTATACTGTGCAGTCAACAATATCAAATGCACAAATGAACAAATTGCACATGCAAAATTAAAATAAAAAATGGTGACAGTTTAGTCATCACACCTTGTATGTGCCTGTATGTATGTATGTATGTATGTATGTATGTATGTATATATATATATATATATATATATATATGTGTGTGTGTGCGTGTATAGATATATATATATATATAAATATATATAAAGAGAGGCAGACAGATATTGCAGATACTTCATCCCAAACATAAAAATTTTCAAGAGTGCTGATGCCTTCAGCACTGGTGCAAAACAAAAAATACAAAAAACGTTTCACTAGGGTGGTCATATCTTGTGGATGGAAGACTATAAATTTCCACTGACCAAACATTTTGGAAAGCTGATCTCTATTCAAGCCAAAAGAAAAGCATGAATAAAAAAAAAAAAAAAGATGTTCTCTAATAAGGTCCCTCATTCCAATCAATATCCATGACCCCAAATGGGCATTGGAGACTTCTGACAGGCTCTCTCCCCCCCCCCACAAGATACTTTGAGTGACTGCACTCACTGAATTCAACCAAAGACTCAGAGCAGCAGAGAGGAAGCTGTGCCACAAACTTGACAGTTCTTCTGGTCACCAATCCTGAATCTCTACCCACACTGGAAAAATCTGTCTTGTGTGCATTTTGCCAATCACTGGTAATCCTGTGACAGACATGGGGCCCCTCCAGAATCCTCATTTGCAAGGCAAAACCATAATGATACAAGCAAAAATGTCTCAAGGCATATAGAAATCTATTTATTCATACACACATTTGAGTAGATTGATTGCTTATATACATTATTCAATAAATTTACCCATCCTCATATCTGAATTATCTGCAAACAGAACCAACCAGGAAAGAAAATTTACTTCAGCTGTGTACAGGCAAATACATATTCGTGTCTAAATAGAAATGTACAGATTTTCTTGTTATTGTAGATATTTCTAGACAAGATTTAGTATAAATATATGCTCCCTATATACACATGCTCACATATACTATGCTTAAACACTGATATAAAAGTGATTATATATATATATATATATATATATATATATATATATATATATTGATTGCTAGTTCTTTAAAGATTTATAATCATATACAAATACATACACACACAATGTGTGCATGATAAAGTCAACATATATACTGAGCATAAAACAAAAACTAACATATATATATATATATATATATTCATGATAAAGTTAAGAGTAAAAGAAAAAAAACTAACATATGTATACACATATATTTCTATCTTGCTCTCTGTTTGTCTGTCTGTCTTTCTCTCTCTTTCTCTCTCTCTATATATATGCATGATAAAGTCAACATATATGTTAAGAGTAAAACAAACAACTAACATATGTATGTACATATATATTTCTTTCTCTCTCTCACATATATATATATATATATATATATATATATATATATATATATATATATATATATATATATATAATAGCATGCCACTCATATTCAAAGATACCCATCTATTAGGGCAGCTAGCCAATCCCTATTGCAAATACTCACTCAGTCACATTTGTGTTTGTTCAACACCCACAGAGTCCACCTGTGGTTTATACTGCAGCAATACTGAGCAGACCTTAGTTACAGTTTCTGGGAAAGAACATGTTATCTAGCGTGATGAACTATGTGAACAAGACCAGCACACTCAAATCCTTAATCATGATGAATAGTGTCTTTGTGTTAGCATAGCTATCGATGGTCCCCAAGGGTCCCATCTACCTAATTTCATTCACAATGCTTGGGTCAACCCATTGCATAGTTTTCAGGCACTTTCCAAAGGTATCGCATACTGGGATTGCCCACTTCAGACTGATAGCATCAGTAAGTCTACTTCCTGACAAATCGATCATGGTGAGATTCAAACTTGGGTTTCATGGTCAGAAAGCAAATATTCTAACCATTCCGCTTACATGCCTATGTATGTATGTGTGTGTATATATATATATATATATATATATATATAAATAAATATACACACACACACACATATATATATATATATAAATAAATATACACACACACACATATATATATAAATAAATATACACACACACACATATATATATAAATAAATATACACACACACATATATATATATATATATATATATATATATATATGCATGATAAACTCAACATATATATTAATCAAGAGTAAAATAAAAAACTAACATATGCATGTACATATATATTTCTATCTCTAAACACACAGACATATATATATATATATATATATATATATATATATATATATATATATAACTTTGAAAAATAGTAATTTAAGAGAAATGAAAAATGATGCTGTGAGATAAATTGTCAAATAGTGTAATTCTCAAATTGAACCAGTTTAAGCATTAGACCAGAATCGTCTGCACTTTTAACATAACACACAAATCAATCTTATTTTAACTGCTGAGCTTTATTCGGACTTCTTATTCATTCCTTGTTGATTTATAATTTATTTGTTATAAGTATTTTGTATTTTTCTGGTGCATCAGAAAGACAGACAGACTAACAAAGGATATGAAGTAAAAATGCGTGATGCAAAAAAAATAAAAATTCTGTGTGAAGCTAAGAGAAGTAAAGAGAAAATTATTATAATGAAAAATGAAAGTGAAGAAAAGAAAATGAATAAGAAATATGAAGAAAATAAAGCTAGCCTAGGAAAAACATTTCTGAAGGAAAACATAAAAATAAAGAAGGAAAGGTATGACTTATACAAGGTGCAGCAGAAATACCTCCCACATGTATGTCCCAGAATGTGTACTTGGATGTGGTGCAAGCTTATCTCACTAGATCAATTATGAATGACTAGTGAATTAGATACTCACTAGGTGCCCCATGATTTTGGCCTTGTGCCATATCTGAGCTACACTTAGAAAATCATTGTGCATCTCAGTATTGTATAAGGATTAGCAAGCTTGTCTAGCTAAGTCAATTTCAATTGAATAATTAATTCAGTCTTCAATGGCTGCTCCATGCTTTTGGCTTTGTGACACTTCTTAGCTATGTTTAGAAAATCAAGGATACTTCTATGTGATGTCATGTGCAGCCAGCTTGTCTCACAAGATCAATTACTACTGAGTACTGAGTTTGATCCTCACCGGGTACTTCACACTTTCAGCTTTATGCCACATCTAAGATACACTTAGAAGATCATTGGGTACTTTGACATGGTGTAATGTGTAGCAAGCTTATCTCACTAGATCAATTACAATTAAGGAGTATGTTTGATCCTCACTGGGTGCACCACACTCTCAGCCTTGTGTCACATCTAGGCTATGCTTGGGAAATAAAGGGCACTTCGATGGTTAGCTAGCTTTTTTTGCTAGATCAATTACTACTGAGTATTGAGTTCAATTTTCATTGGGTGCCCCATACTTTTGAGCTTGTGCCACATCTAACCTATGCTTATAAAAATCACTATATACGTGAATCCCAGAAATACCTTCCACATGAGTGGCAATAGTGTTTTCATCTCGGTAATGTCTTACCATCATGTGTGAGGTATATGTGGTGGTGGTGGGGGGTCTTTCTGCCACATACTGTAGAAAGAAAAAAATTAGAATGAAAAGAAGAACTAAATCTACAAAGGGTATAAGTTTTTGTTTTTTTTTCTAGAGCATGGAAAAAAATTACATCTCAAAAGATTGCAGGAAAAAGGAGTGAAACAAAACAATGGCAAACAGGGTGATTGATAAACAAAAAAGAAGGAATCTGAAAAAATTTTTTTCATTTGTAAATCAAAAAATAAAATCTAATAAAAATGGGATGCTTAGGAAAGAAATAATGGAAGAAACTAAAATTTAAAAAAAAGAAAAAGAAGGAATCTGAAGACCTTTTTTCATTTGTAAATCAAAAAATAAAATTTAATAAAAAATGTAAGAAATTTATAAAAGAAAAATAAGATATAGATAAAGATTCTTCTTATGTCAATATTCCAACCATGAAATGCTTGACTGCCTTGCAACACGGAAGAATGTTGCACAAATATATATATATATATATATATATATATATATATATATAGTTTCTATATAAATATAAAAGTGAACACAGAAGTCAACACTTAGAGGCGACAGTCTGTTTCATGCTATATGCAATCGTCAGGCCACATGTGCTGTTATTTTTCTCGGCTATTTATATATATACAGGTCAGTGGTGCATTGTGGGTATTCTATTATGGCGGTTATTTTACCAGAAGTGGTTTATTTATTTATTTATTTGGGTTAAATTATTTTGATTGTTTTTTTTATTTATTTTTATTTTTTGTTTCTTATTTTATTTATTTATTTATTTAATCGGTGTTTTTATTAACGTAGTTAAAATTTGTTTATATCACTTATTTATTAGTTTTGTTTTGAGAATTTAATTAAAGCTATTTATTCGATTTTGGGGTTGATTGTTGTAGTTTGTTCTAACTATTATTTTGGCAGGAACAATTTTTAATTTGTGTTTATTTGGGTTGATTATTTTTATTTGTTTTTTCTAACGGTAACTTTATCGGGGTTGGTTTGTTTATTTATTTACTTGGATGAATTTAGTTCAATTTATTTTACTTGTATATTTTCTCTTTTCGGTTTTTCGATTTTTAAGTAACATATATTTATTTATTTATTTTTTATTTTTATTTTATTTTATTTTTATTTTTTTTATCATTATATAACAGTTATAGGTACTTTTTTTGTTCCATTTTTTATTCTAACTAATATTTTGGTCATAATGGTTTGCTAATTTGTTTATTATTTACTTTATTTATTAGGGTTCCCTTCTTTTTTTTTTGCAACAAGGAAGAATGTTGTACAAATACGTATATATATATATATATATATATATATATATATATATATATATATTGTGTTGTGCCAGTATTCCAACGAAGAAATGCTTGACTGCTTTGCAAGTGGAAGTGTGTTGGTGGGTTTGGTACAACTATAAGTGTCATTGCCAACACTGTGGTTTGCAACTAGATCACCACTGAGTAACATGGGTGATTCCATTATTAAGTAGATCATGTGATCATAAAGGAAGTAAATAAATAGGAAGCAGCGTGATGACTATACAAGCACAGCTCATTCCTTGTTTATCCTCTATTGCTATATGTTCACTCTTTCCATTCTACTACTATACAGATTATGATTCTCTTCTGATCATTATACCATTTGGCAATTACTACTTGAACAAGTATTACTAGTGCAGATATTATTGGAAGGCATTACTACTAGTTCCAGTGTCTACAAAATCTTGAATATAATGAGCACTTTTGGAAGTGATAACAAAGCTTCTGGTTGACATAACAAATGTGACAAGTGAAACCATCCAACATCACAAAATATAGAACACTTAACTTGAAAATCAACATTTGAAATCTGATTTTTTTTTTATTTGGGATCAAATGTGCAGTTTTCTCAACAAGCTCTCCTTTTATGTGCTGTATCCATCCAAGGTGTTGCCGATCACGGCTTTCTACAATTTCCTGTCCTTTGTAGCTCTGTGTAACATTTGTCTTTTTACTATCTCTCCTAATCCATGTTCTGCCAACCATTTACACAAGCTTATTAAGTAGTTTATGCAGATTTCATCTGTCTTTCTTACCTTCAATATGCTCTGCATGTGTCAAATTCTCTGAGCCTACTTTCTTCATCATGTGCCCCAGAAATGTCAACTGTCTCTTTCTAATGTTAAGTATAAGTGTCCTTTTTGTTGCCATTTTTCCCTAAAACTTTGCTGTTGCTCAAATATTTAGTCTATGGTATTCTCTGCTTCCTTGCAAAGAAACACATTTCTGTTGTCTCAAGTCTGTTCTTCACCCCAACAATGAAAATAAAGATGAAGAAAAAAAAATAGGAGAGAAAAAGCAGCCAAGGAATTAATCTAAGTGCCAAAAATAAATACAAATAAATCTGATGTATGTCTATATAAATTATAAAAATTGTTTTTTTTCTCCAATGGGAAAAGAAAATAGAAACACAAATATCAATGCTGAATATCTGTAGAAGACAAAAGTGAATACTTTTCTGTTATTCGTGTGAATTAAACGTTTTTGGAAAATATGTTCATTCTGTCATGGTATTCTGAGAAAATGCAATTACTATTTTTCTGTTTTTTCTTTTTGTTTCTGAAAGTATAAACAGATTTCTGAACTCTTATACAAGTGAGAAATGACAATTGTGTTTCAGCAGCAGATTAGAATAAAAGTTCTAGAAATGATATATACATGTGTATATATTTATGGGTATAAAAGTATCTATAACTATATAATTATAAAAAGTTATTGGTCAGAGCTGAATTAGACCAGGAAACAATAGTATTAAAAGGTGCTCAATATACATATTAAGAAAATGAAATAAAAATTTAACATGAAGAGCTTTTTTTGAGTTCATACGAACTAGGATGAATGTATATACATTTCATATAACCCACCCCCCTCAATACAATTTCAGTACCCTTGTTTTTCTCCTCTCCTTCTGTTACACTTTGCATTAGAAAATTATTTAGCCTGAATCACCTGAAGATACCGAAAGGTTGAAACCAAGATATTATGATTTAATTTCATATCTCTCTCAATCATACTTAGTATTGGGGGAGGAGGAGACCAGACCTTGACCTATTTATTGCCCCAATACTAAGTATGATTGAGAGAGATATTAAATTAAACCCTCCTAAACTCTACCATGTCTCTCTAACTACTCTTTATTAAACTCTCTGTTAAATTACAAAAACTTACACTACCCATCAATTTTCATTTCATTTTTCATTTCATTTTTTGGAAGTGCTATCTGATGATCCAGCATCCTTTAAAATGGCTCTGGTGAAATAAATTATTATAATGGAACCTTAAAGTTGTCTGTTTTTCTTCAAAATATTAGCTCTGGATTTACATTGAGATCTCAGAATTTCATCCTCCTTGGGACTACCCATATGGATTACCAAGTTTTTCATAACTTTATATATATATATATGTGTGTGTGTGTGTGTGTGTGTGTGGAATATAGTTTTAAGCATGCTATATTTATGGGTCAATATCAGGGATAGAGTGTCTTTATTGTCCTCAGCATCCACTTATAGGAATTGACCATAATCAGACTCATGATACTTCCTTTAGCTACATAGTATGTGCTTTGCCAGGTCTAAATACAGTTTTGAATTCAGGGTCTTACTCTTTCAAGATAGGTTGCCATCCAAGGCTATAGAACCCACTCTGCCATGATAGTTACCTATAGATGGGGGAGAACAAATGGATCCATACCTTTCCCCAAGGGTATTCGCACGTAAGTGAATATATTAACACAACTGGAATTCAAACTCGGTTCTCTGATTGCTCAATCCAAGCCACAAGCCATTAATTCATCATGACTATTAGAAAAATTAATAAATAAAGTGGAAAAATTTTCCTGTGATGCATTTGATCCTTTCAAACTTCATTGGACTAAAGTGATGTTTACACATGCACATGATGGAACAGAGGCACTAAAATTTTAAAACTTTTAAATTAATTTTTTTTTAAATACATGTTTGGACATATAGTCGAGCTAATTTAATTTCTTTATATTTTTATCACTTTTGTTATCAAGAATTGTGAAAACAGAAGCTCTGCCAAAAATGTGAAATGTTTTAAGAACATGGACACAAAATTACTATAGAGGGTCTTGCAATTAAAGCACTTTCTATACACTTTTACCTTAGTAAATTGATCTTTTAATTAAAGTAACATTTTTTAAATCAAAACAATGGTCAGACTCATTATGTCGAGCCACTAATGCTTTTAGTTTGTTGATTTGTAAAAGATTCCTTTTGTGTTCATATAATCTTTTATTTAAATTTCCCAAGGTTTCCTTGTGGCAATTATGAAGTTTTTTGAAGTGAATATTGCAGTAACGGTTTTTTGAAAACAACAATGATTTTTTGAAATATAAGTCCTACTAATTAACGAGTGGCAGCAGAAGGAGTTGGATTCATACCTTTCCCAAGGATATCTGCATGTAAGTGTATTAAATGAACCTGACTGGAATTTGAACTTGGCTCTTCAAATTTTTATTCAAAACCAATATCCATTACACCATGTACACATCCAGAATGGTTTGTATAGAACTAAACAAATTTTTTATGAAAAAAATGATAAAAGAGTTTTGTTTATCTCATCTCATTTTCTGCATGCCAAGTGCGTTCTTTTCAACTGAGAAAAAGCTGGTGTTATATAACTCTCTCTGTCCCAGACCCCCATGCTGACTATTGACTAATACCTGCCCTGTATCATTGATATACAAATTTTGTCAGCACCACCTACTCTAATTAGAATGTCCTCTCTCAACAGCCTGTTGTGGAAGTGGATCTAACTCCTGGTGCTTACTGTCCCACATGCAACCAACTCTGGATCTTTTGTCAGGTTGATCCAATTTTCTGTTACATAGAGATAGGATGGACAGTTTGCCACAAAATCTTCAAACAGTCCTCCTCATGTCTGATTGCCCTGAAGTTTAAGTTGCTTCGGTGTGTCATGTCCCTTCAGGACATTGGTGTTCATGGTCTACCACAATTTTCTGTCCTTTGTAGCTTGTAATAAATTTTATTTATAAATATTTATTCATAGAAATATATTTTACCTTCAGCTATGACATTATATGAATAGAGACATTTGCCATTCGCATATCATTATCTCATTATATCTGATGTTAAGTAAGTAAGTATTTGCTATGTTTAAGTTATTCTTGCACAAAGCTGCTTTAAATTTATTTAACGTACATATTTTCAAGTGTATATTATCCCATTTCAGTCTTAACTTTATTCTTGGTCATACATCTTGCATCCAAATTAAACTCCATTCATGTAATCTTCCACTTATAAATACATTTATTCTCATAATGTAGGTATCGTTATATAAAAATACACAATCATAGCAAATATAAAATTAACACTAAAAGCATTGATTTTGTTAATATTTTCAAATATTTTTTTATAGAATTCTCAGATGGTAATTTAGGAATGATCACAATATATTGGTCAAATATTTCTAATATGGCTTTTGGTAGTTTATTTCTATTCTTTCTTTTATCAAAATTGTTGATCATTATAAATTTTAGAAACCCATCGGCTTATATACTGAAACAAAATATAACAATGTATAGAGAAAAAATTGTTAGAAACAAAAGTAAAATGCCATATAAATAAAAGTAAAATGCCATATAAATAAAAGTAAAATGCCATATAAATAAAAGTAAAATGCCATATAAATAAAAGTAAAATGCCATATAAATAAAAGTAAAATGCCATATAAATTTCCTCTCAGATAAAGAAGAAACATGAAAAATCTTATAGAGGACCTATCAGGATTTATAATCAATGACCATAATCTTAATAATATAAGATATGCAGATGATATCACGCTGAAGATGGACACAAAAAAAATTGCAAAATGCTTATAGAAGGTAATAAATGAAACCATGAAAAAATGGATTAAATGTAAGAAAATAGAATGTGTGCTTATTCGTAAGAGAGGTATTGTAGAAAAATTAAATAAAATCAAACATAATAAATCATCATTTATTCGGTTAGTTTATTTTGCACTGCCATGATCAAACCAAGCTGTAATTGTGGCACATGGTGACATTCAAGGTAAAATAGTGTAATGGTTTGCCAGTTTCTTTTACACTAGGGATGTTGAGTCTAACGCATCCCTCCTCTCAGAAAATCTTTTCTCCACTGGTAAATGTGTTGACTTCTGAGATGCATCTCCTATGCCAAGACTGGTGAGACAACTGATGGCTGCTTGGCCTGATTGTTTCAAAAACTTAGAGCTGGCAACATTATTGTTTCAAAAACTTAGAACTGGCAACATTATTGTTTCAAAAACTTAGAGCTGGCAACATTATTGTTTCAAAAACTTAGAGCTGGCAACATTATTGTTTCAAAAACTTAGAGCTGGCAACATTATTGTTTCAAAAACTTAGAGCTGGCAACATTATTGTTTCAAAAACTTAG
>OZ010571.1:92923340-92950840 GCA_963932145.1 Acanthosepion lycidas | reverse complement strand
GGAAAAATCTTCTGCCTAGTCAGTCATGAATCAAAAGAGACATGATTGGACAAGGGTGTATTAAATATGGCAGTTAAGTGACTGATATGAATACTTGTTACAAAATTAAATCCTTGTATTTGCCTTGATAAAGTCCCTCAGAGGAGAAAACATGTTGGCTAAGATAAGTTTCCTTTTTGTCAGATATATATATTTTTTCCTAATATCTCCCTCCCTACACTCTATATTTTGAATTTACACCCCAATAATACATTAAGTTTATATTAACTTTGATTTTGAATCTGCAGATAATTTAGTGTTCCTACCATGTGAGCCAGTATTTTTTAAAAAACAACTGTATTAAGTGGTTCATTCACCATTTGTGCCTGACATCTTGGGAAACCATGATATTTTAAGTTTCACTACAAACATAGGTATATATGTATTTAATCTATACTTCATATCTCTGTTTAACTACATTGAGCACTGTTTTGTTTGCACTATAAATTAATATTTATTTGCTTATCACAGGCATATACAGCTGCTAATATCTCATTATTTGGTTTATAAATATATATATTTGGTTGGATTGATGTGAGTTTGTGACCTTGAGTTTCACGCTTTTGTGATCGTCGTTATATTATATAATTATATAATATTATATTCAAGATAAGTTCCATTATGCAATTTGATGAGAAAGATTCAAATCAAAGAAATGGCCAGAAACATTATAACTCTTCAAATTGTGAAGAAGAGCAGCATAACAAATCCTGTCAAACATTTTTGAGATATTTCAAGCTTTGCTCTTCTTATCTAAGTCTTCTAGAAATATCCCTCAACACATCTGCGGATGACATAGAGAAGAGAATGCCATATTGTTTGTCTGAAAGAAGACCTTGCAAGATGAGATGCTTTGTAATTTGTAGCTGATCAGAGCCTCTAGTAAAAACATGCCTTGTAAAGTTGATGAAATAAAGAGAAATTAATGAGTTAAAATTTATTGTGACCTGCATTCAGCCTTATTCAGTCTGCAACCTCTTCCCCACAAATGCAGTATTGCAAGCATATCTGTCTTTATTTCCATGGCAAATATTCAGATAAGTTCTGTTATTTAGTTCCACCAGTTCTGACCTTTAAATCTAGGATACAGCATACTGTTTTCACAGAGCTGAATCACCATCATTGCTACCATATTTCAAGTGAAAGCTTAGCTTCTTTTCAAGAACTTCTATTTTATGAGAAGTCTCCCACATGGTTGCTTCCCTGCATACTACAATATTAATCCCTTCATATCAGGTGTCAGTTATTAATCCACATTCCCATAATCTTCACTACATACCACCTTCTCTTTCATTTATATCACACACCTTATTCATCGTAAGAATTTTAACAGTAACCCTCTACTTTGAGTGGGTCTCAAGCCTTGTAGTTGGTGAACTTCAGTATTAAAAAATCTATTTATCCTTAAGCTAATCAGATTTTCCAGAGCACTTAAACTTATTTGATCTTATTTTTAGTTTCATTTCAAGCTAGTTTTCTTGTTTAATGTTGACTAGCCAAAACCTTTTGCTTTAGTTCTTAGCTAACTTGCACTTATCTCATATCAATATTGAACTTTGTTTTAATCACTTTTTGTTTTGCTTTTTTCTTTGGCTTTTGTATCTCTTCCAAAGTCAACCAAATCTTAGCATCAGAAGAAGTAAGTGATGTCTGATTCAGAATCATGTATTTCAAAATGGCTACTGTCATCCAAATACATATATTTTGGAAAATTTGAGTGATTTACTAATTCTTGAGGATGTGTTGAACAAGGATCCGTTTCAGAAATTCCTGTAAAGTGCATGTGCAAAAATTTCTTTGATGTGTCTTGTTAAAAACACATTCCAGAGCCTTTAAGGTTTTAATGTATGCCCTATGATGCCAATGTGAATTATAAATCAGAAAGTTGGTGGCTCATTTTCAAATACATAAACACCAGATGTCTTCTCTCACTCAAATTTTATTCTGGTCTTGTCACTTAGACAAACTGACAAAAGACGTAACACTCTCTCTTCATTTTTCTTAATATGCAATCCTGTTAATCAAAAATTTCACAATGCACGAAAAGCATATTTTTCTTTTAAATTTCAAATGAAATATCAAAATCTTATGAAATTTGGGTTCTCTTAAAAATAAACCCCAGATTTTGAAAAAAGTTCTCTTTAAAAAAGATATTACGTTTTGTGTTTTCTTTATTTTAAAACTAGATTTTCAAGTGATCAATTTTATCAGGGATAAGTTTTATTAAACAAATATGGATAAAACTTTATTCGTTCTAACAAATAAACTGATATAAACCAAAATTAGACAGCTATTTAATATCATTTTTTAAAACACAATTACATATTCACATACATACCATATTAAAATACACCCAAACTTTATTTTCTGCCCAACAGACAATAATACAAACATGTCAGAATGATTTCATGATACAACATGTCATTTAAATCAAAGTGTCTGTTGGCTAGAAATTAACATCACCATGTGAAATATTTGACCAATCAGAGAAAACTGAAACCCAATTTTTTTCTAAGCTAACTTTTGGGAAAAACCCACAATTTTTTACTTTCATTCCAGAGATGTGGCTGTCTCCAAACCAAATACAAGATAACATTACATAGCTTTTTCCTTCCCCTACAGCATGTGCTGAAAGAAACGTATCAGCAACTTCAAATAAATGATCTCCAATAACAATAACAAAAACAGTGAATCTTCACAAAAGATAAGTTTTTTTTCGCAACCACAGCTTTTTTTTTTGCTGTAGACCAACTATTTGAAATTCTTTTCTAAACTACAGGTTTTTCAACTACCCAACTAAAGACTGTATGAATTTTTAAATACAAATGATTTATTTAAAAGGCATACCAATGTATTTCTTTTTGTTTTTTTTTATTATTATTTGAACATTGGAATTTTTAATATTAAAAGAAAACATAACAACCAAATCTTCACTTTGAATAATGGTAGCTATGCAACATGGAGTCTCTGAGATGCTGAAGTCATTGTATGGATAATACTTATTCAGGCTTATTCCAGGTTTGTCCATTATCACTGTTTTTGTTGATTGCAGTAAGATCTGTATCATGTCCAATGTATTCTCAATGGAGGTTAAATCTGGTGAGTATAGGAGCCAGTGGAAGATCTCAAGTCAACCATGTGTTGCTGGAATCACTTTTGTGTCATCTGCACAGTTTAAGGGTGGATGCATTATCTTGCTGGAACCAACTATACCCACCAAGAATTATAGCAAATTTAAAGAGTTGCCATTGGTTTGTACAAAGATCTGTGTTTGTCACACCTGTCAAGAAAGACTTCTGTTTCATTATTGCTACTTGAAAATCCTTACAGAACACATCCTATATCATCAAAGAGCTGCTACTAATTTAAATATCACCCTGCTGGCAAGATGAATCCATAGCAATATATAATATTTTGTACACATATGTGTATATGTGAATGGCTCAGAATGAGAAACTGAAGAGCTGAATTCAAGTCTTCATTACATTCACTTAAATGCAAATACCCTTGGGAAAGGTATGATTCCATCTCTACTCTCCCCAAGTATAATAGCAGAGCAGACTGGGCCATATAGCCTTGATTAGCAACCAGTTGAGAAGAAGTAAAAACATTCTGGAGTGGGTTGGACTCCATCATGCTAGCTTTCCCAAGAGACATCACTGCTGCTGCAGTACATACGGTGCACCTATGACTCTAGGGGGATTATGAGACTTGTGATCATGATTGTGTACACATAAGCTCAAATGTTAAAAACATAAATAATTTTCTATCATCCAATGATGACATACTCTGACTCTGGTAATATTTTCCGTTTCCTTAGAAGGAAACTTTTGGTATTGATTGACCAAGCAGCCATGCTATAGTTAAAATTATAAAATCTTTCTGTCAATGCAATTTTTCAGGAAAATAGATTTGTAAAGTCCAGTTATTGTTCTTTATGTTATTGATGGGGGCTTCCTTCTTAACTTTTTGTTCATATGGGATGGAACATCAAGTGCAGTAACTGATACCATGGTTTGAATAATTAACAGAATTGTATTGTCAGTGGTCAAGAACTGAAGCAAATATTACAAACACAGAGAAGCTATTATATGAATAATAATTATTATACGCATAATTTGCAATGATTTTACAATAACTCTCCACATATTCTTTTTATTATCTCTGAATTGCCATGTATTTTTTAGATAGTGCAGTGGATTTCCAATTGATTTTTCACAGTTCGAAATTTAGTTTGCCTTCTCCACTCAAGGCTAGAGAGTCCAGTCTACCCTACTATGGACTGATACATGCCTTTTCTAAGGACATATGTGTGTAGCATATGTTACTAAGAGAATATCGTTATATGTATAATGTAAATGGATTGCTAATTAATTTACTATCACATTCTATCAGAAATCAAGAAGAACCTGTTTTTATATTCTTTTGTCAGAAATAAATCTGAATTACTAAAAAAAATAGGGTTAGATTGATAAATCTTTTTAAAAATGTCAACAAAAAGGACACTTATATTTAGAATCAGAAAAGGTAGAAATTTCTAGGGCATATAAGGAAAGAAGGGCTAGAAAATTTAACACTCACAGGACATATTGAATGCAAGGGGTACAGAGAAAAGCAGTGAATAACCTACGTAATGAAATTGTGTAAATGGTTGGCAGAACAGGGATTTTTTTTATCATTTCACCCCCAGCAAAACAATAATGCCATTAATATGCAAGTGGTTACTGAGTGTGAAAGAATAAAATAAAAGGAAAACATTAAGGAGAGAAAACAATAAAGGAAGAGAAATCAAGAAGACAATAAGTAATGATTGACACTGCATTTTAATTTTTTGGAGATCAAAGTTGGCTGGAAAACAAGAAGCTGGAAGAGAGTTTACAAATAAGAAACTGTTTGCATAGAACTTACAGTCATATTTAGCCAATTCAACTGTAAACGGATGAAAGATCATAGCCAATCTAGTACTGCACTTAAATTCATAAAGTCTTGGTACGATAGGGGAAAATTCATCAGAACATTTACCATGAAAGTATTTATAGAAAAGGCACAGGGAAGTGGTGGGAAAGTGACTGAAGATGAAATGCCAGGTCATTGCAGATTTTTCTTTGAATTTTATCATGAACTAGCAGTAGAGCCCGGCGTTGCCCGGGGATGTAACAGTAAGAGATAGATCAAGTATCGACCATCATAAAGCCTGAAAAATAAAATTGACAAAGATTATTGTTTAAGGTTGATGGACACGCATGTCTTAATTAGATTTTTCTTTTTTTTTTTTTTTTACGAATTGGTCAAACCCAAACTCAAACAAAAACATTGTTTTCAATTGTTATGAGTCTACCGATTGAATAGAATTTTATTATAAACAGTTGTCTTGTAAATGGAATTTTTAAAGCATTCTGAATGTAAAAATAAAGAAAAAACTGTGCAAGACAATAAGAAACACTACCTGCCAAAAAAAAAAGTGAAGTTTTGTTGAAATCGGTTGAAAAATGTAGGAAATCCGATCCTATATATAAACACACACACACACACAACCTGGGTTTTGTAATAAGTATAACTCGATATGAGTTGTCCCCCTTTCATTCTCGTGACGGTGATGCCTCTTAATTGTGTTTTCAAATTGATTTTGTGCAAAAACAATTGTGTTTTTCCAATTTTTGGCACTGTCAGAACCACCGCACAGTAATTTTACATAATCCTGTGAAGTTTTGTTGAAATCAGTTGAAAAATGTAGGAAATCCGATCCAATATATAAACGAACAGACACACACACACACACACAACCTGAGTTTTATAATAAGTATGATTTCTAAATATATAACAAAGGCACCAAACTATATGTGGCAAGAATAAATGAGGCATGGATAAATGATAGATTTATCAATATGTAAGATAGATTCTGGACATTAGGAGAGATTGCAAAAAGATAAACATTGCTAGGAACTTAAAACGACAGGAAGAAATTTTTGAGAATAGTGACTGCCCACATCCTGAAAGGACACGGTACATAGAAAAAGAATGATTCTATTATTGAAATGCATTTAAAAATTAAGATGAATGTAATTGTCTTTGATCAAGAATTAATGTCAGTGCTACAAAATAATAATACTATAAGTTTTATGTAAAGATTACTTCTAAGGATTTTCTATAAAAATCCAGTGATAATCAGCCAGAACATTAATGTCAGTATTACTGATAAAATAGGCATTACTGTATGTATAATAATTGCATCTTTAATGTTAGATAGGAATTTTATTAGGTTTTATAAAGTAACATATTTTTTTAAATTAATGTTTTTAGAATGTAGCTTTTTGTAATTGATTTCTTTTCTATGGCTTATCAATCAATTACAGATTATTTAAAACCAGAAAATAGTTTTAGATTGTAAGAAATTTTTTTGAGACAATAATGGTTCAGTGATGCAAGTCTTTATTCGTACCTTCCCCAAGGGTATTTGCATGTAAGTGAATATAATGAACACAACTGGAATTGAAACTTGGCTCTCTGATTAACAATTCTGAGCCATCATCCATTACACCATCTACACATCCAATCTTACAGGACTTGGTATTGCCAAACAGTCATTTAGGTACTGATCAGGTTCTTAACCTCAGTGAACAGGAACTACTGTTTCAACATGAAATGACCATATGTCTATAATGCAGGAAAATAATCAACAATATCATTGCATTTCTAAAATTATGTCCAGTCAAGTGATGTCGCTTGCAGAGAAACTAATTCTTTTGCTAAATATTGTTAGCGTAGCGGTAATGTTTTTTTTTTTTTTCTTTTTTGTAAGTGTGTGTATGCCGCCTTAATTAAATTCACTTCTGTTAATATCATTAGCTATTAATCATTTCTAGTTTTTCTCTCCCCATTTTTAACATAGCAATTAATAAAGCATATCATGGAAAGAGGCAGGTGGTAAAGAAGATGAAGTTTGCTTGTTTTTCATTTTTGTTGCTTAGATCACATAGAGTGATTTTTTTTTCTCAAAATGACTTCTCCAGCTAAAAATGTAAAACCAATTTTTTTTTTTTTTTTCACTCAATGAGGTATTTTCTGTTAATATTATATTAATGGTCCTATTTAATTCATTAACATCCTTTGAATTTTAATTTTCACATGTCCAAATAAAATATTTAACCTGAAAAATATCTTAAAATAAACTTTAAAAAATCTTGAAATGTTTTTAATCTTGTAGACAAATATACAGATAGGCAGATCAAAAAAAATATTAAGAGGGTTATAGGAAAGCAGTGCCTCAGTCACTTAATGTAAATGAATGGTGAAACAAGACTTAGGAGAGATAGTAAAAATGTGTAATTTATTCAGAGCTACAAAGGACAGGAAATTGTGGAGAGCCATGATCGACTATATCCTTAAGGGATATGGCACATAAAAGAAGAATGCCAATTTTAGCTCATTCCTGTTCAATAAGAGTTTAAGAATTTCACTACATCAGTCAAAAACTGAACACACTATCACAAGGTAATAGCAATACTTTTACACAAATTTTATTAAAAAACAAAAATTACCAATGCATACACTATGATATTATAACATAATAACCAATTCATACAAGATATCCCATCAGTGAAAATGGACATCTAAAGATGCCCAAAGAGGATACACAGTTAAAATGTGTTGATAATAATATCTAAAGGAAAGGTGTGAAACCATACTTCAATTAAATCAAAGCAGCTCATAATTTCTCATTTATTAAACAATTCATATACAATCTTCTTAATCATTTCAACTCGAGCAAGGCAATAAAGCAATAAATAAGATGCAAGAAGTTAGAAGAGTGTTCCCCAAGTGAGTTCTATTAGCATAGAACTTATGGTTACATGTAGCTATTTCAACTATAAAATGATGAGTATTTGCCGCCAATTGAGTACTTTATTTTCAATTGTTTCACACCAAACAAGGCAATAAAGCCACACCAATAAAATGCAAGATGTCTCTGTGTGTGAGATAAAATAAGAAAAAAAAAATATCTGGGTCAGATAATAATAAAAAAATGAGGAATTAAGAAGATAGAAGGTAATGATTGACATTGTATTTAAATGTAGATCAAAGTTGACTGGAAAGCAAGAAGGCAAAAGAAAGTTCCTCAAACAAGAAATGTGAGAGCTCTGTTAGCATAGAACTTAGTTACATCCAGCCATTTCATATGTAAAATGATGAGACCTTGCCACCAACCTAGTACTTTTTTAATCATTTCACCTGAGACAAAGGTCATAATACAATTAGGATACAGGTGGTGGCAAGGAGTGAAAGAGGTTAAGTTCTATAGATTTGACATGCACTTAAAATCACAATAGCTTCCAGAGTTACAAAATAACAATCACTATCTTAACATAATTCAACAACAATTTCATTCTATTAAAGAATATCTGTTTTAAAAAAGTAAGCAATTGAGAAAGATACTAAATAAAACTATGAAGTTTAGCTGTTTGTTTTATAGATTATACTATTGTGCTGAACCTCATGAAATGCCTGTTTTTTCTCATGTAGGTTGTTATAATTCTGAGTAAATAATTATAACCCCCCCCCTAACATTTATATATAGAAAAATACTCATAAAAATGAGTAACAGCAAGATGTAGAAACAACAAAATGAGTATGAATTATTATCTAGTTGTTATGTGTTGTTGGTGACACAAGGGACAGTAATATTGAGTAAAATTGTGAGTTTAGAGTCAAATGTAGAGGAAATATGGAGCAGAATCTGACAGAATGATGAAAAGAATAAATAAAGTGTATAGAGGCTATCTTGTATGTTTTTTATAGATGAATGGCCAGATAATTTACAGGACAAATGACACAGTAGATAAAGGTGTTTGTTAGATCCAGTGACAGGACCCAAAGAGTGTTAGTTCAATACCCGGTTAAGGCAGTGAAGAACTTTCAGAGGAAAAATTAACAGGAGATAACTGACATCCATTAAAAATGGAATGTGGAGCTAGAACAGTCTACCCCCGTGAGCAAAATAAAAGGTTCAATTTGACATTCCAACCACCTGAAGAAGGCTGAAGCGCTACAATAGACGAAACGTTGTAATAAATATGGCGACAAAAATGAGGACAATAGTACGAATAATGTAAATAATGTACATAATACCTCATCTCAGAAATATAGACAGATACAGATAATTTAGTTAGAAGAATACAAGAAGGGTCTGGGGTTTTTTCCCTCAAATTTTTGTTGAGCGCTAAAGATAAGTGTTACTATTATGGCCTGGAAAAGGAAAAGGAGATGAAATTCATTCATTTTTATAGACATGACACCATGAGAGTATAATTGATTTTTTAATTATGTATTTCTTTATAGATATGACACTGAATCAGAGAAAAGCTTAAAAATCATCTATAATCAGAGCGAAATAAGTCAATATTAATTATCATTTATGGTTCATTATTAAATTGAAAGGAAAATTTTCATGTTACTATCAACTATTTCCCTTATGGCAAAAATAAATTTCTCCCAATCTGTAGGGAAAATTGTGTTTGTTATCCCAACTTATATTCACAAGAAAGTCATTTAGTAGTTGAACAATCAGTAATGTGAGGCTCACCCTGGCAAGGAGATTCCCAACTAGCATCCAGTTGGCAGACAAAAATAAAGTGGGTTGTAACTTAATAGAGATTCATGGTATACTGATGGGTATTTATTGAGCACAGTATCCACACTGGAATCAGAAGCCAATTAGGATGCGCATAATAGGCCTGTCTGGGTTTCAGAATGGAATCTTCCAGGCTGCCATATACATTCTACACTTGCTCAGTAAGACTCAACTTCTATTACAGTTGAGTATTATTCTTTGCTACTACCAAACTCTACTTGGTGCTGTGAAGAGTTTTTATAGTTATCAAACAATTATAAAAACCGAACACTTCCTGTTTTCTCTCTCTGTACTTTGCTTTCCTGCCCATCATGCTGTTGCTACAACACCCATGAGGAACTTCTCCTCTTAGTCACTGAACTTGTGGGCATACGTGTTACCCATACAATCCCTAATTTTTAATGTTATTCTTTCTCTTGCATGCATATTAGTGTATTTTCTCTACCTTGTTACTCAGTTACATAAAAACAAAAAAATATATAAGATGGCTGTGTTGAAATTTATTCTATTTCCTTGCACCTGTCATTTACATGTGAAAATTTTGTTTGTCAATTCTTTTAGTCTAATGAGCAATGCTGCAACACACCCTGATACAAGTTACTACTAAAAACTATTCATCTGTTAAGTTACTGGACTTTCCACCTGCGGAACATAAATAATAAAAATATAATATAAGTATTCATACTACACGTTAATAAAAAGATGACAGTTTATCAGGTATTTGGGAAAATAAAAAATAGCTGTACAGTTAGTGCTGAATGACTGCAGCTGGTGATTTCTGTAGCCTCAGGAGTAAAGCAGCTGCCATGTTAATGCAAAGTTCCAAGGATAAGGGTTGTGCAAGTTTTATTGCAGGATTATTCTTTATTAATGTCTATAGAATAAGATCATGAGGAATATGATAAAGTTTTTGCAATTAAGATGAAATAATCTAGTTTAAAAAAATTAATAACTGACAATCTAAAATTAAAAAAATAATATTCCACCATCTGTTGAAATCACTCAACCAGGAAATAAGGAACTTTGATCACTATCAATTTTTTCATACTGTTTGAAAAAGCACTCCATCCTTCAGTAGATATACTTTGCTTGGTTCCAAAATCAGACATATGATGAATATATTAAGGGACACACTTTCTTTGTGTTTCCTCTTTCTTCATTTTCTTTCTTTCTTTATTTAGACTGAGTCCTGTCACAACTGAGAAATAGTGGGAAAGAATCTGTGTCACTTGACAACTAGAGAGATTGACCTCCTAAGGGAGTAAGTAAAAGTTGGTCACCTAAGCTTATGTGACATGCACCATTAAGTGAGATTTTAAACTGTAATTTCAGTTTCCCAATAATCTCTGACCATGACTGGTCACAAGTAAATAGACTCTCATTGTGCGCTCATTACAAATACACCTATAAATGTATTCTATTACTTGTTGTACAAAGAATAAGGAAATATTATTCCTGAAGATCTTAAATTTATTCAACTAGTCAATGTGTAGTAAATGAAAAGATATTCTTCAGGACCATTGATTTATTTGGCTACTTCATTTGTAGAAAATAAGAGAATATTATACCCGAAGATATCATCTCAATTTCATCATTGAATTAATTCAATTACCAGTAAGGAAATTAAATACACATACCATTCCAGAGTCATCCATCTTATATTGCAGAAAGAAGCTCTGACATTTATTTGGGGATTTTAAAGAGATTCTGTTTTATTGAACATTGGAACTTACAAATTCACGAAACTTGAATGCTTGAACACGCAGTATCCGATAAGTGACTTTATTGATTTTATGTCTGTATTCCCATACTCTTTCCATATTCTGTTGTTTTTATTACATAAAATTATTTACAAACATTCGTCTTGTGTTTGTTGTTCATCAACACCTGTGCCCTATTTGAACAAACCCATCTTTTCTTTTTATTTAATCTGGGGGTGCATATCTCTATGTTGCAAATTTGTAACAATATATATATATATATATATATATATATATATATATATATATATATATATATATATATGTGAAAATATATAGAAAATAGGAAAGAACTGGTTAAGTAAATAATCCAAAGTTCTTTAGTATTTTTGTTATTATTTTTTAAAAATAGTGCTCGATACAAAAGTAGAACATAAATATAATTATTTATTTAAAAATATGATTCCAACATGCTACATAAGAGTTCTTAAATTGAATTAAAGTAAGCTCTGTTCCATCTTCAAGCAAAATTTTTGATTCCCAAAAAAATTTTGCTTAAAGATGGAACAGAGCTTACTTTAATTCAATTTAATTCAAATAGTTATATTGAAGTTTTCGGCTCTTGTTTTGAAACATGAGAACTCTTATGTAGCGTGTTGGAATCATTTTTAAATAAATAATTATATATGTATGTATGTATGTATGTATGTATTGAAAAGAAAGACAATTAAAATAATTCTCCAGGTTACCTATTAAGTTGAATAAGATTCTTGTCCAAATCCTGTTAAGTTTTTCAGTTACCAAGAATGAAAATGAAACTCACCTGAAAAAGAAAAGAAAAAAATGTCTGATTTACATTCAAATTCAGGAGAGAATAAATCAGGAAAAAAGAAAATGTTTAGCAGATATTTTTCTCTCTATTAAAAAAAAGCTGACAAAAGGACAGGAATTGTGAAAAGACAAATCTTGATAAGAGAAACAATGTATAGAAAGTTGTGGCAAGACATTATCACTTATATCCTGAGGGGACATGGCATATAGAAGATTCTTACATTGAATCTGTGGTTTTTCCGTAAGGGATTGAACTCCCCAAATTCCAGTAAATCAGATGTATTTTATGATCTTTTATGTTTTAATCTACAAGGCCATGTGCCTCTTCAAGTATGAAGACAAACCTCTGAAGAATGCCAGAAGTAGTGAGTAATGTGAGTATAACATACGAGTGAACATGCTGGTCAGAATGGAAAAGAATTAATAATGATATTTATTCTGAATAATTCATGTAATAATCATTTTTTTCTCTTTCTATTATGGAAATTTTAATATAAACATAAAATTATATTAACATAGAATATTGTTGACAGTTACAAAGCAGTAATTATTGATTATGTAGATACAACTAATTTTATGATTTTTCGTCATCTCACGTCAAATTTTCTCACACAAACCAGACTGATTTTACCAATCGAGACTTTATTAAAAAAAGACAATACTGATAAAAAAGCAAAGAAATAATTTAATACTTGACAAAATTAAATAGAAAAGTATAAAGCAAAATTGTCTAATATTTTGAATACTTTTAGAAAATTATGATTGCATTCTTTTTCATTATTAATATTAGAATGTGAAATAAAAGGGATTATTTATATAATAACTCTTATTAAAAATTATAACTGGAATTTTTATTAAATTCATGATAAATAATCTTATTTTGTGTTGTGACCCTTTATGTTAAAATTAATAAATTAAAAATATTTCAATATTCAGTCAGTTATGTGCAATACTGATTTTTTCCCTGCAGTAGGTTGACATTTCTTTCTGCAGTAGACCAGTTGCCAACCAAGGCCACAGAAGTCGGTCTGTCCTGCAATTTACCTATAGCTGGGGGGAGAAGAAGAGGATTTGTATCTTTCCCAAGAGTATTGGCACAAAAGTGAATGTAATGGATTCGACTGGAATTTGAACTCAGCTCTCAGATTCCTCAATTCAAGCCACTATCCATTACTCTACCTTAACAAATTAAAAACATGTATATGAAATTTATGCTTAGGCAATCGTGTCTCTTTTGATTCATGACTGATAAAGCAGAAGATTTTTCCCAATAAGTGGCCATTTCTTTCTGTAGCAGATTGGTTGCCAGCCAAGGCTATAGGATCCAGTCTGTCCTACTACTCATAGCAGGGGAGGAGAAATGAATTCATTTCTTTCCCAAGGGTATTTGTGCATAAATGAATGCAACCAATTCAACTGGAATTTGAACTTGGCTCTCAGATATCTATTTTCTGTATCTATTTCACAGGAGAAATTGATCAATTTCATTTGTTTACTTAGTGACCTCAGAGCCATTAGGATATGTAACCCAGAATACTTAGGTGAAAAAGAGAAATACATTGAGAAAGCATTTCGACTTCTTCATTAGCCACATTCTCAATGCTGGAAAGTGATCTTAATAAAATCCAAAAAATTAGACACCATCTATTGCACTTCTAACAACAAAAAATTCTTAATCTTACTCTCTAGCACTCTTTCAACAAAATTTGTAAATAAACTAGTTATACCTAATACTAGGATCTTTACCACCACAGAGAAGAAAATAAATCCATCACCAATTCAAATGCTGGTACTTATCAAATCAATTGCTTATAATGTAAAAATGTTTATGTCAGAGAGACATCACAAAATTTAAAAGCCTGTATCTATGAACATAGGAGAGATTTATGTTTAAACAACCATTTAAACTCTTGTAATACACAGGAACAAAACTGGCCATAAGTTTGAATTTACAAATGCCACCCTAATTAAAAAACAATTCTTTACACCAAAAGTACTTTGTAGGCCTACTAAATACAATATTACCAACTATAAACACACATCAAAATCATTATATTACATCACCAACCTTTATTGAATCTATTCTTAAAGAATCTAATGCATGTTTATCTAAAACAAATGATACGCACGTAAAAACATTCCCAAACCAACAAACAGTTTCTACTAGATATACGCACACACTTATGAATATACATAATCATCTGAATTCCATAAAGACAAACTAGAATTATTATACAGTTACATACATAAATCAGTCTTTATTGTTTTTCAGTTAGTCTTAGAATCTGTTAATTTCTTGACATGTCATCTCTCCTCGAATTTAGAATGCCACAAAATATGCTAATAACTGTTTAACAAGTCGAATGCATTTGAAATATGATTAACAAATGGAAATCAAAAACACAAATGTAAAAATACCAGAATTTTCTTTCATTTTCATAATATCTCATTTTCTGATGAAACTTTAATAAAAGTGAAACATGTTAGATTGGTAAACACTTTCTATTTGCTCTTTATCTTACCATTACTCCATTATAGGGATAGTTTAAAATCTGCAATATTTTTTAAGATGAAAGGAAAAACCATGCTTTTAAGAACTGCTTATCTTCAGCTTTAGAATTAACAATAGAAAATTCAAAAATTTCCATATGCAGGAAAATAAAATATTGTAATATACAATGGTGAGAATAATTATGAAAACTTACAGGATAATAAATGATTTCCATTTGTGAAAAAGCCTGAAGAAAGTCTTTGTTCTAAGAGATGCTGATCTGCAGTGATCTACTAGGATCAGCTTAAAAAGATGACTTTGTATTCAGTATCATGCCAGAACCTCAGAGAAGTCAGGTGCATCAGAATGTGGTTGTGGAGGGTGACCTCATAGACAACAGGTACAGATAAATATATCAGGGAATGTCACTGGCTTCCCCCAACATGTAAACAGGTGGTTGATCCAGCTGCAATTCAGGATTCATACCTTACATGTTTAATAAATTATATATATATATATATATATATATATATATATATATACACACACACACATATATATATATATATATATATATATATATATGATGGATTCTCCTGTTATATTCAACATATAAGGGTCAAGCAGCTCAGTTCCTAGGAATCGACAGCCCAGATGTCAGCACACATGATTTGATTATTGTGGTGGAGGCTTTGTGCAGAACCAACCACACTTTTTGAAAGACCAAATACAGGGACCTGGTGCACTATCTGCCATAAGGTTCACAAGTGACCCTTCACTGGTTTTGAATTCAGAGTTGTCCTTCTCCTAGGTCAATTGCCATCCAAGTCTATAAAACATAGTCTGTCCTGCTAATTGCTCATAGCTGGAGGGAGAAGAAGAGAGTTAATATGATTCCTAAGGGTATTAGCACATAAGTGAATGTATTGGATTTGACTGTAATTCGAACTCTTCTCTCCAATTCCTCAATCCAAGCCACTACCTACTACTCCACAGTACCTCCATATATATATATATATATATATATATATATATATATATATATATATATATATATATATAAAAAATGTTAAATGTACGATTGATTAATTTTTTTTTTTGTTTTTTAATTGATCATTTTTTTTTATCAGTAAATCATTATTATTTCCCCCCAAAACTCTTACAACATAAAAACATTTTCTGGCTTTAAATAACCTGTTACTGACTTACTGACCCTGAAGTGTGTGTGTGCATATATATAAGTTTACATCTGAAATGGTTAGATGTAACTAAGTTTTATCCTAATAATTTCTTCTCTTGCCTTTCTCACTTGTGGAACTCTCTTCTGGTCTCTGACTCCACACTCAATTTTCATCACTAGTTTAAATGCAGTATCACACGTTATCTTCTTGTTTCTTAATTTATGTACTTTTATTGTTCTTACTTTGTAATAATGTTTTATTTTCTCATATTCTTTCACACTCAATAACCACTTGTGTCTTAGTGGCTTTATAACCTTACTTGGGATGAAATGATTAAAAAGCAAAAAATTAATCAGTCAATCAATCATTTAACATTATAAATATATAATTTGCTAATTATATATATTTAAGGTTGATAATATCATACATTAGTCAAAATAGAGTGATAGAACTCAAACTCTGAATGAATTGTTGAATAAAGTTTATGACCTTTTTTTGAAAATGATAGATAATGAGGAAAGCTTCAAGTTTGTTAAATTGCACTTTTCCCTTCCAAAGTAAAAGAATAAACTGTAAAGCAGTTCTGCTTGACAAAATTACACAATATTTCTATTTCATTCTTTGGTGGAAAATCATAAAAAGACTTTAAAAAAATCCAAATGAAAAAAAAATGAAAAACTATGAAAAATATAAAAACTATAAAAAAAAAAAAAAAAAAAAAAAAAATGAAGAAAATGTAAAGAAGGAAAAAACAAAAAAAAAATAATGCACAAAAACAGTAAATAATCGAAAAACAAAATCAATAACCCTGACATTTGGTCCTGATTTCAAGAAACAGACTGTCTAAATATCAAGTTATTAAAATGATTACAAAATCATTTTTAATATAATAGATGCACTGAAGTACACATTAATTAGGTGTTCTATCTTCATATATAAAGGGCAACACATGTGTGTATGTGCACACCTGTATTTCTTCTAGGAATATCTTCTAAGATATTCACAGATATTTCCAAATTTCACCAAATAAAAAAAAAACTTTTGTCTTCTGAATTTCTGAGATAAAAACACTAATTAGTCAACAAATTGTTCTGACTATTATCATCGTCATCATTTTTTTTTTCTTAAATCATAGTTCAGTCAACAAATCTGTGTATAATGGAGACTGATTCCAGTAAGAAGAATGAAAGCAAATTCCATGTGGTAGATGAAAACAGAAATGCAATCAGTTTTACTTCTTTATAAGCCATGTCGTTTTAGGATATAGTTGATCATGGTTCTTCATGACTTCTTGTGTCTTATTTGCTCTAAGTAACACTTTTCCCTTTAATCACTTTTTTTGTCCTTTTTCAGTCATCCATTTGCACAGACTTGTTAACTAGATTCACATTTATTCTCTTCCTTCTAATATGTCTTGTGTGTGTTAACATTTTCTCAGCTGTTTTTCATTGTGATATATTTGAGAAATTTCACTTATCTCTTTCTTATTATGACTGTAAGTGTCTTTGTAGTTTGCTATTTCCCTTAAAACTTTCATTTTTCACTTGTTTTTCCTTTGATACTTTGCCATTACTAAGGAATTAAAAAAAAATATTTGTATGTTTTGTTATTTGATCAGATTTTGAGAAGTGGTTCAAGCCAAAATACTATTCAGGAAAGTCTTGCACATTTTATAAAAATAATTCATACACCAAATATTTACATCTTAAAAGGAAATGCATCACAATTTACATGCAGACTATTGTCATCATCATTGTTGCTAATGTCATATTTTAGCATTTTAGACAGAAACTGCAACAAAATATCTGTAAAAATTGTCCAATATTCTTAGGTCTGTTTTTTACCTTTTGTTTAAAACAGTTCACTTTTAAGAAATAGATTTTGTGATGAGGAGAAACAGATTGGCGATGGAAAGAATTTAATAAAAAGTTTAAATCATGGATTCATTTTTTAAAGATAACAGTGCCATAGAATATTTGTATTACCCTCTGATCTTTCCAGGTGAAATAAGATTGGTTAATTTTATAGATACAGATATACACTGTTAAAATATCATCTGGTCTGTTAATCCAAAATGATACATACTTCTTGAATTCTCGTCTGGCCTGTTAATTCAAAAAGATGCTGAATTATCATCTGATCAGTTAATTCAAACAGACTCATGTTTTTGAATTATCATCTGGTCAGTTATCCAAAAAGATTCACTTTGTTGAATGATCATCTAGCTAGTTAATCTGAAAAGTTTAATGCTTTTTAAATCATGTCCAGTTAATCCAAAAAGATTAAAGTTGTTGAATTATCAACTGTTGAATTAATTCAAAGAGATTTTTTATTATTGAATTAATAGTTTAGTTTGAGGAAATTTGGAGAATTTACAAGAATATGGAAAGCACTGGCATATATTAAAAATGTTTCCGACTGAAGTGTGATGTTGAGGCTTTATTATCAAAACCTGGTAAGACAACATCAGAAAGAAAGAACTAAGATCCTTGAAGGTTAGAGAGAGGTTGCAATTGCTATTCCTCTTTCAGTACAAAGAATGATTCAAGGCTGATAATCATGTGCAGTATGAATGAATTGATCAGAGTTAATGGTAATGATGTTTAATCTGTCACGTTATACTTCCTCATCTGATGAAGGTGTTGTTGGCAAGCTAATTTTCAAAGCAAATTGGACATAAACTGTTCAGAAAGGAACTTATCACATGACGTAGTAGATCATTAATATTCCAATCAATGACAGTAACATAAAACTTTAAAGATGTCTTGCTATGATGTTTTAACACCATGAAATACAGTTTCCTCAAATCATATGCAGTTTTGACATACTTGAGACTTGCCACAACGGTAAATGACGTCTAGCATTCTTATCCTATAAAGGCATCACAGAATGCCTAAGAGCTCCAAATAGATATGGAAACACCTTTCTAATATTTGTTTGTGTAGCAAAGACACAAATTTTATAAAACGTGGTGGGTGTTTATGCAACTTGTGATAAAAAAAAAAAATTGGTAGGTTTTATTAAGCACACATTACAAAATATTCATTTCTTCTAATAATTACATATGAAAGCATCGATCAATAAGTTCATAGCCTAATATACAGTTATTATATAATGATTAATGTTATACAATAAATGTCAGAATTTATTTCTTAAAGTTTCTACTTTTCAGGGATTTGATAAGTCAGTCATCCCTGAATCATGACTTGAATATCAACGTCTTTAAATTTGTCAAAATGCTATTTTCAAATGAATGACTTACCTGACAGGCCTGAATATGATTTTATCTAATATTGTAAATTTACTTCTATGGGATATCTTACCTGAATATGATCTTATCTAATATTGTAAATTTACTTCTATGGGATATCTTACCTGAATATGATCTTATCTAATATTGTAAATTTACTTCTATGGGATATCTTACCTGAATATGATCTTATCTAATATTGTAAATTTACTTCTATGGGATATCTTACCTGAATATGATCTTATCTAATATTGTAAATTTACTTCTATGTGACAACTTATCTGACAGGCCTGAATGTGAACCTATCTAGTATTGTAAATTTCAATCTATGGGATGACTGTCCTCATGACCATAAGTTGAGTAATCCATTAGCCATATGCACTGCAGCCATAGTAGCAGTAGTGCGTCTTGGGCAAGATAGCCTGATGGAATCCAACCGCCTCCTGGTTGGTTTGAATTCATGGTTTTCCTTCTCCTAGAGAAGTTACCAAACAAATCTAGAGACCTAGTCTGTCCTGCTATTTATCCATAGCTGGAGGGAGAAGAGATGAGTTCATACCTTTCCCAAAGGAATTTGTACTTCAGTGAATGTAATGAACTTGACTGGAATTCGAACATTCCTCTCTAATTTCCCATTCAGAGTTGCTACCCATTACACTAACGTGCATACAAATGACTGACCTAAAAGGCCTGAATGTCACCCTATCTAAGATTGTAAATTTAATTCTCTCAGATGACTGATCAGATGAGCCTGAATGTCAATCAATGTGAGATTGTAAATTTACTTGAATGGTTCTGAATTAAAAACTAGCCCGGCTAAAATTCTCCCAAGAGAGAAAGTCACTATTCTCTCCGAACAAATTGCTATTTTCTAATCTTTCCCTTGAGATAATTCAGAATGTAACTAGAAAAAGGAGAATACATTTAAAAACAATGTAAATTGTATTGTAATTAGATTTTAAATGCATTTTCTTCCTTAGTTTTATAAAATACCTTTTTACCACTGATTCTTAAGACTATCTAATATTATTATTATTTAACCTAACTGACATCAGGTTAAACTCAGATTAGAAAAGTTTGTTCAAAACATTCAGATATCTTAAGGTCTTGATTATTCTAGCAGATCCAAAAAAGTGACAAACCATAAAGGAGAAAAATTCCTCATTTTCATTATTCTGACTTTTATTAAAAAATTACTTTTAATTTTAAATTGAATATTATCAATGCTTGGCCACATAACTCCTCATACTGCAACCCCCTTGATTATTATGCGTGGGGTGCAGTTGAGCAAGAGACCAACAAATTTCCTTGTAATACCAAAGATGATTAGAAGACAAGGGTTATGGCAGCATTCACCAACTTAAACAAGGAGACTGTCCAGAAGAGTTGCAGGAGATTTTGTAATCATCTGCTAAGAAAGTTGGTTCACTGTCATGCTAGAAAATTCTTCTCTCCATAATCTATCTTGCATATCTACCAGTCCCCCATGCTTAGAATATTGCTGCCACATATGGTCCATTGCTCTTTAGAGATCCTTGATAAAATCCAAAGAAGAATCAGTAACATTATTGGCCTCAATCTAGTGTCTTGGCTTCAGTCACATTCCCACCATCGTAAAGTTGTCTCCATGTACATTTTCTATAAATACTTTCATGGTAATTGTTCAGATGAGCTCTTTGCAATAGTACATAGACTTTATGATGAGGTCTCATCATTTTACAGTTGAGCTGGCTAGATGTAAACGTAAGTTCTATGCTAACAGTTTCTTTTCTCATTTGCGGAACTCTTCTGTCTCCATGCCTTCCAGTAAATTTCAATGTTCAAAAATTTAAATGCAATGTCAATCACTATCTTTTGTCCTGTTGGTTACTCTTCATTTGTTTGCATTCTTTAATAATGTTTCTGTTTTCTAATTCTTCCACACCAAGTGTCTTAGTGGTTTTACTGCTTTACTTGGGTTTATTAGATAAGTAGGACCCTCCAGAACTGTTGCTATGTTACACACATCACTGTTATCACTGCTGAAACAGAAAGCTAAATATTTAACTTTTAAATATTATATTAAGAAAAAGCTAATGTTTGCAAAGTTAGAAAAGTTCTTTTGTAATAAGTTCTCTTCTAGAGAAACTTACTTTCAGATGAAAGCCTAAGGGAGATCATTTTCAAATTTTATCTTCACTATTCTTGCAGAGGAGCCAAACTGTTTCAGAAATCTTTGCATTGTAAACGTTTTGCAAATTTTGCTTCATGATGAGATAAATAGAAATAGATGGTTAGTGTGGCTTTGATCTGGGCTTGAACACTGATCATTTTTGTTCATAGGAAATATAAAAACAGCTCAACCATGAAAGGATTCTTAAGAGCACCAACACTAATATAAACTAGAATCCAGCCAATACAAGGCTCGAGAGCCATGTAGAAGGTTATGGCTAAAATAGGTACAATAAATAATGAATGTGGTATAAATGAAACAGAAGATGGTAGGAATTATTATGAGAATTAATAAAGACCAACTCCTGGCACGAAAGCAACCATACGAGAGTTTGCTCATAAAATCACAGGTCTTAAAAAAAAAAAATATGTCCAAGTAGTACTTTCTTCCTACATTTGGAATACTGAAGAAATAAGTGATTAAAGTGTCTGGAAATAGTATGGCGTCACCAAGATTTAAATGTCTCAACTACCTCTTCATTGTACCATGTCACTTCAGGATGTTAGCAATCATGATTCTCCACAATTTCTTGTCCGAGGTACTAAATTCTGTCTTTTTGTTATCTCTATAAAATTGCTCTGCCATTCATTTACTCATGCTTGCTAGGTGGTTTATATTTTCCTCTGTTCTGCCTATCGTCAATCTAACGTATAATTTAAGAATTTCCAAAACCATCTTTCCACATTATATGCTCCAGAAATTTAAATTGTCTCTTCTTGATGTTAAATATAAGTGTAATAGAATATGGAGTTTATTTTTACATATTATGGTAATTTACACATATATGGACTCTCCCAGCTATAAATAGGAGCAAATACTGACTTTTGGAGAGGGAAGTTTCCATCAGTCAGCTCTAACTGTCGGACCGAACATTCTTGCTGTAACACTCTCGTTTGTATATGTTTGTATTACTGTTTCTGTTAATATATTTGTTTAACTCAATTCTTCTCTTGTGTTTTTATTTCTGGCCCTAACAAAGCCACAACAGTGCATTTACCATGAAAATAATGACAGTGCAGCTTGTAACATTGTGTCTGTGCAAAGGAAGCTGCAAATGAGAGAATAAGTCTTCCAAAACAAGATCACATAAATGCTTTTGAATGCTATCAAGTCTGGAAAGTAAGTATTGAGCAGCTTCATCCCAGATATGACTGCAATACTTAGTTTGATGAGGATACTTTCAACTTGATGTGATTATTCTATGTTTCAAGTTTACAGGTTAGATTTTTGTAGTGTGTAGGACAATATACTTAACTTTTGTTCAGTATTAATGTTAATGCTTGTAGTTTTCAGCCATTGGAAAATAGAAATGTCAGACAAGAGAAAAAAGTCTGAAGCAAAAATAAGAAAGATTCATTAAGACAAGACAATAGAAAATAATTTTAATAATTTGTTTAACTTTTTGCTTTCAATTTAAATTAAAACCTGCCACTTCAAGATAACCGTTTGTGTAAAATGTTAACAAAAGGTGTTACAAACCTCTTAAAATTGACAGATCATGAATGATTATATATATAAGGTTGGTGCAAAAATAATGAGGTAATAATGTCGTTTTTGACGTTAAAAAATACGTCAAAAAACGACATTATTACGTCATTATTTTTGCACCAACCTTATATATATATATATATATATATATATATATATATATATATATATATTTATTTCTGAAACGAGGTATTGTAATTATTTACATGGTTTGGACTGTTGTCCTTATCTTTGTTGCTATATTCACAATGTTTTGGCAGTACCCTACAACATAACTACTACCCTGCGTACATGGTAGCAGCTCCAACAAATTGGGATAGAAGGGTAGAAGAGGATAACAACACTCAGAAAACAGCTTTGATCTGCCTACCCAGTGTGAAGGGATTATCGGAAAAAATACCAAAGATCTGTGGTCTATATAACATCAGGACAATCTTCAAAAGTGGTTCAACACTTCAGATACCTCTGCCAAGTAAAAGCTTCCCCAGAGAAGAGAACATGACTAAGGACTGTGTGTATGCCATCACTGGACTTACTGGAATCAACTAACATTTGAACAATTTCTTCACTCATTAAGTCCAGAAAAGAAAATACTTGTTCATATAAAAGAAAAATACATAAGAACCTTAACAAAAGTACACTGTCAGTTTTAATTAATAAAATATAAAGTTAAAAGCTATACATGTTATTTTTACTATTGTGTTTTACACATGTATTGAGCACTTTTTAATACTACTGTTTCCTGGTCTGATTCAACCTTTTATGTATAATGTACATATAACATACACATAGATTCATCCATAAAAGATTAGTTAAGTTAGTAAGAAAAAGAAATAAAAAAGGGAAAAATTAAATTTCATGAATAGAATGAGTTATAAGCCCCAAACATTTCTCAAAATCTGATTATATGACTAAACATCTGATTGGTTGGGCCAAGAACATCTAAGAAACTTGTGTGTGTTTGTGTGCATACATGTGAACATGCACACAAACATATAAATGCAAAAACATATACATTGGTGGGTGTTGATAATTCCTTGGTTTGACCCACTTTTCAAAATTAGTATTTCAATAACCAAACAACAGAATATTTATTTGGGGATGTGGATCAGACCAATAACTTTTCAACTTATAATTGTTAGATGTGATTAGTAGAAAAATAAATAATTAAAAAAAAGAAAAAGAAAAAAAGGGTAGATTATTAAGAAAGAAGTGATATAGATATGCTGATATGAAGATATTTGTTGAAAGAGCTGGAATCGGTGCAGAGTAAGAATTCAAATGAGAAAGAATATCTTCTTAGAGGAGAAAGATATTCTGCGATGCCTTTGTAGCATATTTATTCTCAAGTCGAGTGTACTATGTTGCCACAGCAACCTATATTTATTGAACTGGATTTCTATTTTACCTTTTTATTATTATTATTTTTTTTTTTTTATATATGAAAGTTATTGATTAGGTTATTGATCTGTGCAAAGCTATTGAAAACAGCGTACAGAATCTATCATCATTGTCTATTGTAACAATGTAAGATTTGTTAAGTGATGGTAGCTATGAATGAGCATTTATGTATTTATATATACATTTGCATATATCTCTCAGTCATATATATATATATATATATATATATATATATATATATATATATATATATATATATATATGAGAGAGAAGACAGAAAGAGATTAAATAATCAGAATATTACAGAATATAAGATGAAAGGGAATGTTATGAATTCATTTTTTTGATGTGTATAAAATCATATATACAGGGTGTGGCAGAAATACCTCCCACATAATGCAAAGGCATTAGCAAGATGAAGTCAGCATTGTATTAATGTCTTACTATTAAGTGGGAGGTATTTTTTCCACATCCTGTATATAACAGCATAAATGCTCCACTCTCTTGATTTCTACTTTTTTTTTTCTTTGAAAATAACTAAAAGTCATTACACACAATTTTGGAAAGTTCATTTACAGTTTCCATTAAGATATGAATGATTTGACACAAGGAGATTCTCACTTAAAACCTTAGCAGACATTCCTTGATTGTCATATTTAATAAAACTTCTAAATATTCTCCTCCTCCCTTTAAGAAGTAGGCCATCTTTCCTTCCAGTCTTTTTGTGATTCTGAGTATGTGTTTTTTTTTTTTATAACCCTCCTCATCCCTACCATTTACACAAGCTTATTACGTAGGTGTATTTGGTGCTTTCTTCTGTTGCTATTGCCTTCAATATAACCTGTGTGTGCCAAATTCTTCAAACCCTATTTCCTTGTTATGGGCCCTAGAAATTCCAGCTGTCCCTTTCTTAGTGTGAACATCTTTTTTGCTTCCATTTTCTTAAAATTTTGTTGTTGCTCATGGTTCAGTCTGGTATTCTCAACATCCTTCTGTAGAAGGATATTTCTGTTGCATAAAGTCATTTCTTCATTTGTGACAAAATTGTCCAATATTCATTTTGTTTTGTGGATCTGTCTAAGTATACTATGCTTAAAAGATATTCCGCCACACACACAATATATATAACATCAGATATGAAAAATATATCTGTGGTGGCAATATTAATATGACAAGATTTTATATACACAGAAAGAATAACAACAGTTAACTCAACTTTTTAAAATAATAATAATGCTAACAGCAGCATCAATTCACTTTCATCTAATGTATTAAAAACTGACGTCAGCATACTCTATAGTTTTCCTTTCCTTAGCATTGAGAAATTTTTGAATATTTTTTTAATGTTTTTAATTCAAATTTCAGAAAATGTTATTTTTTTTTCCAATAATGCTTTTTATGTGCATATAAATTCAGGTTTCTCAATATATATTTCTGAATTTGCTTTAGATAAACTTCCACAAGAAAAGAAACATGAAGAGAAAAGGTATTTCCTATATATATATATATATATATATATATATATATATATATACACACACACACACAGATACATAAAGTTAGATCAATATGTATGTAACCTGATACTGGATTACTCAAAGACCTTTTCACTATCTTGAACTTCCTGATGACTTGACCAGGAATGTTGCATAGAGCAAAACAATTGATTTGTTAAAGGTGAAAGTGACTGAAGACTATATTGTATGTAGAAGGGCTTCATGGTTGCCTACCCTACTGCATTTGGAACATAAGAATAGGAAATACCATGCAGGAAAACGGTTGACTGATTTTCTCTTTCAATCATGAAAATATGCCAATTGCTATTTGTAGCATTGCTGCAGTAATGCTTAACCCAGGTTCCAGCTATTCATAATAAAGAATCCTGTTTGAATCCCATCAATACTGGTAGATAAATTTTTCTTTTGTAAATATAATTTAGATTTGGATGTTGAATGCTATTTTGAATTTAGCCAAGATTTACTTCATTCTGCTTTCTCCCAATAAACATGTCTTCACAGAACTAGATGGGGAACAGAAAATAGTAGCCGAGTAGCTTGGCTAATTTTCAGCAAAGCAAACCACACAGATATTTAAAAACACACATGTAGTACAAATGTCTATGCATGCACATATAATGTATTCATACACACATAACTGCATATGTTACTGTTTGTAAATATATCTATATATGCTGCTAGATTTTATGCTGCACAATCTGAATTTCACAGGTGGCAGGAAACTGATAGTCACCATGCAGTATTGATTTTTTATGTACACAATGTCTGTATCTAGAAATTCTTTATCAGGGATATTGAGCACTTGTTCCTCATAAATACTGCACATTTGAAACAATATATACAGACATGGTGATACATATATTTATACACGTGAGTGTGTATATATATATATATATATATATATATATATATATTTGCACATACATATATATAATAATAAAATAACAATGACACCTATTGATATAAATAAGATTATGCTTTCAATCAAGATATCACTTGTCAATGATCTCTTGAAGTTTTTCATATCTGCATGCAGTTTTGTATCGAAAGGTAAACAGAGAATTTATTAGAAAGGGTTTTTATTAATCTGACAGATTTTTATCACTTTAAATGCTATTATTATTGGATATTCATATTTGAGCAGATGCTTTGTTTATATATTAAACAGTATATTTATATATTTTTGTCTACTGGTATGAAAATTTTGAGAAATCTTATTAGATAAAGACTCACGCTGAATAATATCAACTATGAACATGGCCACAATGTGCTGAAAATTAAAAAAAATCCTCTAACTCTAGATACATACATAAAGAAAATCCATAGATTCTGTTAAAATTAGAAAATAAAAAACATCTTCGATAATGGCTAAAAAATTGCTCAGATATGCTGAACATTTGGACAGTTTTTACACATTTTATGTTATGAAAAGAAAACACTTATATGAACACAAGAAAAATTAAATAAGATTGTTAATTGCAGTAACTTGTCAGCCATCTTTAATGAAACATGTATAAAAGAGAGATTACTGCCCCTATATATATATATATATATATATATATATATATATATATATATATGAATAATAATAATAATAGCTGGCCAGTTGTATTTGAGGATACCGGTCTACTAAGGTGGCTAGCCAATCCTTATTGCAGATGCTCACTCAGGCACATTTGCATTTGTTCAACACCCACAAAGCCAACCTATGGTGTATGCTGTAACTATGCAGAGCAGACCTTAGTTACAGTTTCTGGTAGAG
>OZ010571.1:92883340-92920840 GCA_963932145.1 Acanthosepion lycidas | reverse complement strand
CACCATCTTATTGTATTTATGATCTGTAGACAGGTGAGACAAAAACACAAATGAACAGCTTCACCAAATAGCAAAAATCTCATATCACTTGAACACTAAAATTGGTAGAATATGTAACTAGAAGAGAATACTGATATGATCAAGATGCGGACTTTCTACACTGCCTTAAACCATAGGTTTGGAAGGAAACTCCCATCAGTACTAGAAAGTGCAATAATATCTAATGGACTTGAGAAGCCTATTTACTTGAAAAACTGAAGAAAAACCTTTTTATAAATTTCAGGTGACATCAATACTGTTTGGTCAATGAGTTCTGAATGTTTCCTGTAGAGAAATGGTTAATTCTGCCATTACCTGCCAAGCAATTATATTTGGAAGTAAAATTGATATATACAAGTAACTTGGGTAGAAAAATATGAGTGTTGGTGGTGTTGAACTTCATGATCAATTGGGGTTAATTTTGGAGAAGCAGAAAGAATTTGTGCCTGTCAAAGTCAATAAACTTTAGTTAGATGCAAGTTTAGAAAAAGAAATGGATTATGACAGTTCAGAACTGTCACAATTAGCATTCAGTCATTGACAAGTCCATGATTTTTTTTTTGGTTTATAGTCAAATAATTGAACCAAACAGAAAATTTTTATTTAGACAGACAAGATATTTGGCCATGAGGAACTTTATTTATTATACTGTTCTTGAAATTATGGCAATGGTATTTTTACATAGAATTTGCAAAATGATGGTTATATATTTTAAATGATTCTGCATTACTTCTACATTTTTAAATTATACAATTATGTATATTGCTTCCAATTCCTGGATTTCAAAAATATATTTAGCAGAACTTTCAAGGCCTTTACTAGGACCTCTCACTATATATATATATATATATATATATATATATATATATATATATATATATAAAATAAATAAATGGGCACTGAGGTCAACACCTAGTGGCAACAGTATTTCCTGCTTGAACACAATCTTCAGGCCTTGTGTTTTGTCTCAGCTATTTATATATACTAGTAAATGTTGCATTATGACTAATAAGATGTATGTTACTATCCTAACAGTTATTGTGTAGGTGTTAATGGTTATGTTTCAAGTTATTCTAGAATCTATCAAGCAGGAATTATTGTAATCCCTAATGTTGTTATTTGTAGCTATTTTATAGTTCATACCCAGATGTACTCAAGGACACATGGCAGAGTGGATAAAGGTGTTGGTTAGATCCAGTGACACGACCCAAAGAGTGTGAGTTCAATACCCGGTTAAGGCAGTGGAGAACTTTCAGAGGGGAATTAACAGGAGATAACTGATAACTGACATCCATTAAAAAACATGGCATGTGGAACTAGAACAGCCTACCCCATTGAGAGAAATAAAGGGTTCAGTTCGACATTCCAACCACCTGAAGAAGGCCAAGCGTAATAAATATGGCAACAAAGATGAGGGCAATAGTCTGAATAATGTAAATAGTGTACATAATACCTCATCTTAGAAATATATACAGCTCTTTCTATCAAGAAATACTCAAAGTATCTGAAGTCATTAAAGGCAACTTAGATTTAATAAAATATCTTTCACTATTATGCATGGCATTTTTAAAATGTACATAAAATATTTAAAATGTGTATGAAATAATTAAAATAAATATATAATATTAAATATTTAATAATTTCTTGTGTTGTCTATGTTAATCCTTTCTACACATGATGTCAATTATACAATACACTCTATTCAAATGTAATGTTCCCAAAAACGACAGTATGACTTGTCTTTTATGATACTGACAACATTATATCCTAATAATGACAAGCACTTGAACAAAAAAAGAACAAAACATGATCTTTGAACAGATTATCCACCATTCTGATCTGGATGTACAAGAATTTGAAAGAAATTTAAAACTGGAAAAAAAAATTGATAAAATATTAAAGAGATTTTGCTGGTTGTATTTTATAAAACTATGTTATTATATATATATATATATATATATATATACATATATATATATTCCCTGAGCCCCCACAACCATCAGTTGAACTGGCCTCAGTGTGAGCACCAATCCCTCTCTCTAGTGCAATGAGAAAGTGTGACCTTGGGAAGCTTTTCACCAAGGCTGGGCACCTCTCAATATAATTTTCCTCAGTTGTGACTGTTCTTTGATGGAAATTCCCCCGAGTACACTCTGCCCAAAGACAGAGATGCAATTGAGAGATAAGAAGTAATGTGTTACAAACTACTCGAGAGAGCAATTTACACACTAGGTATTTACTCTGTCTCTCTACTAAGACAAGTTGTGATATAAGGTTTTTTTTTTTTTTAAAAAGGTGGGTAGCTGAGTGTGTACACCCGGGCCAGGAACAAAAATTGCCTGCAGCCCCCCGCAAACATTGGTTGCCCTGGATTCAGTGCAAGCACTGATCCCTCTCTCTAGTGCAATGAGAGGGCACAGCTTCAGGCAGCTGTTTGCAAGGGCTAGACATGACTCAGTATAATTTTTCGCAGTTGTGACTGTCCTTTGATGGAGCCGCCCATAAGCACACTCTGCTGAAAGACACAGATGCAACTAAGAGATGATAAATAGATGTGTTACAAACCACTCGAGAGAGAGTAATTTGTATTTATTCAACGTACCACAGGGTCAGTTTAATGTGGTGAGCCTGAGGCTGTACACCCTGGCTAGGAACAAAAATTCCCAAGCACTCACATTGATCGGCTGTGCTGGCCTAGGTGCATGCACTGATCCCCAGCTGTCCCCAGCACTGGCACCTTTCAGTATAATTTTCCTCAGTTGCAACACTGTCTTTGACCCACTAAGACAAGTTGTGGCACAAGGTCATTTTTTAAGGTTGGGGGGACCCAAGCGCATGCACCCAGACAAGGAACAAAAATTGCCCGCAGTCCACACAACTGTCAATTGCATTGGCCTCTGTGTATCACCGATCCCTCTCCCTGTGCAATGAGATGGCACAGCCTTGGGCAGCTGTTCCCTAGGGCTGGACACCTCTCAGTATAATTTTCCTCAGTTGTGATTCTGTCCTTTGATGAAGCTGCCCCTGAGCACACTCTGCCCAAAGACAGAGATGCGACTGAGAGATGATATGCATTAGAAATTCCTCCAAGGAGGAATTTACACACTAAAATTTCAATATCTTGATTATATATCTACTTCTAGGCAATATCACTCTTTCAGTTTAGCTAATTTGCATACTGATTTTAAAAAAGTTTATTTCATTAAGTGTCCTTCATTACTGTTCTTTTATTCAAGGATTGTTTTGATTTTCATATCAAAAATAGTTCTGTTTAGGAATATTGTCTTATATAGTGCAGAAAAGTGTTTGAATTTTGCATTTTACTTGTCCTTCAACAAGTTGGCATCTATTTGTAAAACTTTCCTTAACTATAACAATCCATTTTATGAAAGAAATGTTCATTTAAAATTTTTCTCTCAAAAATTTCAAGTTGTGAATATATCTTACTTTGTGAAGTGATAGCGAGCAGACAAAGCCTTATAGTGGTCTATATAACTGTATATGAGGAAAATTTATTGATATTAAAATATTTGACTAAACCTTATATGTTCCATTTATTAGGTTGGTGCATATAATGTCGTTTTCTCACATATGTTACTATGTGAGAAAACGACATTATTTTTGCACCAACCTAATAACTACATCTAACTCAATCATATAAATATATCTGAATACATCTTTCCATACAATGTATAGAGGTTGACTGAAAAGTTCATAGGCTGACCAAAACATATATATAAGTAAACAAATCAGTTGGCAGACTAAAAAGACATGCAAGACTGCTATCAAAATTTCTCATCATTTTGAAAAAGAAATTATGTGCATTCATAAAATCATTATTCAATAATCCAAATATATTTCCTGGCTATCCATGACCTTATGCCTGATTTTAGATGACAGATGTGGAGAAATCACCACATGGGAAAACTTTCCAATTTCAGCTGTATAATCATTTATTTTGTCACAGTCACAGCAGGAGAACAGGTGTTGTCATGCATAAAAATCATTGAACAACTTCCTTGCCTAGGGAAAGGTTTTTCAGGTATCAAGATGTCATTTAAATAAGCCAATTGTAATTCTGAATAAAGAATTCCCTTTGACTCCCAGCAAACAGTGAGAAAAATGTTTTCTTTAATAGATCTGTCCTAGGTTAAGATGTTCAAGACATTCCTGGATCTTTGCCATGATTCTCTCCATTTTGTGTTCTTTGTTTATTGTTAGTTTATTATCTTTTATCAAAATAATTTGTTAAGGTTTATTTCAGCAGCAAGTATCCATCCAAACAGGCTTTATTAAATTTAGCTAACATGGTCTATCTGTTTTTATTGTATTTTTCCATTTATTTTCAATCTTAATTTTTTAAAATAATTCTTCTCAAAATACAAGGCGCAAGAGCCACTCAAGTTAGATTGTTACTGTTGTAAAGTAAGCAAAGAGTTTGAGACTGCAGGGAAACAGCTAACCGGTTCCTCTCCCAACAACTATGGAGATAATAAGGAAAGAGATGGGAGGTAACAAAAAATAGCACTGGCTCATGAACCACATCAACTTGAGGAACAAAATGATCACAGGATTGAATTCACAAGACACCATTTCTTGCCACCTGCTGAGCACTGTTTTCCCTCAGCTTTTATTAGCGTAAGGCATCTTACAAAAACCCAAATTTGCTTGGTGTTTGTGTTTCTAATTGAGTTAAACATATTTTTATTTTATCATTAGTTTTAGTGTTTAATAATAAATCATCTAAATATTATATATAATAAAATTTATATATCATTTCACAGTTGAAGTGGCTAGATGTAACCATAAGTTCTATGCTAACAGTTTCTTCCCCCCAACTCCTCACTTGTGGAAAACTCTTTTGGCTTCTTGCTTCCCAGTCAAATTTGATCTTCAAAAATTTGAATACAATGTTAATCATTATCTTCGGTCTTTTTAATTTTTGTTGCTTTATTGTCCTCTCTCCTTAATAGCAATTTTTTTCATAATCTCTAACTCTCAATAATTCCTTGTGTCCTAGTGGCTTTATTGCCTAGTTGAATAGTGATTTTAGAAGGGTAGCTTAGATGTGGCACAAGACCTAAAGTAGGGTGCACCCAGTGAAGATCGAACTCACTACACAGTCATAATTGATATAGCAAGACAAGCTTTTATATATATATATATATATATATATATATATATATATATACACACACACATGAATTTACTGACTGGAAGACTTGACAATGTTGCTTAAGTGCAGATTCAAGGTTTTCTGTTGCTAAATTCAGCATCTCAAACTCAGCATTTATCTAAAGTGAAATAGCAAATGTTGATGCCAGAGGAAAACTAGTGACTTATGTATGAAGCAAGCAAGCACAGGAAGACTGACTCACAGAGAGATGTTTGAATGGAGAGAAAAATAGAAATAAAAACAGACTGGAATTGGTAGAGTTTTGGTATAGAGAGATATGAACAGATCGAGATAGATAGGTTGATGGATAGAAACAAAGAAAGATAGGGTATATTTGAGTGTAATATATATATATATATATATATATATATATATATATATAGCAAAACATAGATAAATAGAAACAAAATAGACAGTGTGTGTGTGTGTATATATATATATATATATATATATATATATATATGTATATATATATATATATATATATATATATATATATATAAGAATCGGATGTGCAGTGAAGATCTCCAAAACTAAACTAAAGAAGATATATAAATATATAAATAGAAAAGAAGAAAAGCTAATCTCAAAATGAAATTACAAGGAAAAGATGTATACTGTTATGTATGAATTTATCGATCGGTCTATGTGCATGTATTTATGGAAATGGATATTATTATGTGCATTGCCAGCAGGTTAAAAAATATCAGTGCACACTTGTATGCATGCATTTATGCACATAAATATTGTGTTAGGATTCATATCATGTGACTGTGTGTTCTGAGAACAAAAAGAACTTTCATTGAGCTCAAAATACCTGTGGCTTCAAACTTGTAAATGAAGTGCTATTTGCAGTTCCTTTATGGAAGCAGATTTCTTATTTATCTAAAAATAAAAAGGGAAAATAAACCTCAGAAAATAATTGCTGCTCTTCACCAAAGGTTAGCTTCCTGAATTTGATGAATGAGAGATTCTGGAATGAGTTGGACAAGTACTGAAGAGGGTATTTTTATTTTTGAAGTTTAAATTTAGCCATGGAAACCGGATCTAATCCCCCAGCAAAGCTACATTTTGAAAGTTTAATTCATTTTAAACCAGGAGCAAAACAGTTGAGAAAGATGTAGGAATATTGCGTTGTGCTTATAATTTGTGAGAAAGAGATTAAAAATGTTTTATCTCAGTTTAAACAATAAAAATAAAAATGCAATAATCTCAGCCAGTAGGTAGTAATAAACTTGATATTTATTCAGCTTTGTTCATCATGGTGCAAAACTATATTCAGTGAAATAAAGTAAGAAGACTTTATTGCACCGATCTCCTTATGTGGTTCTTTCCTCCAATGTACCTTTGCATCCAGATATGTAAAGCTTCAAATGACTTCTTTTACGTGTTGTATCCTATCCAGACTTTGGCGATCATGGCCCTCCTCATCTTCCTGTAACTCTTAATAAGTTTTGTCTCTTTGTTATTTCTCCCAGTACCTTCTCTACCATCCATTTGTTCAAGCTCATCAAGTACATTATGGGCTGCTTTCCTCTGTCCCTCAATCTGTCTTGTGAGTGTCAGGTTTTCCAAGCATACCTTACTCATTATGCGATCCCAAAATTTCAGCTGTCTCTTTCTGATGTTATGTATAAGTTTCCTTTTTGTTTCCATTTTCTCCAAAGCCTTGTTGTTGATCACATGTTAAGTTCATGTCAGTATCAATATCTGTAGAAGCACATTTCCATTGCTTCAAGTCTCTTCTTCATTTTTTGAGGTGATTTCCCAGCATTCACAACCAGGAGGACATATATCATATAACAGTAAAGTGTACTTTTCTTTGCTTCTAACAAAATTTTCCTGTCTCTTAATACTCTGCTTAGCTTTTGGAATGCATCTTTGGCCATCCCAATACGTCTTCGGATCTCAGTGTTGCACTTTCCATCCTCTGTTAGAACACATCCCAGATATTTAAATTTATGTACTTGTTTGATTTTAGTATATATATACATATATATATATATATATATATATATATATATATATATATAAAGTGAACATAGAAGCCGATACTTAGAGGCGACAGTCTGTTTCATGCTAGATGCAATCGTCAGGCCACGAGTGCCTGCCGATTACATCTAGCTTGAAACTGTTGCCTCTAAGTGTTGACTTCTATGTTCGCTTGTATATTTATACACACTCTATCTCTGATATTGAGCACTATTCCATAAATATAGCACATTTTAAGAATATATTTCTTCGTTATATGACTTTTCATCTATAGAACAGTCAATAATAATTTCTGAGGAAATAGGGAAACAGGTACTGATTAAATATAGCATAAGTAATAAGAAATCTGATTATATAACATATATATATATATATATATATATATATATATATATATATATATTTATATATATATATATATATTACACACAGAGGCTCCCAAAAAAATTGACATCATTTTTTAGTCTAATAACATAGGCAATTCTTGCTCAAATGATCTCAAATTTTAATAAAATCTGTAAACTAAGTTGACTGTGCGGAATTATCTAAATGGGAATCTACTAGGAAAATGGTTTGCACATGCCAGTAATAATGATAATTAAAATGGCAACCATGTTCACCTGACATGACGTCTTGTTATTTTTTCTATGTGACTATGTGAAAGAACAGGTCTATATCACCACGCTTCATATAACTCTAAAGAAACTTAAGCAGAGAATAATAAAAGTATTAACCAAAAGAGTAGTTGCATTTTCTGTAAAACTTATTGGATATGTAGATATCCTGAAATGTTACAATGACCTTGAAATTCTCAAAATGAGATTTTCAAGTGGACCACATTTTTTTTTTTTTTTTTTTTTTTTTATCTCCATCTGAGCTTTGTTTTTTAGTGATTTTGGAAATTTACATCCATGGCACACAATCACTGAATTGTACTCCAAAACTCATATTGCTAAAAGTTTATTACATTCTACCTAACGATTAAGCTAAATCTGTCAAAGTATCAATATTATATTTTTAGATTGAAACAAAATTGAATCTAGATTAAACTTGAGAAGAGAATAAAAAAGTTACGATCAAATCAGAAAACTTAATATCTAATGTTAATAAAAATGATGGTGATATTGATGATTAAAAAATAAAAAGCAAATATCAATTTGAAATAAGAAAAATGAAATGCTTTTTCTCATCTCATAAATGATAAAACTCCTTTATTAAGTGAAATTTAAATCTCCACAAAAATGTATTTGTAAATGGTTAAGGAAATTCCTACTGTTTTTCATTTTTCATAAACATTCCATCAAAAGAAATGAAACAAATATACATGTACTTAAGACTTTCTCTGGCAAACTGCCCAGAATTTTGTACACTGAAAAGACTAAACTTTTCCAAGTTAAAATTAATTACTTCTGAAATGTAAAAAACAACTATTGAATATTTTGATATAAAAAAATACCTCATAACAAATGGAGATGCTTTAACATTCACATGAATATCACAAAAAACAATTCTGCAAATATTTTTTCTATCGGCAAACAACTATGACTTAATATGTAGAGAAAGAAAAAAATAATAATATGGATGAACTCCTAATGTCTTTCAAATAAGTCATTAAACAAAATACATGATCATTAAATTTCTCTGGTTTAATTTAAATATGGCAAAAAGTTTCAGAAAGCTTACTTTTAAGCATGCATCAATAACAAGTTAATTCTCTTTTGCCTTCTTTTTGTGCATCATATTCCTTCAAGAATTTTTCGACCATAACTCTCCACAACTTCCTGTAAGTAACTCTTACCCCTTCTGTCGTAACCTAGGGAAGGTTACTGAATGGAATAATCAAACAAAAGTTGGTAATGAACGATAATACTTAAGACAAGAACAACACATAAGATTCGCCAGCGGGCTATAGAAGAAGCAGTCAACTTCTAGAAGTGAGTCAAGTGAATTTCACAATGAATCACCAACTGCAGACCAACATAGAGTATTTCCTAATATATTTATGTGACTAGGGACATACCCACTATTGTCTGTAGATATGCTACAACACGTTTACTACAACTCTTTATCTATGTTCTACTTTCCATTCACATAAACTTTTCACTGGTTTCCCCTTGCTTCTCTTATATTCAGTATGTTCTGTGAGTGTTAAATTTTCAAGGCTGTCTTCCCTCATGATATATTCAAGAAATGTCATCTCTTTCAGATTGTATGGAAAAGCATCCTTGTAGTTTCTGTTTTTCATATAATTTCTTTGTTTCTCCTAAATTATGACTAGATATTCTTAGCATATATTTAAATCATATTTTAAGTGTTGTTACACAAACTGTATTCCTGAAGTTAAAAAATAAAATCTTAACCTTATGCCAGCCTTGAGTGTACAAACTATAGTTCAACTATGGTTCAATGGGTTCTTCAAAATAGGTTATAACTCAAAGAAAAAAAAATCTAATTTTCACTCACATTAAACATGGATTTAAGCATTACACTTACATGTAGCATAAAAAGACAACTAAAATTCCAGTGCACATCATGAGGAAGGAGGGCTTGGAAAATTTGATACACACAGGATATATTGAAATTGTTGGATTCCTGCCCCCTGATGATAATTACAGGCAGTGCAAGATTTGAAAGAATCCATCTCATCCATTTTCGGTGACTTTTCATAGCAAAAAAAATGTATGCTTTTCACTCCTGCAAATATATAAGTACCTCATCTACAGTTATTTCAAACTCTTCAAATTTAATTTAATTTCTCGTTTTGTAAAATGTTTTATCAATATATTTGCTAATATTTCTTAGTTTAAATTCTATGTCTTATTTTTTCCTTTTGATTTGCATGAGTTCAAAAATTGTTTGTGAGTCAAATTAATCAGGAGCATAAAAATCTCATGAAAGTTTTAAAGCCTTCAACAAAAGCTAGAGGGACAGAGGAAAGCAGCACATAACCTACCTAATGAGTCTGTGGAAATGGATGGCAGAACTGGGTTTTGGAAAGATAGTAAAGAGACAAAATTTGCCTAGAACTATAAAAGACAGGAAATTGCCAACACCAAATAAAATAATATTGGGTTGGAATAAAAATTTGTAGCATTTTTTTGATTTTGTTATCCTCAACAACTGCAGTTCTGCCAGAACATTGTTAGTCTTCTACATGAAAACTTTCCACTTTTCGAACCTAGTGAACCACTCAGCTATGGCACCATCTCCATAAATGGCACAATTTTTTTATGATTGTACAGTATTCTCAGATTTTTGTAAATAATGATGAAAATGCATTTCATATTATTCTATTTTCACTTTTAAAATAAAAAACGTTTAAATTTCAAAATCAATGCCCAAATCAGAGAAAGATGCATTGAAATTTCACCTTCTGAATGTGCTACACACACAGCTCACCATAACCACTACTGCTACAACATCACAGGAAAATGGTATCATAGAATCCTTGTTGCATTCAGAAATGCCCCCAATCACTGAGAATTCTTGAAAATGTGAAATGCAGCAAACAACTTGATTTCCCAGATGTTTTGGAAAACCTCTAACGTAATTCTCAACAGAGACAAAGTATTTGTTCCTACTATCATAAATGTCAGGTAAGGCAAAGCTCTTCATTACAATCTTTGTTTCTAACTTCAAGTTAGACTACAAAAGGTATCACCTCCTGACTTTTCATCTTTATGGAGCACAAATTTGGTAATATTTTTTTATCACAACACAGGAAGTCTCAAGACTTATCAAAAGCCTGAACCCTAGGAATGACACCAATCCAGATTGTTTTACTGAAAAATATTAGCCCTGAATTATCGCCAACAAAATTGTTCAAGCACTACTTAAAGGAGAAACCCTTCCCAAATCTTTGGAAGGTGTCAAGTGTATGCCCTGTTTTCAAGAAAACGGATGAACATTCATCTGTATCAGCCCATCATCGATATTAGTGCCATTAGCAAACTCTTTGAGGTTATCATCAACAAGAAGGTTGTTGGTAACCTTAACCTCTTGAATGACAAACAATATGGATTTCAGTCAGCTTGGTTCACTGCTGATATCCTGTCATTACTCACAAAATCAGTGAGACAGTAAATAAATCTTGAGTATGATTGTATTAGATATATTGAAGCCCTTTGACAAGGTGTGTTACAGAAGGTTGCTACCCAAGTCATACAGTTATGGAATGAATGGAAGAGTTTTCTCAATTATCAAGCCCTTCCTAACAGTTAGGTCTATCAATGTGGGTGTTAATAGCCAGCCCCTCAAGGTCCATGAGAACAATGCAGCTGTCTTCCAAGGCTCATGTCTTGTTCCAACCCTCTTTCTGCTTTATATTAATGACCTACCTAAAATTATACACCAATGTTTTGTAAATAACTGAGCAGATGATACAATGAAATACTCGATGACAAGAGCCAAGCAGCTGATCTCTCTGATCAAACTTTAATAGCTCAGTGGGGGAAAAACTGGTCATATAAAATGTCCTCAAAAACCAAACTAGTAACATTCTTTCATCAACTAGTGGACCATGAATTTTCCTCTATCCCAATGAATGGGTGTTCTCTCAAAGAGGCCTCTACTTTGAACGCCTATTGGGATTTTATTGCAGAGCTCAAGTGGAACTTGTATATATGATCCATCACTAAAGATGCTAGCAAAATGGTTGGTTTGCTGTACTGCTCCAGTTAGTACCTAACTTCTGCTATGCTCTATTTTTACAAAACCCAGATCAGTCTGAAAACAGAGGACTGCTGTCATGAGCTGCAGCTGCAGCTGCCCACTCTTCACTTTCCAGTCTGAATAGAGTCCAAAATCTTTTCTACAACCTTGTGGGTGATGAATTATTTTCTAGCCTACAACCCCTTTCTCACCGATGAAACATTGCAATCCTCTTTCTACACTATTGCCATAGCAAATGTTCAGACAAACAACATTGCTTAGGTCTCCCAGCTCTATCTCTGCCAGCTAAGACCAGCCATACTGTATACATTGAGGCGAAGTACCATAGTTTCCTTCTTATACCATTAGTGAGAAGTAAGTTCCAACTAAACAGCTTCTTTCCACAACCCACTTTGTGGAACTGAATCTCAAATGGCTGATTTCCCAAACATTGCAATCTTAGTATCTGTCTATATTTCTGAGATGAGGTACTATGTACACTATTTACATTATTCAGACTATTGTCCTCATCTTTGTTGCCATATTTATTACAATGTCCTCAAGGTCACATGGCACAGAGGATAAAGGCATTACTTAGATCCAGTGACAGGACCCGAAGAGTGCGAGTTCAATACCTGGTTAAGGCAGTGGAGAACTTGGAGGGGGAAATTAACAGGAGATAACTGATAACTGACATCCATCAGACATGGCATGTGGAACGAGAACAGTGTAGCCAGTGAGCAAAATAAAGGGTTCAGTTTGACATTCCAGCCACCTGAAGAAGGCCGAAGCATAGTGGCTGAAACGTGATAAATATTGCAATGTTAAGCTGCTCAAGTCGAGGGCTAACATTTTTCTTTCCCACATCTCCCTATAAACAGCACTTCTTATCTCTTAATGCTCACATGAGAAACTCATTCAGTAAACCTCTACCTCAAGTGGATCTTGCGCCTTGTATAGGAAGAACATTAGTAAAAAAAAAAAAAAAAAGTGAAGAAAAATGTATAGGATCATGCATAGCCGTGATTTTCAGGTCTACAGTTTTTAATTCAGAATTTTCATTCTAGGCTGGTTGCCACCCAAGTCTATAGAACCAAGTCTGCCCTGCTATTTAATCATAGCTGGGAAGAAGAATAAGATTCATACCTTTCCCAAAGCTATTAGAACATAAATGAATGCAATGAACTCAACTGGAATTTGCCCTCCAATTCCTCAATCCAAGCCGCTAACCTACCATGCCTCCTGGAAAATGTATATATTATATATACTCACATATCATGTGGCCATTGAAGGCCTAATTTTGAGGCTAATTTAACTGGTGTAAATGGATACATAATTTGGTTAATGGCATATCCAGGGCCTGCAGTATATATGCTTATTTTATATCTTTTTGTATGATGCAACCCCCTTAAAATTAGCTTTGAAATTAGGTATTCAAAAGTTGCATGACGTGATTATATACGGTACTTAATAAATTTCAGCCATGTGCAAAATAAATTTAAATGTTAAGATACCACCTATTGAAAAATGCTACAAACTTTTGTTCTAACCTAATATATTACATTTGTTTTTAGTATTTCTGTTAGTAGCCTGTTATTATGGGGTTAGTATATTACTTTTGATGTGATTAGTTTACTATATACATTAGTAATGAAATCAATTGTGTGAGTCACTTCCTGGCAAGTTATGATCTACGTCCAGTTTCTTCCCTAATTTTCTTTCACCTCCGACCAATTCTTACAAAGCGAAACGCCAATAGAGAATGGATGGGGAGAGCAGCTTTCTGGTGAAACTGGAAGCTTCTAGTCTTGAACCTGAACATTGACAGTGAATGTAGTCATCAACACCATCATAAAAGAGACGATCAGTAAAGAAGAAATTAAATTCTTGGATATAAGATAAAGCCAACGACTGTATACATATTTCTGTTAAAAGGAAACTTCAGTTCAGTAAGAAAATCTTTTGTCTTTGTAAATGAAAACGGTGAAAAGAGACAAAATTCTAAAAATGATCAAAACCATTCCGCCTTCCAAGGAACTACTGATACATTCATCGACTCAGATATCCATTTATTATTGAAATATACACTTCAAAGTTAATTTGGAACTCTTTGATAAGTAACAAAAAAAAAATAAAGTTGGCATCAAATTAGAATAGCTAAGGAAAAAATGTTTATCATTAGATTCATATCGACTGTTAGTTATAAAGGAAAATATCAAAAGTGTTTTTTTTAATTGAGGAAACTGATAGGTAATGCAGTTATTCATTTTAAAATAGTAATATAGGTAGAGGTATGATGCCAGCCTTCCCCCCATCTATAGGTTAAATAGTTGACTTGTAACTAGAAAAGCTATTGTTGGACTAAAAAAAAAAAATGGTTTTTGATGCAATATTTATTTACAAAAAAAAAAAAAAAAGAAAAAAAATTATTACAATCAAAAATGTGTTTCAGCTTTAAATAGCCCACAAGGGGTTGATAAGCAGTAAAAAATAAATCAATCATCTTGTACCATGTGGATATGATAATGGTTATCAATACAGAAAGCAGAAGAGGCAAATTATAACTGAGTATGTTACATTCACTTAACACAAATGCCCAAATGTGACTCATCAGATGTCAAAGTTCAATTGATATATGTCTGGGTATAGTGGTGACACCTACTATGACCTTAACATACTGCTATCATCGTATGATATTTACCAGAATTTATCATTGGTAGGCGTAATCTTAACAATATAAGACACTATGTTGATGGTTGACACAGAAAGAAAACTACCAGACATCCTAGACAGGATATTAAAAAACTGAGGAAAAGGAGTAACTGTCAACTACAACAATGTCGAAAGTATGATCATCAGGAAGATAAAAAGCCGAAGATGCGAGTTAAAATTGGAGATATCAACATCAAGCAGGGACAGAAAATTAAATATCTTGGCAGTGCTTTAACAGAAGATAGAAAATGTGACACCAAGATCTATTAACAAAAAAAAAAAAAAAAAAAAAAAAAAAAATGGATTCTAAAAGCTAAGCAAGGTGCTGAGAAAGAAAAAATTCAGTTACAAAGAAAAATGTGTGCTGAATGGCTATGTGTTATCTGTCCTCTTAGCAGAAGAAATGTGGTTCTATAGAATGATACTGAAAATTCTATGGATGGAGCAAGTAAGCAACATGAAAGTCTGAAAGAAAATGGCAACAGAAAGAACACATACTCATTATCAGGAAAAGACAGCTGAAATTCTTTGGATTGATAATGAAGAAGGACAGTTTGGAAAACTTAACCCACATGGTGCATATCAAGAGCAAAAGAGATAGGGGAAGGCATGAAAGTTACTCATCTGACAAGCATGTCCAAATGGATGGTGAAATGCGGGTGGACAGGATAGGAAATTATGGAGTACCATGTTCACCAATGATCTGAAGGAATGTGGCACAAAGAAGTCACCAGTTGTAATAAATTTGGTACGTGTTGCTACAAACTCTTCTTAACATGTCTTGTGACCATTTGTGTCCACATAATGGGTTCTGATTTTTCTTCCTTAACTTCAGAACAGGGACTAATTATGGCTCACCACAATCTCCTGGCCCTAACAGCTCAAAGCAATATTTAACTCTTTACCACCCTTTTGTTTCCATTCTGTCATCAGCTAACAGATATTTTACTCACTCTTTCCCCTTACTTCTCTTGCCTTCAATATGTCCTGTCAGTTTTTCAGCCCTCTTTCCTCATTAAGGGTCTCAGAAGTTTCAAATCTTTTGTGATTTTAAATATGCATGTTTTTGTTTCCATTTCCCAAAATATTTCCTTTTTGTTCATCTTTACAGTCAATGTAGAATCACATTTCTGGTACTTTAAGGCTCTTCTTCCTCTGACTAAGTCTTCTTCTGTATGCCTTCAGAAAAAGTGAGATCATGGCTCTCGATTGCTTCTTATCTTTGTAGCTATGAGCAATGATTGTCTTTTTACTATCCCTCCCTTTCCCTGTTCTGCCAACAATTTACACAAACTCCTTACATACATTACTCAATGGCTTCCTCTGTTCTTCAATATATCTGATATTACATACTCCAAGACCTCTTTTCTTTATTATGTGCCCTAGAAATCTCATCTGTCCCATTCTGATTCTGTGTCTAAGGATCCTTTTCATTTCCATTTTTTTTATAAGGTCTTTGTTACTTACATGCCCTGTCCATGATATTCTCAGCACCCTTATGAAGGCACACATCTATGTTGCTTCAAATCACCTTGTCTCTAAGGAGACAACCCTATATTCAGCGCCATATAGGACGACTGATATTGCATAACAGTTGAGCACACTTTTCTTTGAGTCAATTACAATGCAACATCGGAGTTCAGTATCACATTTTTGTCCTCTGTTAAAACACTGTCTAGATAATTAAATTTTGTACTCGTTTGATTTTGAAATCTTAAATTCATAGCTCTCATCTTGGGCTATTCTGATAATTGGCAATCATTTTTCCACACTTCCTTTGCTACAACTTCTGAATTCCTGCATTTTGTTTTTTTCCTGTTGCCTGCCATCAGCAGTGTCATTTGCACGTCTTACCTTGTTAAGATAGTAGCTGTCAATAATAAATCCTGGTAGAACTTCTAGTTCTCTTAGGATCACCTTACTCTGAAGGCTGTTTTCTTTCTGCTTTTAACATTGTGTTATCTGCATATTTCATGTTATTAAGATTGTGTCTGCCAATAATAAATCCGAGGGGGTCTTCAAGTTCCCTTACAATCACTGCACTGTGAAGGCTGAATAAATCTGGTGAGACGACACATCATTGTCTTATGCTACTTTCTATTTTTGTGGTTTTTCTGAATTCTATTTTCTATCCATGTGTAGCCATTTATTCCCAATATTAGTTCTGGATTATTCTAGTATCTTTCCAAAATAAATAATATTTTCCTATAATAATAATAATAATAATAATAATAAAAACAAAAAACTCTTCAGGTTACTTGAATCATAACAGCTGTCACTCACTTGTCAATGATTTATACACTTTGGCCTTTAGCCAAACAAAAATGGCAGTAGCAATGTGAACTATTCAACTCTTTTATTAATATCTGTCTAGAATTCTGAGATGAGGTATTGTAACTATTTACATTATTTGGACTGTTATCCTCATCTTTATTGTCATATTACCCCAGAACACATGGCCCAATGGATAAAGGTCTTGGTTGAAATAATCAAGTAACTTGACCCAAAGAGTTGTGAGTTCAATACCGGGCTACAGCTAAAGTGAACAAAAACTTGGAAAGTTGAGTTACTAAAGGGGAAGTAACAGAAAAGACATGGCATGTGGAATGAGAAAAAACTACTCCAGTGGACTAAATAAAGGATTTAGTTTAAAATTCCAACTTGAAGAAGGCTGGACTGTACAATGTCTAAAACATTGTGAATATGACCATAAAGATGAGGAAAACAGTCCAAACAATTCTGATGCAAATATTAACATTTGTCTCGAGCAAGCTGAGCGATTTCCTTTTTTTGTGTGAAACAGCAGTCTTCCGATTAGTGAAATAAAAATGATGTGTTTCAGTTGACAGATTGGTCGGCAAGGAAGTTTTTCTTCGGTGTCTCCACAATCTGCCACAAAGAAATAAGACAGCAGAGCAGATATTGGTATTCTGACAAGGCATTCTTGCCTTAAAGGATGATATTAAGTGAATTACCTTGATGCCAAGTTCTTTTATCTGAGACACAGTAATCTTCCAGTGAAATACCTTTATTCATCTATTTTCTTATGAGCAGAAAAGCCATTATAGAAAAATGTGTTAATTTATCACTATCACAAGACATCCTACCAGACAAGAAAGACAGGTCGGCAAATCTTTCCTGATTTTACTTTTATCCAAGAACAGATTGGATGAGAATAGAATATCAGAAAAAAAAGTTACTTGCAAATATGAAGGAGATTTGAAACATTCTAAGTCTGACCAAGAAGGAAATCCCCCCCACCTCCACCATACAGCTAAAACACTGAGATGATATCATTATTTACATTACTCACATATAGATTATTATCCTCATCATTGTTGTCATTAGCACAATGTTTCGGCCATTGTCCTCTCTAGACTTCATCAGGTTATTGCTGATTTGGATAAGCTTCAGGGAATTTTGAACTTCATCATTGTTGTCATTAGCACAATGTTTCGGCCATTGTCCTCTCTAGACTTCATCAGGTTATTGCTGATTCGGATAAGCTTCAGGGAATTTTGAACTGAACCCTTTATTTAACTTATAACGGTAGATTATTCCCATTCTGCTAACCATTTCTAATGATATCTTTTTTTTTTTAATCATATCACTCCAAGCAAGGTGGGAATGCTACTAGTACACAGGAGTTTACAGGGAGTGAATGTGAGAGAAAAGACTGAGTATTGGTAGTATTGAGGAAAGGACAAAAAATGAATGGGATTCAAGAAGATAGATGGCAACTGATGCTGCATTTATAATTTTGAAGATTGTAGTTATCAGGGAACGAAATAAACAGAAATTGAAATTTACAAGAGTATTTTTTTGTATCAGAATGTGCTTTTACTGTAATGTGAAATGTTTCATCTTTAAAGGTATTCTTCATCTGAATGAGTCTTCTATGCACCATATCCCTTCAGGACAAGGGGATTGTAGCTCTCCACAGCTTTCTACCATTGCAGCTATGAGCAATGTTTGTCTTTTTACTATCCCTTCATTTCCCTGTTCTGCCAAACATTTGCTCAATGATTCAATGTATCTGCTATCATATAATCCAAGCCCTCTTTTCCTTATTAGGAAATTTCAAGTATTTCCTTTTTGTTCACCTTTACAATTAATTCATTCTTAGCATCCATCTATAGATCCACATCTAATATTTTAAGGTTCTTCTGCATCTTACTGAGTTTTCTTCTATGTGCCATATCCCGTTAGCAAAAGGGAGATTATTGTCCTTATTCATTTTGTTAATATCACAATGTTTCAGCCATTGTCCCCACTGGCTTTCATCAGGTTCTTGCCTGATTTGGATAATCTTCAGGGTATTTTGAACTGTACACTTTATTCAAACTATAATGGTAGACTGTTCCCATTCTACTAAAAAGTGGCAGTTGTTATAGTTATTCATTGTCCATACCTCCCATAATCACCTAGGGGGGGGGGGAATACCAAATGGCAAGAGATGGTATAGCTATTTTTAGCTTATAAAAATAGCTATACCATCGATAGTGGAAATAATCGATTTTTTCATGCTTCTACAGCAGTTTTCATGTAGTTTGTGGCTATTTTCTACTGGCCAGAATGAGAGCCTATAGTTGGCTGCCACGAATAGGCAGGAAGATTCTATAGGCCAGCATGAGAGCCAACAGCTGACTGACACAAATGTTAACTAGCATGCTAGCATGCAAAAAAAAAAAAAATCAATAGCTGCATTTGTCACAAGTGGGAAAAATTTAAATCTGCATGGCACTTTACTCCAATTGGCTCATTCGCTTGCTTAAACTCAATGTTGATTCTGATTCCGCAGAACTTGTTTGGGTGTGAAAAAGTATTGTTGTTAACATTCTTTTTTCATTCGGTTTTTCCAGTTACGAGTTCTTTTTTAAAGCTGATCGTTTTGTGTTCATTTTGTTTAGTTCTTTTTTCGTAACAGATTTGATATTTAGTATAGAGCTTAGAAAAAATTTGCAGTGTGAGATAGGCAAAAAGTAAGGCATGTAGCAACATCAGCACGGCAAAGGGCACTTCTTTAAAGGCAAGGAAAGGCAAAAATATTTTAAGTCAAGTGATAGCGATTGCTGTATATCGTACAATTTTTGTATCAAGCACGGGCAACGCTGGGCCATGCTGCTAGTATATATATATATCTACACACACACCTGGTGCAATAGCAAAATTGTCTAAATCAGGTAAAAGCAAAATTGTCCATTTGTTAGATTTGGCTTTGAAATGTTGTGTCTTAGAAATATTTAAACGTATCTTACTGGAATTCAAGGTTTTTATAACAATATTGTACTGTAATTTTAGCATTAAGGATGTATAATTACTTGCCAAGCTTAACAGAAGAATCATGATGAAATCAGTTATAAGCGAACATTAAATGTTCATCATAGCTAAGGATTGGAAGCTCTTGAAAGATTGAAATAACGTTCAAATATATATCTCCTTTTCCAGGATCATTTTCTACCTTATTCAAGATGATCTTCACCCTCTCTAACCTTCTAACTTTCTGTCCTGGAGTAACAAGGTGCTTCACAGATTTCACGTATGATTTCATTTCCAAGTCTTTTTCTCTGCTCTTTGGATTGTTATAGCAGAAACTTCTCTCTTACATGCCAAACGTCTTATGAACTGAGTTGGATCTTTTCTAACTGATCTCTTAAGCTTTAAGTTAAAATGATAACCCCTCTTCCTGTTGTGATCTCATGATCCAGTTTTCCACATTTTTAAACTTATTCATTGTTCACTTGATGGTTCTTGAATTAACATTGAAGATGTAAGCTAGAGTATGAATGTTGGTACCATTGCTGAAGGCCTGAATGATCTTTTTCCTCCCACCTTTGCTCATTTGGGAAGAGAGTGGGGCCAACAAAAAACGATTTTAACCCATTCTCTTTCTAGCTGAATAACTCAAAGTGTTTTTCAGTGATTCTTATGACAAACGGTGTCAAGGTGGCTAAATGTCATATCTGAAAACGTAAAAAATGAAGTTCATTTTATGCTTTTTTTTTTAGATATTAAATATTTCGTGGGATGGACAATTATGCTGTTACATGATTTGGACAATTTGGCTGTTACACCCGATATATATATACATATATATATATATATATATATATATATATATATATATATATATATATATATATGATTCACTACTGCATTGTGACTGTCAGTTTCATGGATTAAGTGATCCTTGGATTATGTTTATTTCCACAAATACTCTATAACCAATCTTGAGTATTCATCTCAAGAATAAATTTTCCAAAAGCATGCACACAGACACACATATATATATATATATATATATATATATATATATATATAGATATGAATATTTAGATTCTATCGAAATACAGATTATGAAACTTGCTTTCATGTATACAAGGATAGGAAAAACATGATGGAACATTTTGGATTTCCTCAATTTTGGATAATAATTTCCTGGAAAAGAATCAAATGTAGTTTGATTCAATAAATTACTACAGCAAAACTAGACAATCCTGCAGATATGAAAATGTAAAGAACTTTCATTCTAATAGGCAAATCTCTGAGATTTGTGCTTTTCATGGGAACCAAACTTTAAAAAAGAAAATAGATTTAATTGGAAGCTATAAATTCAGGCAAAATTATTTGATGCGGTTCTTATTAAAATGTAACCAAAATGGTTTCTTGCATATACCTGGGTCACCATCATATTTTTTAATCACAAGAAATTTCATAATAAAGTAAAGTAAACATTACAGAGTCATTAAATTAATTCTATATTTTTAAATAACAGATTAGGTTCAGGCATTTGTCATTTCCATTTTGGGGAACTAATTGTAATGAGAAATGTATTATTTTAACTACTAATGATGCACAACAGTTAAGAATTAATACTTTAATTTTTGCAATGGCAGAATACATGATGTTTTAAAGAAGAATGTTGTCTTACATGAAATCACAGGGCTGTATATAGCAAAAATAAGACAGGAAAAGATTTGGAGTTCAGCTGATCTGTTCTATTCTATCCAGCATATTCACCTGACCTTCCATCAACCTATTACATTTTTCATTAGCAGCCAAACACATTGATGGAGAAACTAGAATTTTCACATCAGAAATTGTGGAATTTTATTCAAAATGTATGAAACAGCTTTCTGATATGTGGCAATAACCCATTGCAAATAAATGTGAAGATATAATTGAATAAAATGTTAACTATTTTATTTTTTGAAGAATAAAATTATTAAAACAAAATGAAATTCTTTATGTTTCAACCTTATAGATACAATCCTATTCTTCAACAGAAGTCAATATTAACAGTTTCTCAAACAGATATATCCAAAATTTAGTTTAATCTGGAGCAGAAACACCAGAAAGAAATACCATATGAAAATTGAAGTTTCAGTTCTCTCAAATCATCTAGTGAAACTAGCTCATTAAATATCACTTTATACTAGCAATATGTCTGCATGTACAATCAAAATTGAGTTGCTTTTTTGTTCTGTTGAAAAATCAACCTTTAATTTCTATTTTGTTCCCTGTATGTATTTTGATTTCTGGGAAGTGTGATGGTTATTAGCACAGAAAATATAATTGGCATGTCAAGCTCATAACTATTTTTATATTAGCAACATTTAATATAAGAGGATATTACATTCATTGTCATCCTAATGCTCTTGCAAAAGACATCAATTCATATCTTCTCCTCAAAACTATGGGTTAAATATTAGAGTAGACAGATCTTGCTTGCTTTACAGGAGTTTATAAAGCAGTCTACTTGACTCATGATGCTTATGACTGGGCAGGATTTGCATGTTTCACAAACTTTAATACTGGCTTTGTCTTGTGTTTTTTTCTTTATTTTTGCAATAACAACATGCAATATGATTATTGACTGACAAGTCATCATTTTCTTTTGTACACAACTACACAAAAGGAGAGCAGGACACCGCCATCCAGCAAAGCTAATTTTAAATCCTGCATTTTTTTTTATATACTCACCACCATTAGCTATTTACTTTTGTCAGTCATAAATATGAACGTGCATGCTACACTTAAAAATTTTGCTTGTCAAACACACCACTGTTCTCACCACTTCTGAAACACATTAACCACTGCTTGTGTTCATGTTTACTGTTTGGTCACCATAAACATTCAGCAAGTGTCAGTGAATGCCAGCAGATCCATGTAAATTGTTTCATATGAAAAAATGCAATAGCATACTCCTGCTTCAGACATACTTTCCTGTAAAACACAGTTATGCAAGAAAACCAGTCCATTGTAATCAAAGCAAAACCAATTATTGCTTATTGACATTATGATTCATCTTCTATTGTTGAATATCATGGGTAGGGATGGATTATGACCGTTTGGAGTCTTTAGGCTAATGAAATTATCGGGACCCCTGAGATGGAACCACCCTCTAACTTGACTGCACTGTCTTGAATATTTTTACTGGTGATATATTTTAGTCATATTTACATAGCTTGAAATAAACTTATTGAAAATTAAGTAAACTAGAATATTTTTTTATCAATAAAAATATTCTTTAAGAAATACCACTATTTTACTATTTATGGCAAACCAAATTATGACATATTTCAACACAATCATGAAAAGGCCACAGTGTACAATGGCAGAAACATTGTGAATATGGCAATGAAGATGAGGATAACAGCAAGAATAATGCAAACAATCATAGTAAAAAATAATCAGCATTATAGCAAATATATGAGTTTGTGATATTGATATCATTTATGCTTATGAAACTATTTAGAATTTATAACATCTAGAAAATTAAAATCACTACATTAAAAAATTTCAATTTCCTAAACTAAATTCAAATATTTATCTACTTGAAACAATCACACAAACTAAAACATTCTTTTCCTCTTTTTGCTTCCTGCAAAGTTAAATACACATGAGTTTGTCATATTGATGTTATATAAGTTTATGAAACAATTTAGAAGTTATAACATCAGGAAAATTAAAATCAATGCTTTATAAAAGCTTGAGGGGCTGTAGTCTGCAGTATAAAGGATAATCCAGTCCTGGTCATGGGCCAATATAATAAGAGATTACTTTCAGAGTGATATTTGTATTTGAGAGAGTGTCAAAAACTTCTCGAATGATCAAGAGGCCCTTCCCATTAAAAAAAAATTCTATTGCTTATTTGTTCAGATTTTGTGATGTTGCACAGTGAGAACATCATTGAGATTATCATGTCCAACAGGATCTACCTACATAGGTAGATCCTTTTGGGCATGATAATCTCAACAGAGATATCTGTATGGGTAATACTATTAACTTTTATGACACTGCTGCTGCAAAATTTGTTCAAATACATATTGAATGTGGTCGTCACTCATAGAGAAACATCATTCATTACAAGTTATGCAACCTTTGTTCAAAAACTACAGCAAAAGAGGCTCGATATTGCTACATCTGTGTAAGACAATGTAAAACCCTGCAGGGCTAAAAAGTTCAAATTTACATGGTCCATCTCCGCAGCTGGATAAAGCAAGGTCACTGCTGAAAATCAAGTCACAACCATTATATATATTAAACAGCATATTTTATTACTATATTAACAAGCACAAGAATTATAATAATATAAAGAGCTTATCTCTAATGATACCAGAATATATTAATTATAAATTCTAATTCCAAGATTAATGAAGATATTTACATTCGACTGAAACAATCATCCATAAATGAAAAAAATTATGTACCTGCATTTCAGAATGTATATAAAAAAAATGACATGCTAACATATGTCTTGTTGCATTCTGCTGAATTGAATTTACCTTTAGAAAATATATCATAAACTTTGAAGACAATGTGATGCTAAAAAGATATTTAATTATGAAAATATTCTGAGTTAAACTGTAGAAAAGACAATATGTATAAAGGTAAAAGACAACAGGAAAATTACATTATTAGCCAACACATTTCGTCTGGACTTTTTAAGGCAAAAAAAATACAAAATTTATTGACAACAAAGTAAGTATTAACAACAAACAAAATGTCCTTGGTAACTAGAAGAATTTAGAAAATGCTACTGATTTAATGTTGTCAAAAATTACATTAAGTATTAGGTTGGGGCAAAAATAATGACGGTTTTTGACGTATTTTTTAACGTCAAAAACCGTCATTATTTTTGCACCAACCTAATACTTTCACGTGTAGAAATATTATTTTTATTGTTGTTTTGATGGATTCAAACATTTTCTTTCGATTTTCTGATATAGTTGCGTATGTTGGCTTGGGAGAGTAGTAATTCTGTTAGGAAAGGTGATATCGGGAGAAAACCTGGGCATAGATTAATATTTCAATAATATTCAATGGTGTCACTTTCAAACATTTTTGTTGTGAGTGAGCATTTTTAAAAATCAAAATTGTGGTTGAATTTATTTCTATGTATGACTAGTGCATTAGTTAAGTTGTTTTAATAATCTTTTCTCATTCCCACACCTGATAATATGGGATGTGTGGGAGGTGTAATGAATAATGACTCAGAATTGTTAATCAGAGAGCTGAGTTTTAATTCTCATTGGGTTTGTTATGAGCAAATACTCGTGAAACCACCATTTCTTTAATTAATGATATCATTTTCTATCACTAAACTATTATTAACTTTAAAAAATTCTTTGAAATTAAAAATATTTTCTGGCTGGCAATATACTGAAAAGGGTCGATAACCTATAAAAAACAAATCAATCAATTAATCATTTTTATACATACCATATGCTAAGATGTTACAGTGGTAAGATACAACTAATTAATTAGCTAGGTATTTCTTGGAAAAGAAAAATATTTGAGGATTTAATAGCTTACCGTACAAGCAAGTCCAAGTCATCAACCCTACAGTGTCATTTTTCTGTCACAAAAAATTATCACTTTTTAGACTTATTAAATATTTGTGATTATTATTAATTACAGTTTCAATAAGTTTAGCACACTGTAGTTGCATACCCAAGCCACAAAGAGTTAACAATAGTTCTATTAGGCTAAATAGTTTTTTCATTAGTACACAAAGTGTGATAATAAGGCTGGTAATCTTGGTGTACATATGAAGCATAACTGTTGGTCTGTATTACATGACTGCTGCTGGAGTTCAAAATGATAACATATGGTATGCTGAGATATTAGGTTGGTGCAAAAATAAAGACGTAATAATGTCGTTTTTTGACGTTAAAAAATAAGTCAAAAAAACGACATTATTACATCATTATTTTTGCACCAACCTAATAGTAGAAAACTGTCTACTAGTTATCACTAATACTTAAAAAGAAAAAAAGAGAAAAAAAACAATATATATGGTTAGATACTAATGGGATATATGGTACTTATTACATATAAATGATAATTTTAGGTTTATATTTTATGTCTGGGGGTCATGATTTCTTATATGCCATGATTGGGGTTTGTGAGAATTCTACAAATTTTTAGTGCTATGATGCACATGAGTTTTGAAGGTATTTTTCATGGAAAAAATACATCTTAGCATATTGGAAATATGGTATATATGTGTATATATCCAGTTTCAATGCCGCTATAATATGGCTTTATTTACTTGGTTCTGCCAAAACTAATGTCTTGTATTTGTACCACTGAGGTTGTTTCGGTTCAGATTTTTTGGAATCACATAGTACTATAAAATTTGCTCTAGCAAATTGAACAAGCCAAACAAGAAAGAAAAAATACAGATAAAACGTTTTAAAAGGAAATTGTTCATCATAGAAACTGGCAAAATTTGTGTGAGAAGGCCATCCAAAATTCACCTTTAACAAGGCAAGGAAGAATCATGGGGTCTTAACTAAATTAGTTATTTGTTTGTAGGTCATTCTAAGGAGTAAAAGAATGAAAAGTAAGAAGAAAAAGTAAAATATAATAAGGATAGTAAAGGAGGAGGAAAAAGAGAGAAAACATGGACACCAAAGAAAGAACTAAAAGAAACAAAAGCTAAGTGGAAGAAAAGAAAAATGTTAAGAGAGATGAAATGGGGAAAAAGAGAGAACTTTAACAGAAACCAAAGAAAGAAAGTAAGCAAGCAAAAACTAAGTGAAAAAAGAAATATGATGAGAGAGAAAAAAAAGAAAGAAATATGATGAGAGAGAGAGAAAAAAAAGAAAGAAATATGATGAGAGAGAGAGAAAAAAAAGAAAGAAATATGATGAGAGAGAGAGAAAAAAAGAAAGAAATATGATGAGAGAGAGAGAAAAAAAAGAAAGAAATATGATGAGAGAGAAGAAAAAAAGCACAAATATGATGAGAGAGAGAGAGAGAAACAGAAATATGATGAGAGAGAGAGAGAGAAACAGAAATATGATGATGAGAGAGAGAGAGAAACAGAAATATGATGAGAGAGAGAGAGAAACAGAAATATGATGAGAGAGAGAGAGAGAAACAGAAATATGATGAGAGAGAGAGAGAGAAACAGAAATATGATGAGAGAGAGAGAGAGAAACAGAAATATGATGAGAGAGAGAGAGAAACAGAAATATGAGAGGGAGAAAAACAGAAATATGATGAGAGAGGGAGAAAAACAGAAATATGACGAGAAAGGGAGAAAAACAGAAATATGATGAGAAAGGGAGAAAAACAGAAATATGATGAGAAAGGGAGAAAAACAGAAATATGATGAGAAAGGGAGAAAAACAGAAATATGATGAAAGAGAAAAAATAGGTTAAGAGTGAAGATAAGTTACATGGGTCACATGAAGGCCACTTAGTGATGTCACTTCATACAGTGATGATAGTGGCCAGTCAATTTCAGTTTGTTTACAGCAGCCAAATTGAGAGATTGCTTTTTTAGGCTGGGCCAAGGGGCCTTGGTATAGGCTAAATCTGCCTCCCCAGCAGCTTACAAGTCCATGGTACAGTTTCTATTTGGGCATATATCTTCCCCAGATACAGAAAGAAACTCCAGCTCACAGTCCTCAATTTGGGAAAAAACAAGACTAGCCATTTTCCCTTTGTGAAATATGTTCTTGCCTGGGACATAGAAGAATCAAGCCTATTTGAATCTGGAATTCTAATCATGGCTTCTCCAGACACAGGATTATCTCAGTATTTTATGTAAGACCTTTCCTTTTTGTTTCTCCTTGCACTGTGCTTGCTATGTGTTATGTTATTCCCAGTGTGCAATATATATGTAAATATAGTTTTGTGTATGTCTAAGTAGTATAAATGTCTCTCTGAGAACAAACCATGTTTGTCATTCCTCCTCTTTTCAGCCATTCCATTCCGTCCGTGAAATACAGTGTTATTATATCACAGATACAATAATGTCCATAATGGGGGAAAGTTCAAGTGGGAGAATAAATCTTTCCTTCATAGCTCCCCCCATTATAACATGAATAACTGAACTCTCTATCCTTAGTTAGCACCCATTCTCTCAGAAGGTCAAATCAAAATTTGTCTGGTATCAGATTAGCAACTCCTGCCTATAAAAATCTGCCTGTTACAGAAACAACTGCATCAATACTTAGTATGGTGAGTCTATGGCTCTTCACCCCTCAAAAGAGTGTAGTGTCTATATATATATATATATATATATATACCTTATGCAGTGGGACTAGGTGATGAAAATTTATATTATATGCTCAAGCAACAGAGGGATATTCTTCCAGTAATGCCTCTATCATGGAAGATGGATAAGATCATTAACTGGTGCCTCATGTGTCATCAGAAGTTCTGTGGGAGCAGGATCAATTTTTTGTTAAAAAACTTAGTCTTAAACTTCCATTCAAGCAGGTGTACAAATAAATATCTTATTAAAGAGTACACATATTTTGTGTCTACTGGGTTTGTCCATTTTTCTCTCCAAAATTACAAATTATCCTTTGCAAAAGCAGCAATTATTGATCAACATTATTTCTGGCTTTCTAAAGTTTCAATTCTCATAAGTTATCCTCCCAGGTGTGTAACTTTGAACACCTTTACATGTCACAACTCTCTCTTGTAAAAACTGTCACAAGTATATTGAATTTGTTTCTTACTGGGTGTTTCATGATTGTGATCTTGTAGCACACTATGTTGAACATAACAGTTTCAAGGTTATCAAAATGTCTTCCATCCAAATGGAATCATTAAAAGCAAGGAAAATAACATGACATGTTAAAGCAATGGCAGTGCATTTTGTAGGAGAATGAAGCATCCATTATTTACTCTTTGAAATGCCCTTTAGAAAACAGTCAAAAGATTTGCTTTCTGCAAAGTTGCAGATGAGCTGAAAAGACCTCATGATGAACAACATGGAGTGTTGGCATGCCAGTTCTCACTGTGTTAAGAAATTTGAAATAGAGTAAATGCCAAACTATTTTCAGCATTGTTTGATTTTCTTCCAGAAGTTAAGAAAAAGATAAAGCTGTAGGCTTCTTCAGGAAATTATTAAACCTATTTGGAATGATGTGCAGTTAGGTCATCGTGTACTGGATTTAAATGAAAGTAACTGTTTTAGTGCATTAGTATTGGTGGTAGTCATGATGGTGTTTTTGGTGGTGGTGATTGTGTGGGTGTTTGAAGCTCAAGATGTAAAGAAACTTTAAAAAAACAGAAAGAATATAGGGAAAAAAGAGAAGGAGGAGAAAGAAAATTAAGCAGATTCACAGAAAGAGAGACAGAGGTGGAATGATTAGCGAAGCAAAGAAAAAGTGAGCAGTGAAAGAGAGAGAGAGAGGGTGAAAGAGAAAGAAAGAAAGAAAGAAAGAATGAAATGACAGAGAAGAGAATTAAAAAAAAATGAGATGCCAGCCATATATCAGCTGATATGGATACCTGGGGTTCTATTATTTCATATTTGTATAGTTCTTTGCCAAGAGTCAATACTCGAGAAAATAATAGGTAGTTATAAAATAATGCATGGTTACAGAATAATTTTGGCAAAGGTTATTTCTGTCATTTTTATTAAATTTAGTATTGTATTCATCATCTTTGCAATTCCTATTACCAAAGTTTATATTTGTCAATGTATACAGTGTCATTCTAAATTTTATATATATATAACACACATAATCATATATATATATATATATATATATATATATATATATATACTTTACAATTGAAATTAAGATGCCTTTAGTAAATGACCATTATCACCTAAGAATTTTAATATTTAATTTAGTTTTGTAGTGGTTATGTGCATGTTCTAATGTAACACTGCATAATAAATAAATACATGCAATATATATATATATATATATATATATATATATATATATATGTAAATAATTTTTTTTAAATCATATCTCATGCCTTAGGAGTTGGTAGTGCAGCAAAACTTAAGTCGCATACTAAACATAGGTATATGTATATTTATTAATATATATATTTCTTTGCTCTGTTTAACCACATCGAGCACCATTATGTTTACACCTGAAAGTAAATTTAGTAAATATTATTTGCTTAACTGTGTATGCATGCTAGTGTGTACATATAAGATTGCTAATATCTAGTTATACGATTTACCCACGTCTATACCTATAATATATATTAATATAGAGAATAACATATATATATATGTATGTATATAATAACACATATATATATATGTATGTATATAATAACACATATATATATATATATGTATGTATATAATAACACATATATATATATATATATGTATGTATATAATAACACATATATATATATATATGTATGTATATAATAACACATATATATATATATATGTATGTATATAATAACACACATATATATATATATGTATGTATATAATAACACATATATATATATATATGTATGTATATAATAACACATATATATATATATATATGTATGTATGTATATAATAACACATATATATATATATATGTATGTATGTATATAATAACACATATATATATGTATGTATATAATAACACACATATATATATATATGTATGTATATAATAACACATATATATATATATGTGTATGTATATAATAACATATATATATATGTGTATGTATATAATAACATATATATATATATGTATGTATATAATAACACACATATATATATATGTATGTATATAATAACACATATATATATATATATGTATGTATATAATAACACATATATATATATATGCATGTATATAATAACACATATATATATATGTATGTATATAATAACACATACACACATACATACGGTTTATTCTGAAACACAAGAAATAGCTTTCTTTCTGATTATGCTGTGTTTGAAATTAATCCACTGATTTCCAATGTAAAAATAATCTATCTTCACTTAAAATTTAAAATACTTTTATCATATGACAATCATACAGACTTTACAAGGAGTTGACATCAAACTTGTCAGAGCCATTTTTAAATTGCAATCAGTCAACAAAGTGCAGACTGACCGTGACATATGAGAGCTAAGTGCATTGGCCACAGTAGGCAGAATCCCGACAAGTTCTATCAAAGTGGTGATAAAATCAGCCCACACAAAGCTTTGTGCTTTTATTTCTACATGGGGGGCATTTTGTACCAAGTGATCAGTAAAACAAAACAAAAACCCAGGATATTCCATGTGTGTGGCAGCTGAATATTGAAGCCAATCAAAGTGAGTGGCAATCCACTAGTGGCTGAGGGTGGTGGTCCCAGAGCTATGAGTCCCTTTTAAAATCATCCCCTTTATGAAAAATGTGAAACACACAAAAATAAACAAGAGAATAATACAAAACACTCAATAAATATCTCAGTAAAATCTCTCTCTCCCTCTGTAGGAGATTAAACTTAAATGATCATAAATTTCCAGCTGAATTCATGTGTGTATATATTATCACATACAATAATTAAATGTGCTACACTATAAAGATGTATATGATCATACATTTCTGACAGAGCTCATAAAACGTATGCAATATATATATATATATATATATATATATATATATATATATATATATATACATACATACATACATACAAACATAATATGAAAGGGACTAAGTCCAACAATAATTTAATATAATTCTGTTCATGTTATTTTTATAGATACAATTATTCAAGTAAATGCTCTGTTTATAATAAACTATATCAATTACCTTTACCGACCAGAGAAATTTTTCAGAAAATACATCTCCTTCAACAGGAATCGAACTTATGTCCTACATGGAACTGTCATTTGATCTGACATGTTATACCACTCAGCTACAGAGGAAGCATCTGGTTAGCAAAATCAAATTTAAACAACTAATTTCCTATGATCTTTCTTGAACAATCATATTATTCAGGGTGATAAATGTAATTAATACTTTTTATTATAAACACAACATTTACTTAAATAATTGTATCTACGAAAATAGTGTATAAGCAGAAAATTTATATATATATATATATATAAAATGCACAAAGAATGAAGAAATATTGATTGATTTGTTTTTACAACTTATCAATCTTTTGCGGGTTATTTAAAAACAGAAAATATTTTGACAAGAATTATTTGAAGATACATGTCCTCCTAATTAACCTATAGCTAAAGGATGAGGTGGATTTCCCATGGGCAACGTCACATAAGTGAATATAATAACCTTATGTCATCCAAGCTTGCAGCACCTGGTATTCTCAAGCTATTACCTATCTAGTTAATGACCAAGCTCAACATTACTTATATTCAGTGATCAGAAGAAAACAGGTGTTTCAATGTGATGTAGACATAAGCCAAATATATGATCAACAGGTTAACATAGTTTAATGTGCTGCTATATACAAGATAACTACTGTTCATAATATTGACATTTTACCAATAGTTTATCAAATTTAATAAAAAAAGAAAAATACATTATCAAACTTTAATAAGTTTAGCCAACATCCTGAATAAAAAAAAAATTGATGCCTGAAGGGCTTTTGAGATTTGCTGGATTAAAACTTTTTTCTGAAGACAGGGACAAAAAACACTTTAAACTAAATGAAAAGAAAAAGCAAAAAAATCATTATATGTATATATGTAAATATATATATACATATATATACATACATACATACACACATTATATATATACATACACACACAAGCACATACACACTCACAGCATGTCTCAAAAAATATATACACATTAACACCAGCACTGCAATAGTCTATCATACCAAGAATTAGAGACGTTTTGGGAGATGAAGAATTTCCTTTTTCTAAAAACTGGAGCACCACAACAATATCATCATAATGTACAATTGTAACTGAATGAAATTTTGTCAAACAGATAGATTGGAAGATGAGCTTCTGTAGAATATCCTTATCACTCACCAGCCCTCACCCACTTTAGACTTTTCCTTGTGAGGCTGCTTAAAAGTTAAAGTCTACACTACGAAGCCAGTGACAATCACTGCAATTGAATTTTCTACTGAGCAAGAATGCAGAATACCTATCAAAATGTTGATACCTGCTTGTGATTCCATAATGTTGCATTGTGAGCAATGTCTGGATTATAACTGACATAAATCTGAAAACAAGGCTCTATAAACAAGTATATTTACAAGCCAGCATTTATAATAAATACTGTCTCCAGATGGATTATTTAAATTTGGTATTGTTGGTTTTACTTGCTTGAATTATCACTGCAGAAGGATCAAAATGGGAATACATTTTTTGAGTTACAGACTGTGTATATATATATATATATATATATATATATATATATAAAATTATTATTTAAAATTATGTATTCATTTTTAAATAATAATTATAATATTATGCTCTACTGTGTAGCAAGGACTGTTTTTAAAAATAAATGATACAAAACTGTGGATCATAAATCTGACTGTTTTTTCTTTTTATTTTATATATATATATATATATATATATATATATATATATATATATATATATATATATCTCAGGTCATCCCAAGTTCTGTCCGAATTTTGAATAAAGAAAACAATTGACCAAATGTTACATTAAATTACAGATTCAATTAACAATGTATTTTCTCTGATTATCTATGACTTCCTTCCATCTATTAACAAGCTTACCAATTCCATTACTGTAAAATTCTTTTGGCTTTGATTCGAAGAACTCACAAATGTCAGTTTTAACCTCTTCCTGTGTTACAAAAGCTGTTTCTTCCAAATGATTCCGTAAGCTACGAAACAAATGGTAGTCTGAAGGAGCAAGATTGGTGGATGAGGAATTTTCTCCCAAACAAGTTCTTCGATCTTTTGTGACGTGATTCTTGCTGTGTGGGGTCGCGCATTGTCCTTATGAAACATCACCTCTTTTTGATTCACTAGAGCAGGTCTTTTTTCCTCAAAACTTGGTTCAAACGCTCTAATTGCTGACAGTATATTTGAGCATTAATTGTTGCATTAGGTGGTAAGAATTCAAAGTGGATTATTCCTTGGCGATCCCATCAGATTGAAGGAAGAACCTTTTGCCCATGAAGTTCCCTTCTCAGCTGTGGCTGGGGTCCTTCCCCTTTACCAAGCCACTGTGCATGATGCTTAACATTTCCATAAAAGATCTATTTTTCATTGCCAGTCACAAGTCTATCAAAAAAAGGTGAAACAAGTTGGCGAGAATGGAGAGAAGAGCAAATGTCAATGCGGGATTTAAGATTGTTTTCAGACAATTCATGAGGCACCCATTTGCCAAGTTTAGGAACTTCTCCAAGTTGTTGAAGATTACGATGAACAGTTGTATAGTTTGAACTGAGAACCATTGCCAATTCCTCAACTGATAAAGCAGGATTTTTTTCAAGGGCTGCTTCAAGAAGCTTTTCATCAAACTCAACTGGACAACCAGTTCGATCTTCATGTTCAAGGGTGAAATCTCCACCTCTGAATTTTGCAAACCTTCTTCTGCAAGTTCTTTCATTCACACATTCCTCTCCATAAACTGAGTGAATGTTTCTAGCCACTTTGGCTGCCAAGTTTCCTTTCTTGAACTCATAAAGCATTATGTGCCTCAAATGATTCTTGGGTACTTCCATGTTAGCAGGGTTTTAATCAAACACAATTTGATTTTATTGTTCTCTGAAATAAAATTTGATCAGTTTAAATGCATCTAAACATAAAAATAATGTTCAGCTCCATTACACATTATAAAATACTCTTTAAATTTCGTTCATTTTAACAAAAAGTTAAAATTCGGACAGAACTTATGGGATGACCTGATATATATATGAGGTATATTTTAGCAGCAATAATTCTGTTAAACATTTAATAGAATTACTGCTGCTGAGATTATATATATAAAGGGAAATAACTGAGACATGGCCCATGGAACTAGAACAATCTATTCTGGTGGACAAAATAAAGGGTTTGGTTTGAAAGTCCAATCACCTGAAGAAGTCTGGAGTGTATAACGGCTGAAATGTTGTGAATATGGCAATGAAGTTGAGGACAACAGTGAATGGTGTAAATAATCATGACATCTCATCTTGGAGATATAGACAGACACCCACCCACACACATTATATATATATATATATATATATATATATATATATATATAGCATTTACTTGGCATAAAATCTCAGGAAGAATGACACATTTCCAAATTACTAAATAAAATTTCAACTTAATTTCAAAAACTTTCAAAACAAACATGCTCTCTAATGAATGCTTAATGAGCCAGTTTGCAGTTTGTGATGACTTCGAATTAAAAGTTACTAATTATTTGGCAATAATTAGAATTTAATTTATAATTACAGCTCCGACTACATTTTTAAATTTAGCCCATTTTGTGTTTTAACAATTAAAAAAATCATATTGAAGCTTTTTCACTGTTCATAATTTTTTTTACTTAGCTATTTCTGAAACTGATCATTACCTAGATTTTGTATTATACAATTGTTGATTCTTCAGAGGCTTGATTTATTTATTGCTTTAATCATTTCACCCCAAGCCAGGCAATAAAGCCACTAAGATGCAAGGGGTTAGTCAGTGTGAAAGAAACAGAGAGTACAATAAAAGAACTGGATTCATGGAGACAGAAGACATTAGATTTAAATTTTTGAAGATGATAGTTGACAGGAAAGCAAGAAGCTTATTCCATAATCGAGTTAGCATAGAACTGACACTTATATGCAACAGTTTCAACAGCAAAATGAGGAGACACCGCTGCCAAAATCTGGTGCTGTGCTTAAACTTATGATGCCATGATGCCAAAGAGGAAAGAACATCTAAAAAATTACCATTAAAATATTTATAGACATGGTTCAGGGAAAGTAAATTACAGTGGTAGTAAAGTGAGTAAAGCTGAGATGTTAGATCAGTACCAATAACATTGCAGATGCACAATGATTGATAAGTAAAACCAAGACAAGCAAGCAGAAACTCCATTTGAATAAACTTGTCTAATATACAATATAGTTACAACTTGATGCAGTTACACTTAATATTACATGAAGCAATTTTTAAGGGAAGTTTATTGAAAATAGATCCTTCAAAGATACAGCTACAAAAAAGATAGTATACATAAGCAGATCTACCTTACTGATGACAAAGTAGTGTTGTATAAAAAAAAGTATAAAACTTTTAAATTCCATAGAAAAAGTTCTCATGTAAAATATTGTTTTGTAAAAATATGACTTTCACTGTTTAGCTGCCAAGGACAGAAAGTTAAGAGCCATAATTGGCTCTTAAAAAGCACCATGGCTGATCAAAGAAGATATACATTGATTTACTGATTTTTTCACTTAATGTAAAACCCTAGAGCCACTCAAGGTAGAGATTTACCGAATTAGGTTGTTGTATGAGTGTAAGAGAAGGTTGTAAGAACTGCAGTTTATGAGGATATGAAGGAAAGGTAATGATTAACACAAGACTTTTTTTCTTTTACTTTTTTTTTTTAAGCAATCACCCCAAGCAAGGCAGGAGTGCCACTAACATGCAAGGGGTTACAGAGAGTAAGGGTAAAGAGTAAAGAGGAGTGTTTGGGAAATGGATAAAGAGAAGGACAGGGATCAAGGTCAAGGACTTAAAGTGGTTAAATAATTGTAGTGTTCAAGTCTGTTGGAAATCTGTTCTCCAAAGCAGTCATTCTTTGGAATGGGTAAAGTAGGGGAAGATAACTGTTCCCATCATAATTTTTAATAGGAATTACAAGGAAAATAATACTAACAATAAGAAACAGCTGAAATTCTTTGGAAACATAATGAAGAAAGAGGACTTGGAGAATTTAACACTCACAGTACACACTAAAGATAAGAAAAATGGTAAGGAACTTTTTAATGAGCTCATGTGAATAGATAGCAGAACAAGGACAACAACTATATTCTTATCACATACTTCATTCAGTAAATCTCTACCTGAAGTGAATCTTGGACCTTGTATTGGGTGAACATTAGTAAAAATAAAATATATATGTTAGTATGGCTAAACAAAGAAAAAATGAGGCACAGTAGAGTAATGGATAGCAGCTCAGATTGAAGAATCAGAGTTTGAATTCCAGTCGGATTCATTATATTCACTAATACCCTTGGAAAAGGTATAAATCATCTTCTCTCCACCAGTTATGGGTAAATAGTAGGATAGACTGGTTTCTTTACCCTTGGGTGGCAATCAGCCTTGGAGAAATTAACTCTGAATTCAAAACTAGTCTGGAGAGTGTTGGGCTCCATCAAACTATTTTACCCAAGAAAGACCATGTCTCCTGTGGCTGCAGTACATGTGTTGCCCCTATGACCCTTATGGGTGATGGGATTTGCAATTGATGATGATGGTTAAAATATATCCATTAAAATGGAGAAGCTGTTTTTTGTCAGATTGTACAATGAAAAGTTTTGTTATATTCAAATGCCTATGTTGATTTATTTATAGATTTGTTTTTTATGGCTTATCTATCTTTACTTGGATTATTCAAAGCCAGAACATAATTTGGATTGTAAGAATAATTCTTTCTTAGCGAATGCATTAACAAGTTACTTGAGCATTAACAATTTTTCCTGATACAAGTTCTACCAATTAACCCAGATTTGAGGGGAGGAGATAGATTCATA
>OZ010571.1:92833340-92880840 GCA_963932145.1 Acanthosepion lycidas | reverse complement strand
TTTATATTAACATAAATTCATGACATGAAAACAAGGTAAAATGTTAATATAAACCATTGTATCAATTTTTTTGACATGGCCTTAGAGTTGAATGTTTTTAATTTTCATGTATACACAAAAACAGTTTCATATTTTTCTTTTATATAAGTATTATGGTGTTTCATTACTTGCATGGTAATTTTGGTCTTTATGTAAAACTCAGAAAATTCTATGGCTTTTCTTTTTTTTTTTACTGCATGGCTTTTCCGTTTAGTAATTATACAGAAAGAAAACTACAAGAACTCTTACAGAAGGACTAAATATCATTAGCAAGAAGGACTGAATATATAATTAATATCACAAGGAACGGCTCAACATGCAAATTACAAATTGGAGATACCAAAGTCAAACAAGTTCAACAATTTAAATATCTGGGAAATGTTTTAACAAAAGACAGAAAGTGTAACACTGAAATCTGAGGGCACATTGGGATAGTGAAAGTTGCCTCATGAAAGCTAAGTAAAGTATTAAGAAACAGGAAAATTTCATTAGACTCCCACCTCTAAAAAAGATTTAAGTGAATATAAAAAAAAACCAACAGGCATTAGAACTCAGTTCTTCGATTATCCATTATACCACCTGCACATCTAAGCTCACAGCACCTGGGATTTCTAAGCAATCACTCATCAAAATACTGATCAGGTTCAATGTTGCTTAACCAGTGATTGTATGAGAACTGGTGTTTCAATGTGATATATCCATAAGCCATCTGAGTAGAAGTACCATCTTTATCAGGCAAAAGGTAAAAAATGTATTGCAGCTGCTTATATGAGCTCAGCCTGCCCTTTAGGCAGAGGTGTAGGCACTTCTTATGATAGAGACACATCCATCATGAATATCTTAAGGCTGATATTCAAAGGGTTGCTACTGTGTGATCAACATCAGTACACCCCTTTTTCTTCTCTATCCTTCAGGATGTGGGCAGTTATGGTTTTCTATGACTTTTTACACTTTGAAATACTTAGTAATGTTTGTCATTACTATCGAGCATTCTGGGCATGATGATAATATCCGCGTCCTGGATATGACGATAAACTACATTCAGCTGCAAGATCTGATCAGGGGGTTTTGAGAAGCGTGGAACCACCTTTTAATTGGTGGTGTTCCTAGGTCCTGGAGTGTTAGCACCTGTTAGGGTCCCAAAATGGGGTCAAAACACAATGAAAGTGTAAAAATCTGTTTTAATACCAGCAATACATTTTTGGGAAAAAAAAAATTACCAGTAATACATTTTTGGAAAAAAAAAATATTACCAATAATATATTTTTGGAAAAAAAAAATTTTCCAGCAATACATTCAAAAAAAAAAAAAAAATATTACCAGCATTAAAAATCTTGTTGACATTAAATAACCCATTGAGGTTGATATGTTGCAAAACAAACAAGCCAAACCTTTACTATCAATACTTGTTCATGTTCTGTCATTCATTTACATATTAGATAGGTTAATCACTGTTTCTCCTTGTCCCTCTTGACATCACTATGTCCTGTGAGTGTAAAATTTTCCAAAACTTATTTCTTCATTATGTACCCTTGAAATTTCAAGTCATTTTCTGTTTCTAATTATAAGCATCCTTTTTGTTTTCATTTTCCTTAAAACTTCATTATTATTCATATAATTTATCCATGGTATTCTCAGCATCTATTTAGCAAGCTTTTGGAAATGGATAGCAGATCAGGGACTGGAAGAGATAAGATGACAAAAATTGCTTACAGAGTTAGGAAGGATAGAAAAGTGTACAGAGACATAAACATCCAAATCCTGAAAGGACATGCTTGATAGAATACAAAAGTCCTTCTGTTTGATCTTTCTGAAAGAGTTTGCATTGATTTGCCCTTAGTTTTTTGATCCTCACTAGCCTTCCAGTATTCTGACGGTCATATATTTCCTTTATCACTTAAACTTATTGATCTCAAAATCAACTCGGGCTGCAACGGCAGCTGTTTGTTTGCAAATGGAGTCAGTGAGAAGTTTTCTGTATTGCAATCTTGGCACTACATTAGAGGATTTTAAAATTTTTCTTCCACCTTCTCACATTTTATATTGGCTGGACTAAGCTAAGCTTAAAAATATCTACATATATGATTACTGTATATCTGAGAAGTCTTGTCTCTGGCATGTCATAGAAACATAGTGTGAGGAAAAAAGCATTAGGGCAGATCACTTTCTCATAACTATCTTACATGTTAAGGCAGTTTAGATGAGCTCCAGTCTTTAGTTCCACCAATTTAGACTTTTACAACAACGAGGAAATGCTATGCTACTTCCCTGAAGTCAAATCATCTTTATTTCCTCAGTATTCCAAATGTAAGGAAAATGTTCTAATTGGACACCTTTTCCAAAGAACTGCTACTTTGTGGAACAGACAGTGTACATGCTTCACTGAACATTACATTCTTAACATGTTCATGCTTATGGTCAGTTGTTATCTATCTTCACATCCTCCCACTCTTTTTTTCAATTATACTACACATCTTGTTCATCTTAATGGTTTTAACAATAAACCTGTCTTGAATGGCTCTTAAGCCTTGTATTTGGTGAACTTTGGTATAAAAAAAACAGCAACAGTTGTTATGTCCATTGTTACTCTTGACAAGCATCAGTTTTATATATATGAAAGGGCTCTGGTGAAATAAATTATTATAATGGTACCTTAAAGTGGTCTGTTTTTCTTATATATATATATATATATATATATATATCTCCAAGAAAATATTTTATTCTGATAGGTATATAAGAATTTTGTTTGATCGTACAAACATCAATTTATTTATTTTTTGCAATGCTTCTTTGGTTGGGTCTCATACCCCCAATTCAGCAGAAAGTCTCAAAATAATCCCACTAAGTTAATCTTTGTCAGTTTTTGACGGATATCCGCTCACGTTTTCGTTGTTATGATGCCACTCAAGAGATATTCTGTTTCTAACTGCAAAGGTCAATCCCAGTCTTTGGTCAGCATCCAAGAAAAGATGTTATTCCATCATGGGATAACTGTTTATCTTGTTTTTGGTTGTTATTTTACTATTGAATAGTTAGTGAACTTCTCCATTTGTTGAAATCAATAGTCTTTTGCAGTCTTAAGTTATAGATGTAGAAAAACAATAGGAAAAAATTAAAATTCGGATCCTAATTGAATGTTTTTTAACCTTAAAAGAGAAATTTAAATTAATATATTTCTGTGTGGCATTGTACAATAGCCACTGCGACCAGAAGTAATCTTTTTTCAAATTATTTTTCAAATAAATTTCAGAACACAAGTATTATAAAAAAAAGAAAAAAATGTTTTATAAAACTTTAGTTAAACAATTTCTTAAAATGTAAATAAAATATTTTTTTGAAAGTTGCTTAATTGATAAAAATATATGAAAAAATAACTCCAAATTTTACCACCGTCATTTTTTTTCCTTTTAAGAAATCATGTGGTGATTTGTTTTCTATAGAGGGGAATCAGTTTATAACAAATTTACATAGGAAACTAGACGAGAGGAAAACAAAGCTTAAAATACTTAGTGAGCTTGAGTAAATCAATGGGGGAAACAAGGTTTAGGATAAATAACATAAAGTCAAAATTTATTAAGAGCTACAAAGGACAGGAAATTGTGGAGAGCCATATTTTCATACTTCCTGAAGGAGTACGGCACATAGAAGATCTGGAGTGTTTAATCCATAGTAATAAGTAAAATAAAATTGATTATTTTTGAGTTTTTTGACTATTTTATAACACCAAATATTTTTCAGCCAAAAATTTGATTTTCATCTTAAGGAACTTTGAAAGAAAATATGCATCCATCTTGAAATGATTATTATTATTATTATTATTTTTACTAAAGTTCACTTAAGACAAGGCTTAAGAGTCATTTGGTGTAGAGGATTAGTGAACAGAATACATGATAAGAGGAAGAAGTAAGTGAAGATTGTGAGGATGTGGAGATAGATAACAACCAACTCAATAAGCTTACAGTGTGGAACCCACTTCTTACCAAAGAAATATCTAAGGAATGAGTTTGATTCAATCATGTGTACATAAAGGCAGGCTGATCTTTCACTTTTTTTTAGAAAATCAACATTTCACTCAGTTTGAAAGCAGCCATCTGATATGGTAAGTACTATCATCAAAATTTAGATTCATACCTTTTATCAATCTTTGAGCATTTACTTTTAAATATCATCTGAAAAATGTAGAGAAATACCTAATTTCTACAGGTTTTTGCATAGTAATTGATTTAAAAATTATACTGTTACAAGAATAAATCCAAATAAAGTTCATATCTTTTGTACTAGATACATTGAATGGAAAATATATTCAAATCAGAATTCTAATTATGAATCACTACAAGCAAAATAGGTGATTTTTTATTGTATTCAATAAGTACTGTTTTGGCATCTCGTCTACAGTCACTTTCTCACAGACGCGCTGTCGCCTCCCTCTGTCTGTTCTACAAATACTTTCATGGAAATTGCTCCGAGGAGCTGCATTCGCTGGTTCCCAGTTGTCATGAGTTCAAGCGCCCTACGAGGCTGGCATCCCGCTCTCACCCCTTCACTGTTGAAATTCCTAAAAGTAGCCATCTCTTCTACTCCAATAGCTTCATGTCTCGCACCTCTCGCCTGTGGAACTCCCTTCCCTATTCCAGTTTCCCTGAGAGCTATAATGTCCAGCTATTCAAGTGTAATGTCAATCGACATCTCCAGTTGCCTTGATCTATCCACTACCCTCATCCTTTCTTCTATCACTCCTATCCAATCTTGGTCTAAATTTTCTGTAACCCCTTGCATCCTAGTGGCTTCCCACCTTGCTTGTGGTGAAATGCTTAAAAAAAAAAAAAAGTAAAAACAGTCTAAAAATTGTAAAAGATTACAAGAATGGCTACTCAATAAATAATATTTGTTAGATCATTTATTAGATCATAATTAATAAAAAACAAAAATAGTTAAAAGTGCAGCTTGGCACAAATTATACATTTAAGACATTTTAAAAAATTTACATTGTTTACTGAAAATAGCACTAAACTACAGCACTGTATAATATATAAATATTACATAAAAATTTTTAGAAACAAAGAAAAGAGTACTGAACTGCTGTGTAATATCATTCTTCATGGTAGTGAATGTTAGATAATCTCCTCAAAGATAAAGAAGAGACCTGAAGCAATAAAAATGTGGTTCTACAGAAGGAGAATATCATGAACAGAGTATGAGAGCAATGACAAAGTTTTAGAGAAAATGGAAACAAAAAATTAAACTTATGCTAACCATCAGCAAGAAATAGCTTGAAATTTGTTGGTTTGTTGTGCACGTAATGAGGAATGAGGGCTTGGAAAATTTAATACTCACAGAGCAGATTGAAGTCAAGAAGGATAGAGGAAAACATTGCATAACTTATCTAGAGAGCTTGAGTAAATGGATGACAGAGCAAGTTTATGAGAGATAATGAAAATCAAAATATATTAAGAGCTACAAAGGTGAGGAAATAAGTCATAATTGCCGACATCTTGAAGTTACATTGCACATAGAAGAATTCAACAATTTGAGTACAACCATTATTACATATCTTTTTGGAGAATATCTACTGATGTGCCAAATGAATGTGGCTCTTTAACCCAGCAAGGGACCTACATATTTTGGCACCAACAGGGCACATAAGAGGTCAATCAGTGGAGGGTACATTATCATGCTTCTGAACCCGCATATCTTACCGTAAATATTCCATTTCAATTATTGGATGTCTACAGTTTTATAGTCATTTGCAAACTTCCATTGTTGTGCTCTTAAGTGATTCCATAGAACAGCCATTGACAAACACACTCTACCACAATCTGTACATGTCAGATCGATCTGCCTGTGGGTGTCTTCAGGAGGTTCAATGGGGATGCGTTTATGTGTTCACACACACACACACACATATATATATATATATATATATGCACACATAAATGCATATATACACATAAACACATTTATATATATATATATATATATATATATATATATATATATATATATATATTATATATACACACACAAATGCATATATACACATAAACACATTTATATATATATATATATATATATATATATATATATATACACACACAAATGCATATAAACACATTTATATATATATATATATATATATATATATATATTATATATACACACAAATGCATATATACACATAAACACATTTATATATATATTATATATACACACACAAATGCATATATACACATAAACATATATATATATATATATATATATATATTATATATACACACATAAATGCATATATACACATAAACAAACATATATATATATATATATATATATATATAAAAAGAGAGAGAGAGAGATAGGGTATACATTCCAGTGATTAGAATGTCAACATTTCAATCATGTGGCTCCAATCTTACCAAAATTAATTTATGAAAGTAGCAACTTCTTGATAATATTGGCCCATTATTGTGCTAGCATTAAATAACTAGTCATTGTGACTGATGGTATAAATGTATATATATAATCTTGTTTGAACTGTTGCTCATGCCAGCTTATATGCTCGCTTTCTCTCTCCCAATAACTGTAACTAAGGTCTACTCAGCATTGTTGCAGATATTGAGCAAAGAATTTTTGTTTCATCAGTTTGTGAACTTTTAAAAAACTCTTGATCATTCCAAAGTTAGTATAATCATGATTAGAAATGCCAGAGAGACAAGCACTTTTTTCTTTTTTTTCTTTTTTTTAGATAGCATTGACTTTTCAGAGGAAAGGAAATTTACACAAAGATGACAAATTCAAATTACACTGGATGAAACAGAATGAAAGCAAATTGCTAGAAGTGAAGAAGACTTGTTTTATTTTCTCCAAGATTTGATCAACTCTCAACTGCAAATAGTATCTGACTAATGAAGAAAATTTCTTAAAGTCACACACAAAATTATATATATATATATATATATATAATAAGAAAAGAAATACAAACATGCCTTTGTTTTTCCTTTAGTGATTTAATTCTCTTGGAAACCAATTTACTTTAAAATTCCCATTTTGCAGACAGTTTGTCTTTTTTTAGCATTTCTATAAACGAATAGGCTATTTTGCTGGTCTCACTAAATTAGACACCATAACTATTTTGTCAGTAAATACAAATAATGATTCTGAACTAAGAATATATATATATATATATATATATATATATATATATATATATATATATATATAAACAATATTCATCCTTCTGCAATACAAACAGCATGTCTGGATGAAGATATCTGCAGTTCTTCTGAATTGACATATTTTGATCTAGATAGCTGGAAAGCTGGGCAACATAATCATGGAGCCTTGAGATTGTCAGTACAGTGGTAGTGTGACTGTGTAGGCAGGACTTGAACAACATGGATTCTGTGGTCTGTTATTGATGTCTTCAGTGGGTGCTTCTTAAGTGTATTAGCAATAGAACCATGTCCAATGACAAATTTTGGGATTTTCAGAGACTTTTATGCCTAAAGTGCTTAAAATCTGCAGAGACTTTTATGAATAAATGATATTAACTTGTGTTTTAACAATTGATGGTGGAAAAGTTTTTAAGTTGTCTTAAAAATTGGTGAAAATAAACTTATGTGTTAAATGTGTTTGTTTCTATTTCTAACATTAACTGCCTTTAAAATAATAAAAAATATTTACCAGTAAAATAAGCTTAAAAGCAATGAAAAATATAGGTTTATCTCCTGATAGGGAGAGATAAGTCTATTTATTTGATAATCTGTAAGACCCAAATTTAGGTGCCAAATGGATTTCACACACCAAAGGTGAGAGGCTTGAAGACCACAGAAGTAAAATGATGCATTTTAGCCTACTCTAAAAGACAGGCAATGTTGGCCATAAGCAAAACTGAATAGACATGTTAATGCCTCTTCAAGCAGACATTAGAAGAGGAGATATGATCAACTTCAGATAAGTGTTTCTATCCATTTCAAGCAGATTCCTGTATTGAGCATTGTCCCCAATGAACTAACATTAAATGCTAAAAAAAAAAAATATCTTTAGCAATTCTCTCTCCTCTTTCTCGTTATATAAATGTATTATTTATATAAAAGTATATCTATAAACTTTTCATTTGTCTTTTGTTCCTCTGCTTACGACTCATATGGAAAGTTGTAAATTTTCCCGTAAAGCATGTTTAAAAGCCTCTTCCTTTTTTAAAAAAATCAATTATTTGAAGTGTTTATTTTGTTCTTATTACTTTTTAATAATTTCTTCATTTTGAAATTTGAAAAAGAATTGTAAAATTTTTTTTCTACCAACTATTCCATTATTTTTTCTCAGAAGAGTCAATATTTATCCTGTTTCCTAATTGATAAACACTATTTTATTTTTTAAATAACATGGAGAAAAGATGTGTCAAAGTATTGTTTGAAAACTGTAATAACTCAAATATTCATGATTTCTTTTTGTGACACATTATGACAAAAAATACAAAAAAAAACAAACTATATATTGAGTATATTGACTGATTCATTTTATGGCTTATCAACTCTGTAAATGCTAGGAAATATTCTTAGATTGTAAAAATTTTCTCCTTTTGAGACAATAATTGTTTAGTACTACATGTTTTGCTAATTAACCCATAGATGGAGGCAGAAGAGTTGGATTCATACCTTTCCCAAGAGTATTTTCATGTAAGTGAATATAAGAAACACAATGAGAATTGGAACTCAGCTCTCTGATTAACAATTCTGAGCCATTATCTATTACACACCAAACTTATAGCACCTGGCATTCCCAAATGGTCACTCATCTTATTAACTGATGAGGATTGATGTTGCTTAACTTTGGTGACCATTCAGAAACCAGTGATGTGGTCATCATTTCTGACTATATAAAATATTACTTAAGATGTGTAAAAATAAAATAAGAAAAATTTAGAAAATAATTAGAATACAATGAAATAAAATTTTGCTAAATTTATCATATAATTTATGAATTGGGATCAAAAATGGCTTAGAATCAGACAAAATGATAGGAAATAGAAAACATTTATAAATCTAACATGGATTTGCTTTTATTAAAGCTTCATTAGAGAAAATAATTTATATAAAATAAATAATAATAATAAATAAATAAATAAATATCTATAATTTATATAAAATTTTATTAAACCTCTATCAGAAAATAATTTATCCTGTAAAATTTTAATATATAGATATGTATTTAACTGAGTTGAACGCGTTACAAAGTAAAATATAGAAAGAGATGAATGCAAGGGAAGAAAATTGCATTAATTTAACATTCTCAGTATAGATGATCTGCCTCAAAAATCAATATTTGAAGTTGTGGAGTATGTTCGCATTCCAAATTTCTTCTAGTGCCATACCCCACCAAGATGTTGGCTTTCATGGCTCTACACAATTTCCTGTCCTTTGTAGCTCATAGTAAAATTTGTCATTTTGTTATCTCTATAAATCCCTGTTCTATCATCCATTTACACATGCTCATCAGGTAGTTTATGCACTGTTTGCCATAGCCCCTCTTGCCTTCGATATGTCCTGTGAGTATCAAATTTTCCAAGCCCTCTTTTCTCAACTGCCTTAGACATTTCAACTCGCTCTTTCTGATGCTAAGTACAAGTGTCCTTTTTGTTTCCATTTTCCCTAAAACTTTGTCTTTACTCACATATACAGTTTATTTTATTCTCAGCATCCTTCTGTAGAACCATATTTCTATTGTCTAAGTCTTTCCTTTATCAGTGAGGATATTGTCCAGCATTCATTATCATATAGGAGGACCCATAATACATAACAGTTCAGTACTCTTTTCTTTGTTTCTAATGGAATTTTCCTGTATCTTAATACCTTTCTTAGCTTTGGTAGGGTTCTTTAGCTATTCAGAATTCAGTGTCACACTTTCCTGTCCTCTGTTAAAACCCTTCCCAGATATTTAAATTGTTGTACTTACTTGATTATGGTATCTTAAATTTGTAATTTGGATATTGGGCTGCTCCTGACAACCATGCAATTGAGGTTTAATCCTTTCTTGTTTTCCTTCATTACCATCTTTAGGAGTTCTTGTAGTTTCCTTTCTCTATCTGCTATCAACATTGTGTCTTCTGCATATCTAATGTTGTCTAAATTGTGAACATGAATATGTTAAAATATTAAAAAAAGCAACTACCGTATATACACATGTATCATGCAACTTTTAAAGACCTAATTTTGAAGCTAATTTTAAGAGGGTCACATTGTACATGAAACATCAAATCAGCACATGTACTGTTGGTCCTGACTACACTGTTGACCAAACTATATATCCAATTTGTAATTTGCATTATACATTCTATCTCTTTGCAATTTTTTTATAATATCCTGTAAATAAATCCATTTTTTATCATCAGGCTTCCTGATAAGTGGATTTATTTCCTGAAACTTGAGACAGGCAATTAAACATTTAATTTTACTTGTTTCATCCTCATTACATTTGGATATATATATATCTCCAAATGTAATGAGAATGAAAATAATATATAAATTCTAACATTCCCAGTATTAATTCAAAAGATGGCTCAATCAAGAGAGTAGAGCAATAATTATTTATTTTAATTTTTTCATATAGACAAAAACAATTTACTCACTATAAAGATGCAACCTTGTTTCGGAAGCATTTAGTACAACTAAATGGTTCCAAAACAAGGTTGCATCATTGTAGTGAGTAAATTGTTTTTGTCTATATGAAAAAATATTATAAGTATAAATACTTTTAATATATTATCTTTTCATGTGACCAGTTTTAAGTTTGACAACTTAGAATGTACAAATATATGTGTATGATAGCTTGCACTTATTTCCAAGCATACCCATCTGCTAGAGTGGCTAGCTTATCCCTACTGTAGACACCTGTTCAGGCAAATGTTTTTTCTTCAGCACCCACAACCTCTGGCTTTTACTATGCTGAGCAGGCCTTAGAGTTTCTGAGAGAGAGTACACAATCTGGCATTTTCAGTTAGTGAACAAAGACAGAATGCTCAAACTCTCAGTCACAATGACTTGTACCTTTCTGCAAGAAAACTACTGAGGACTTCCAACTTATATATATATATATATATATATATATATATTCATTTAAACATGTATTAAATTCAACTGACAAGATCTTTATATTTTATTTGTGGGTGCACACAAAACCTTTCAGTTGAATTTAATACAGTTTGTTTATATATATCTTAAAAAGATTAAAACGATGAATAGAACATTATCGCTGAGGTCTCGTCAGGTGGTTAACTCAGCATTCACTGAATTAACTACCTGACGATACCTAGGATATTAAATTGCTCTATGATTTTAAAACCACTATATATATATATATATATATATATATATATATATATAGGAAAGCGATATATACATTTTTATATATCAAGAACAATATTAGGGAAATCTATAACAAAGTGGAAAAAAATTTAAAGTGTGGAAAAGTGGATAAAAAATGTAAAATTTCAGCATTCCTTTTCTTTCATGTACATGTGTAGTCACATCAATGTAAACATCATTTTAGTCCAATAAATTCCTAAAGGTCAAAAATCTTTCCTACTTTGTCTTCATGGATACTTGTATTTGAGTAGACACTCCTTTTATTTATTAAACAGTGTATTAATTTTCATCTAGCAGCCTGAATATATGTGAACTCTTATCGAAGAAAAATATGTGCTCTCTGGCAGGATTCAAACCTGCATTCCTTTGGGAAGAGGGAGCCGTCATTATATCTGATATGCTCTGACAGAGCTACTGTGAACTTGGTTGAATAGTGCTTTTAAATGAAATGGACAATATTAGTTCCTTTGTTTACACTGCCTATATCTATAAAAGCTATTCCCCATTAAATATAGCAATTTTAAAACTATATATATGAGAGGTTATTGGAATGATTTCAACCCCAAAAAGAAGCCCTTCCAAATAAAAAGTAAATGATTAGTTATTTGGTAAGACTTTTCAAAATGGATCAGATTGAGAATTTTCAGCACCTCCTGGTAACTTAATTTTATAATCTAATTTCTAATATCATAATCTATGAAAATAGCAATTTAACAAAGTGAAATGAAATTCATTTAAAAAATAAGCATTTTTTTTTTTTTTTTGCAAAGATGAAATTTTGAAATGTTGGTAGGAAAATATTAACAAAATCATATTTTAAAGATATAAATAAAAACAAATTTACCTATAAATTTGAACTGAATTAATATAAAATGGGAAAATAATATAAAGAATAAAAATTTTAAAACAGAATTATCTCTGAAATGAAAAAAAAAATAGATATTTTAAATAAAATTATTCTCACAATGTCCCTCACTGAAGCCAGTTGTTATATTCTGTGCTAATAGGAATATATACTTGATAAACATGGTAAGTAAAGGTTTATTGTAAAAACCAGTACAATAAGAAATAAGGTACAGTTATGTGCACGAGCTTCGCAAGTCAATTCAGTAGTGAGTACTGCTATTGGAAGGTCAGTAGTTCTCATGTAAGTAAGTCATACTCAGTAGATCCCAGCAAGTCTTCGTGTCTATTGACTTACTGATACTTATAGGTAGTTACTACCTATACAGTAGTTACTCATGGGGGTGACAGGTTATTCCATTACATCACCAGTCAAGGTTGATAAGATGAAAACAGACCTTAGCTGCTGCTACTACCATAGCAGGCAGGACACCAAAAAGAATGTGGTTTGCCCTAGTAATCATTCTTCTAGTCTTTTTCATACCAAACATACTTATGATGAGGAAATGCCTGGTGACGGAACAGATTATAGAGAGAAATGGATTGAGGACTTTCAGAAAGGCCAAAATCCATTTTTCCTTGTACAAAATAAACAGAATTTCTCTTTAATGATTTCCTCTTGCTAATAACTTCTATTTTTATGTTCATTTGTATTTCTTTCTGGACATCTTTTTCCTTTCTTTTTATGTGTTTTGGGAAGCTTTAATGACTTGCAAGGCTTGTGTGGTTGAGCATTACTTCTGAGTGCTGACTTTGATACTCACTGGGTGTCCTATACAATATTTGGCGTTAAATAACCCAACAAATTTTGATGTAACATAAAACCAAACAATCTAATCTTTCTTTGTTTCAGACGTCAAGTTAGGGTTGGTAATATTTTCCTGAAATTTAGTTTTGATTTAAAAAATGGAAATTTAACCAGCTTTTTCTTTCTTCCTTCCTTCCCTTTGCCAAGTTTATCCTCTTTATTTTTTTCTCCCTTTCTTTCCCCTTGTCATTTTTACCTTCTTTGTTTTTCTCTCCCTTTCCTTTTGTCCTCTTCCCTTTGCAAGTAAATGCTATTATTATTTCTCTGAAATCTATTCTTTTCATTTGATACTACATTTTGACAATTGACTCAAATGTAGTTTTGAAGAAAAATAAATTTTTTTTTGTAAACAACAAAAAAAAAAAAACAACTTTTAATGGTGATAGAAACTTAAGTGAGAAAATGAAATCATATAAAAAAAGATCCTTAAAAAAAAACCAAACAAATAATTACCAAACAAAGAAGTTTAAATGAAAATATTTCAAACATTTAAAAATGTACATAAAACTAGAAGACATCCATCAATTTTCAGACTTTCTTGAAATGAAAAATAAAAATTCAATAAATCAATTCTGAGTGAATTCAAAGTGCACTTAAGCTTTTCCGATCACAATTTTACAGAAACAAACTAGAAACAAAATGGAGATGATGGACAAGAAAGCTGGAAGTGCAGACAAACATTTGGATTAGATAATTGGCAGAGCAATTTTGTTTTATTATAAACTTTATTCTTATGGCCAAAAATGATCATTGCCATTATATTAATGTAATAAACTGATTATAATCATTTGAATAACAATCATAATTACTAGTTTCCTAACTATTGCATCCCTGAGAGCAAGATGATCAACTTTCCAGACTAAACTGCTGTCCATCTAAAATAGAATTTATGTTAGAAAATATATTCAGTTTTAATACCCGAGTCATAAAAATGACTTCAAAGTGTCACACCCTTTTTCTATTACCCAAAGGTTAACACTTGTGACACATTTACACATTACATGTATGCATTTTAATTTCATTCAAACTGTGTGTGTTTGTTTGCATTTAAGATTGTATTCTCTAATTCAATAACAGATTTTGATTAATTTTTTGGAAAAACGCTTTAAAAATAAATCTATTATTGAATAATTTGAGAAAAGCTCAATAAAATCTGATTTTTTAGTTTAAAATATTACAATTTTTTTCTTGTCTCCAACTTTGTTTTTATTGCTCTGTCCAGGTTGTCCAAAGTGACTAGAAGGGGGAAGTATTATTCTTATGTCCTATTTCAAACTCGTTTAAATTGTGTGTGTGTGTGCTTGTTTGTACTTTAAACTGCACAAACATATGTAAGTCACTTGTGCACAACACAGACATACACATATACATATACATTACTTATGCGTATGCAAAGTCAAACACAGACAAAATGTCAGACAGAGAATCAGCCTATTTTTTTTTTAAATGATTTTATCCCGAGCAAGGTGATAATGTTGCTAAGATGCAATACATAACTGGGAGTGGAAGGGAAGGACAAGACTTTATTGAGGAGAAAGGATGCTAAAAGAACAGGTTTCAAGAAGACAAAATATTGTGATTGACATTGCATTTAAATTTTTGAAGTATTAGGTTGGTGCAAAAATATTGACGTAATAATGTTGTTTTTTTACTTTAAAAATACGTCAAAAAATGACATTATTACGTCATTATTTTTGCACCAACCTAATATATAGATAACAAGGAAGAAAAAAAATCAGAAAAGAGTTCCACAGGTGAGAAATGAAAGAAAAAAAACCCAACTATAATAAAGATGATAAAAAATCATTTTCTAATCAACATAAAGGTATTACTCATCCCAACAACTGTTTTGAATACTGGATGCATTCTTTGCACTTTGACTTCAATTCTACAGCAGTCTCCAGATGAAGAAATCTTTTTTACCTAAGGAAGGGGTGTAGATTGTATCAGTCAAAATTTAGTGATAAAAACAACAAAGATAAAGATACTAGTCAAAATAAGTCATAGAACAGTGATGATAAATAATGGATTTTCAGTTTTCTTTTAAATAGTTTTTAATGGCTATTTTGATAATAAATAGAAATTCGGCTATTAAATTTATCGTTTTTATTTTATTCTTTAAATCTAATTGTAACTTTTTAAATTAAAAGTTAAAAAGAAAACAGTCAACACACCTCTTATTCTATTCTTTTTTTAATGATTTTATTTGTTCTGTAATCAACATTTACATTTTAATTAACTATAGCTTGAGACTGATTTTAATGATTGTTTTTTGCTTTCAACCTTCCTGATCATATGCTTTGATGTGAATTCAATGGAAAGGAATTATGTGGGATTGTCCGTTGTGGACCATCCAGACTGTCTTTATTTCAGTAATTATCAAAGATGGAATACAAGAAAGAAAGAGTCAATGATTATTGGTTAATATGGAAAAAGATGAAAAATACAGAAGAACTAAGCAATTCAGTTAATGAATGAATATGGCTGTTTACTCTGTGGCTCTATCAAGCTAAGGACCAAAGATTTCTTTTTTATCATTTTCTTTATAGATGTGCACAAAGAATTAATGATCATATAAAAATTAACAAATATTTGGGATTATTATTTTTTTTTTATTTAATGAATATTTTTTGCATTTCATAACTCTTTATTCTGTCTTTTCTGTTTTTAAAATCCTTTCATGAAAACCTTTCTTTTCTAAGCATTTCACCACAAGCAAGGCAATAAAACCATGAAATCTCTCATCCAGTTTATACTCCTCCCTGGTCTTTTGAACAAGAATAGAGGTTTATTCATTGTTTCCTGTTTAGTATTCCAGTTCTTTCTAAAATCTTTTCCTTCTTTTTCACTCCTGGTGACCCCTTGTATCTTGGTGGCATTATTACCTTGCTTGCATTGGTGCCTTTTGCTCTGTAACCTTCTACCTTGAGTGGTTCTTGGGTCTTGTACAGGGTGACCATCACTGTAAAATGTATGTAAATCAGAAGGAGCTGCTTAGAGCGAAAAGAACTGAGAAAACATTGAGGAGTGAGTTAATAGATTGAAATAGACTGATTTGTTTTCATGGCTTATCAACCCTTTGTGCGTTACTTAAAGCCAAAACATATTTTGGATCCAAAGAATAATTCTTTTTTTTTTTCTATGAGTAAATATTGCATTAACTAATATTTAAGAATAATTATTTTTTTTTTCTATGAGTAAATATTGCATTAACTAATATTTGAGAATAACACTAATTTTTCCAAGATACAAATTATACTATTTAACCCATAGGTGAGGGTAGATTGATTCATACCTTTTCGAAGGGTATTTGTATGTAAACAAATGAAGAGAGGGTAGAGATTAAAAGATCAGAATTCAAAAAACAGAAAATGACAATTGTCATAGAATTTAATTGTAGTAAAAAGATGGAACAGACTTCCACACGTAAAAGAAGAAAAAATTAGCATAGGAATCATGCTTACAGATAGAAATTTCAATAATAAAATGATGAGATTTAGCTGTCAATGTAGCAGTGTGTTTAATTTTGTGAAGTTGAAGTACTAAAGATGAAAACTCCTCAGAGCAATTACCTCAAAGTATTTATAGAAAAGGCACAGGGGTGTTATGCTATGAGAAAGTGATGGAAGCCAAGATACTGGGTCAAGACCAATGACACTGCAGATAATTTTTTTGGATTCTGTCAAGAATCTCTAGTTAATTATTTCATGATATTAATTTTTTTTAAGTTCAAGAGAAAAAATAAAAAAGAAGAAATTCTGAGGTTTCAGTTAACAGGGAGAAATATTTCACAAACTGAGAAAACAGTTTATTTTTTTAAAGTCATATAATCTGTTTTCAGAACAGCTGTTCCCTGTTTTCTTTTCTAAATACCATTTTTGACTTCAAGACATGATTTTGATCTCACAACTGAATGAAAAAAACAAAAAAAAACAGCTGATTTCTTTCCATATCGCAAGATAACAGCATTTCATGAGTTAATCTTCATCCATGTCTTCTGTAGAGAAAAGGTTTCATTATTCACTTCTGAAATATGGTACATCCTCTTACCTTCTATCCTATAGGCAGTACCAGATTTACATATGGGCTAGTATAGGCCGCAGCCCAGGAACCCCAAGACTAAAGGGTCCTTTGGAGGCCCCTCTAGTCTTGTGGCTACTGATACAACTAAAAAACACATATAAGAACAGAAGAGATGTATTTATCTTCAGATTTAATGGGGCTCCTTTGAACTAATTTGAAGCAATTTAAAATATTTGGGCCCATCTAGTTTAAGTGGGTCTTTTCAATTTGATACGGTCCCATGAAGATATTATCATTCATTACAAGGGGATACAATCCAATAATATATTATTTTCTCTCTAATCTGTATTGTTTATAATTAGTAGCTTGACTATTGGAGTTTGACAGTTTAAACAATATAATTAATTTTTTTCAGCTGTGGTGATCAAGGATTGCAAGTCAGAATTTTCATTCATCATTATTTGTTTTTTAGGATGTTTTGTTAGTAAATTTGATTACTAGAATTTCAGTGTAATACCAGAACCTTCATTCTAAATATATTTTTGTAGCATGTAAAATTTAGATAAAAAAAATATCATGATGTTGCTAATGAAATAAATTGGAACAGTTTCAAAATCTGTAAAAATTTTAGTTGAAGTGGTTTATGTTTCATACCAAAAAACATTGTCTTTTTTTATAGGTGTTTTGGACATACATAATGAAGAGGCCCTAAAATTTTATAAATCCAGACATGCCTATGGCCATCAAAATCTATTAAAGCTTATATTCTATTTCATAAAACAAATCCTTATTATTTTCATTATCATTATTTACTCATTGTGTACTCACACAAATTGTTGGTTGAGACTGGAGAGTAAGAGACAGCAAACCTTATCAATACACCAGCCCTCTCCTTACTATTTTAGCTGTTTTCAATAATGCAGTCATGTGGATAGTTCTAACACTTCCCCTAGTTTCATTTCTACCAGGGTTTTACTGAGGTACCTTGGGTACCATTCTTAATGTGCTCCAGTAATGACTAGCATGACCGTTTTCTTAATGTTCCTCAACTTCCTCAGCTCTTTACCAAACTCTAGATACTTAACTACATTTTCACTTTCTTTCAGATATACTCGATGGTCTGCCAGAAAAAGCAGAATTGAGTATTCTGCTGTTCTTGTTTACTGTTACCAGATCCTGTTATCTGGCCTGGATTTAGTGATGTATTTAGATCTTAAAGTTCCAGGGGATTTTGTGCAATTCATTCTATAGGAAAAATTCTGCTCTTTATCTTTTGTATATGTTAAATCAATTTTCCAGGTTACTATTGCTTTCCTTACAAAATTCTCTACTTATTCCTCCCTCCAGGTTTGCTGTATTTTATTATTATTATGATTATTATTATAATCTCTTATTATATATTTATTATGATATTTTATTATTATTACACCTGTAATTATTATTGCAATTATTTAATCTTTATTTGAGTATGGTTATTATAATTATATCAGTTCATTATGATTATTAATGTACTTATTAAATTAATATTGTTGTATTATTATTATATCATTAACATTGTTCTGTTATTATTATACCTATTAATATTATTGTATTATTATTATTATTATTATTATTATTATTATTATTATTATTGTAATTAATATTGCTGCATATCATTATTGTGGTACTGCATCAATATTAAAGCTATTATTTATTATATCTTTATTAGATATATCATTGATATGCCTCATAAACAAGAATTTTAAAAGCTAAATATTCAAAATGTGTAAAACAAACAGCAGTTTTGGACATCCATTAATGTTATTTTAATTTTATTTTTAATTTTATTTTCATTTTTTGGCCTGGTGTGAAATCAGTTTTCCTTCTTCTATGTGAGTTTATGCTTTAAATATACTCATGAACTTTCAGTATAAACTAATGTGTAAGTTGAGATTTTCAGATTAACCTTTTAGGCCAATAATTACAGATTGACTTATACGTGGTTAATAGTTTCCTGAGGTTGAAATCCATTTCACAAAAGAAAGCACTAATAAAATCTCTTAAAATCAGTCACTAAAAATATTCACCAATGATAAAATAAATAGTACTAAAAATTGTTGTATGACAAGAATATTCTGTCCTAATTAATTTAAACAAATACTTTAATGGAAATATTTTATATTTTCTGCTTAAGTTTATTGTGTTTCAAAGTAAAATGTCATTATGATAAATAACAGACATTTTGATTTTAATGCTTCAGGTGACTGACCCTAAGTTTATAAGATGGATTTTTAACTTGACTTTCCTAAATGTATTTTATAATCCATAAAATACTGTGATTTGCTAACCTAATCTGTTGGTCAGAAAATGGTGCCTATAATAAATTCTTGGTCTGAAAATTGAATATCAATGTCAACATAAAATTGATTTATACCAAAATGGATACAATGTGATGCTATAAATAAAAATTACCAATAACATTTTAGTAGAAATATAGTTTTGCCAATAATCAATATTTTAAAATAAGATGGATTAATATTTTCTAACTAGTTTTACTCTATTTGATTAATACTGCATTTTTCATGTTAATCTTTATCAACAGAATTTGATAATGGTCAGCTGCACATTTGCAAGTATATCTGCCTGCTAGGATGATTAATCCCTTTTGCAGACACCTCTTCAGGTATACTTCAGCAAGCACAGAGTCAACATGTGATTCATACTGCAACTATACTTAGCTACAGTTACTAAGAGAGTTTATAATCTGTCATGATCATTAGTTGAATCCTCAGTCATGATAACTTGCAACTTTGTGCTTGAACAACCATTAATGATTTCTGTAATTTCATCTACCCAATTTAACTCCTATGGCTTATGTCTGGCTGTGGATCAGTTTGATAATATTGATATAATTATATGATATTGGTCCAAGGAGATGATATTATCATGGACACCTTGACAAAGTGAGCTTAATGAGATTTGAATTTGAGTTTGATGTTTAAAATTCTAACGTTTTAACCACTCAGGCATATTTTGATAATAATTGTGAAAATGCTTCATCAAAATGAATTATCAAAAAATAAATGAAAACTTATCTTCTTCTTAATGTATAAATGGCAAATTCTGTTTGTGCATCTGTGTGTCAGAAATCCATCTAACTTGGGCCACACTTGCTCTACACAGCCATACCTTTTTTGAATCAAGATGATCCCAGAATTAAAAATCTGCCCTTCATTTGATTTTTGAAAATCTAGCATTGGGATTTGTGTCCAGATGAGGAGGAAACAGTTAAAAATTCAAATTTTTAAATAACTAAAAAAAAAAAAAAAAAAAAAAAAAATAGCAAATTTAAATGTTTTTAATTTATGTTGAGTTTAAAGTGGCACAAAATCTTTGTGAATTTAAAAATATTTGTTTTAAATTCATTTTAAAATATCTCCAATTGAAAATGTCAAGGAATCTGAGTTAAAGTGAGAGGCTTCATGACATGAGGTTTTGAAGTTCCACAGAGTTTGTGATTTGAAGAACTCAACTTTTGGCCCGAATTGGAATTTCAGTACAACTCAATCTTTTGTCCAGAATTGAGCTTATAGCCTGAATCAGTTTAAATGAGGTTTTGAAGTTCTGTGGAATTAATTAAGGAATTCAAAGTTATTTCTTTACAATTATCAATGTTGTTTTTCAAGCTGGACCAGAGGTCTTTTTAATTTTAGCCAGAGGACCAATTATTGCTCTTCAAGGATAGCTTAAAAGCCTGAATGGAATGTTGGCTTTTAAGCTAGTTGATAAAACCAGTTAGTGTAGAGAATCAAAGAGGATTATATAAAAAATTTAATTATTACACCTATCTTAATTTTTTTTTTAATCACCCCACCCCAAACAAGGCAATAATGCCATTACTGTGCAAAGGCGTTACTGGTAGTGAAAGAGAACGAGAAGACTTTAATGAAGTTAATGGAAAATAAAAGAACAGGATTCAAGAAGACAGATGGCAATTAACAATGCATTAAAATCTTTGAAGAATGTAGGTGGCAATGAAGCCAGAAACTGGAAGAGAGTTCCATAGTTGGGAAGTGTGGAAAAAGAAACTATTAGAACTATTACATCTAGCTATTTCAACAGTAAAATAACGAGACCTATTTTCCAATCTATGTACACTCAAATGAGACCTATTTTCCAATCTATGTACACTCAAATGAGACCTATTTTCCAATCGATGTACACTCAAATGAGACCTATTTTCCAATCTATGTGCACTCAAATGAGACCTATTTTCCAATCTATGTACACTCAAATGAGACCTATTTTCCAATCTATGTACACTTAAATGAGGCCTATTTTCCAATCTATGTGCACTCAAATGAGGCCTATTTTCCAATCTATGTGCACTTAAATGAGGCCTATTTTCCAATCTATGTGCACTCAAATGAGACCTATTTTCCAATCTATGTGCACTCAAATGAGACCTATTTTCCAATCTATGTACACTTAAATGAGGCCTATTTTCCAATCTATGTGCACTCAAATGAGGCCTATTTTCCAATCTATTTGCACTCAAATGAGACCTATTTTCCAATCTATGTACACTCAAATGAGAACTATTTTCCAATCCATGTACACTCAAATGAGACCTATTTTCCAATCTATATACACTCAAATGAGGCCTATTTTCCAATCTATGTGCACTCAAATGAGGCCTATTTTCCAATCTATTTCCACTCAAATGAGACCTATTTTCCAATCTATGTGCACTCAAATGAGACCTATTTTCCAATCTATGTACACTCAAATGAGACCTATTTTCCAATCTATGTACACTCAAATGAGGCCTATTTTCCAATCTATGTGCACTCAAATGAGGCCTATTTTCCAATCTATTTGCACTCAAATGAGGCCTATTTTCCAATCTATGTACACTTAAATTCATACAGACGAGGTACCAAGGAGAAATCATGAGAACTGCCGCCATGAAAATATTCATAGAAAAGACAGAGGGAGCAATATTGTAAAAGGACTGATAACATTATAGACTCTTCTTTAGATTTTGTCAAGATTCTTGAGATCTATAACTAAGGCACTGGACCAGATATGGCAGCAATGTTCAATGCATAAATGAATCAAAATTATAAATATGCAAGATGGATTCTGACAAGAAAAACTGCTGATGACAGTGAACTAATTTTTGTAGCAATTGATTCAATATAATTACTTCACTTCATTTCAGTGGAAAACACTTACTAATATTTCAATGGCTGAAATGGTTAAAGCGATATCCATGAAATGTGTTACTAGAGTTCAATAAACAATTTTTTTTATTTCTGATTCTGCACTGCTTGTTTCAATAGCCAAAGAGTGTATCAACTCAGAGTTTTGGGATAAAAATAAAAGCTACATAAATAATATGTAGGACATAGTAATATAATAATAGTAATAATGAAGAGTGTATCAACACTGATCATGTAACAGAAAAAGCAATAATCATAGGTGGGATTAAAATAGTAATAAAATAATTGTAGCAATGAAGACCATATCTACCCAAAGTGTTGTGATAAATGTCAACAATAAGATGTGGAAAAAAAAGTAAAGAATAAAATAATGATAATTATGAAGATAATATCAACCTAGAGCATTGTGAGTAACAATATAAGTTACAATGAAAATGTAACGACCCCAGAGTGCTATGATAAACAACAACAATGTATTAATTGATTTTTTTTTTTTTTTATAGCTTATCAGCCTTTTGTAGGTTATTTAAAATCAGGAAATATTTTTAGATTGTAAGAATTTTTTGGAGATAATGATTTACAAGTCCTATTAGTTAACACATAGCTGGGGGTGGGGGGAGATGAGGTAGATTCATGCCTTTCCCAAGGGTATTTGCATGTTTTTTTTAAGCATTTCACCCTGAGCAAGTGCCACTAACGAGCAAGAGGTTACAGAGCGTGGGAGCAAGAGTAAAGAGGAAAGGATGAAGAGAAAGACAGGGAATTAGATAAAGGCATCTGAGATGTCAATTGACATTGCATTTGAATAATTGAAGATTATAGCTATCAGAGAAACAAGTAAGAGGAATGGACTTCCACACACAGGAAGTGCGAGACATGAAGCTATTGGAGTAGAAGAGACGGCTAAATTTAATAGTTTTGACAGTGAAAGGATGGGACTGAAATGCCAATCTAGTAGCATGCTTAAATTCATGCAGTTTGGGAACCAGTGAAAGTAGCTTGTCAGAGCAGTTCCCGTGAAAGTACTTGTAGAAAAGACAGAGGGAAGTGATTGAATGTATGTGAGAAAGTGACAGTAGTTGAGATGCCAGAAGTGAATCTAATGAATTCAACTGTAATTAGAACTTTGCTCTCTGATTTTCTGTTCAGAGCCATTATACATTAGACAACCTGCACAACTAAGTTTAACATACCTGGTATTCCCAAGTGGTCATCCATCTAGGTATTGACCAGTCACTATATTGCATAATTTGTTGCTGAGATTACGGCTTTCTCACATTGAAACATAGATTCTCATACGAGCACTCAATGTATGATTTAAAATATATAATAATTAAGAGTGCATTCACCTCGATTGTTGTGATAACAGGCAAAAATGAAATTGAATAAAAGTAGTAAGGAAATAATAATTATGAGTGTATTATCTCAGAGTTTTATGATAATAAGCAATAAAATGATGTACAATTAGCAACGACTATTAATAATGAAGAGTGTATTCACCTTGAAGTTTGTACAGAAAAACCTTAAATAAATTAAGACTTGGCAAAATAAACAAATTAGATGGATTCAAATTATAATAGACACAGTATTAGAACATATTCTATTAATTAATCAGTTTGATACAAGATAAAAACATATTATTATTAAAAATCATTAAGATATGATATCCTTAATAACTGGATACAAACTTAAAATCTAATAAACTTACAATTTAAAGAGAAAGATAAAAAAGTACACGTCATGTAAATTGTGCAAAATTTTAGCTTTTAAATGTGTATAGTCATGAAATTGTTAGAAATTTTATATTCTTCAAGTAACACACTTTCAAACAGAGCTGAGTATTTTTCTATTAAATATTCCTGTGAAATTTATGTCTACTACTACGTCCAGGCACATGGTATAAATAAAGAGCAAGTTATCAAGTAGTCAGTCATTGCATCCATTTAGCAGATGGATGTAACAGTCAGAGTTGAAGCAGTATGTTGTAAAAAAACACTTTTCTAGACTAAAAATAAGCAAAAAAGAAAAATTAAAACAAAAATACAATTTTTGTAAATCATCAACAATTTTTGGCATATAATCTTTTCTTTGAGTTTCTTTATCTGTTTTCTTCTTTTCCTCCCCATTACTTTGTGGACAAGTTGAATATTTTTACAAGATTAGTAATAATGAAGAGTGTATAAAATCAAAATTCTGTAGAAAAATTAGTGGCAAAGTAAGGAACAGACAAAGTAAGGAACAGACAAAGTAAGGAACAGACAAAGTAAGGAACAGACAATGTAAACAGAATGGAAGGAAGCTGAAAAGAAAAGAAACAAGAAATGAAAAACATAGAGAAGCAAAAAATATTTGGAAAAAATGGTGAGAGAAACAAAAAGTTAACATGAAAGAAAGAAATGAAGAAAAAAAGAAATGAAGAAAAAATTAAACTTTTTGTTTAATTTTTTCTTCATTTCTTTTTTTGAAGAAAAAAGAAATGAAAAAAAAAGAAATGAAAAGAAATGAAAAGAAATGAAGAAAAAAGATTTAAACAAAAAAAGAAATGAAGAAAAAAAGAAATGAAGAAAAAAAGAAATGAAGAAAAAAAGAAATGAAGAAAAAAGATTTAAACAAAAAAAGAAATGAAAAAAAAAAGAAATGAAGAAAAAAAGAAATGAAGAAAAAAGAAATGAAGAAAAAGAATTAAACAAAAAAGAAATAAAAAGAAAAGAAATGAAGAAAAATGAATTAAACAAAAAAAGAAATGAAGAAAAAAGAAATGAAGAAAAAGATTTAAACAAAAAAAGAAATGAAGAAAAAAGAAAAAAAGAAATGAAGAAAAAAAAGAAATGAAGAAAAAAGAAATGAAGAAAAAGAATTAAACAAAAAAGAAATGAAGAAAAAAGAAATAAAAAGAAAAGAAATGAAGAAAAATGAATTAAACAAAAAAAGAAATGAAGAAAAAAGAAATGAAGAAAAAGAATTAAACAAAAAAGAAATGAAGAAAAAAGAATTGAAGAAAAAAGAAATGATGAAAAAAGAAATGAAGAAAAAGAATTAAACAAAAAAGAAATGAAGAAAAAAGAAATGAAGAAAAAAAGAAATGAAGAAAAAAGAAATGACGAAAAAAAGAAATGAAAAAGGAGAAGTTAACAAGCCATTAAGAAGCAAGTCTTTAGGTGTCGGTCTGATTTATTTTAAAGCATTAAAATTTCTCTTCATTTCAAGAATTCTTGCCTTTCACACCATTGTCACTTTCATACCACTCCTTATTTTCCAAACTGAATAATTTTCTCTTATTTTTAGTGTTTTTGTTTCCCTCCCACCCAACATTTTTTTTTTCATTTTTCTCATCCATTTTTTCCGCGTGATACATGCAGTTTTAGCATTTAAATATTTAAGATAAGCTGCTTATTTCCTTCTGCATAAAGTCAAGGGCAATTTTTCAATCCTTTCCTTCTCCCACCATTTCACACATCACTTTCTGTTTCTTTTCCACCCTGCTTATTTCTCTACTCATTCATTGAATTTTCCCACAATCATCTCTTTCTTTGAATCCCCTCCCTTTATGTACTGTTCTGTTTATATCTCCTTCCTATCTTTTCCACATTTTTCTCTTTCTTCTGGAGTTTCCTTCTCTCTCTCTAAGTATGCATATATTTTTTTTTTAATCTCTTTCTATTTTCTGATATTCAAATCCATCATTATTGATAACTCTAAGCATCATACCATGGAGCAATAGGCAGCAAAACTATAAGGAGTTCAGTCCTCACTGGAGACACCACACTTTTGGACGTGTGACAGGATATCATCTTTTATGCACCATGTTTCTTTAAGGACAAAGATAGCCATGGCTCTCCACAAATTCCTATCCTTTATAGCTCTTAGCAAAATTGTCATTTTTACAATCACTTCAAGTTGATCTGTCATTCATTTAAACAAGCACATTAGGGAGGTTACTCACCGTTTCCCTCTATCTTTTATGTTTTCAATATGTCCTGTGAGTATCAATTTTTCTAAACCTTTCTCATTACGTGGCACAGAAACTTCAACTCACTCTCTGATTCTGCCATTTTGTTCCCATCTTCCTAAACACATCCACATTGCTTATATGCTTTATTGTCTCTTCATTTGCAAGAAAATTATCCAGCATTTACTGCCATGTAGGAGGAATGATATTACATAGCAGTTGAATAATTATCTTTGTTTTTAGCAAAATTATCCTGTTTCTTAATACTTTGTTTAGATTTTGGACAGCATCTTTTACTATTCCTAAGAAAAGTAAAAGCCTTGTCATGCAGTAATGATTAACAAGCTGGTCACATATAAGTTCAATGTTCACTAGATGTTCCTAGATTTGTGGCCTTTTACCAGACTTTCTTTTTCTTTCTATGTGCCATGTCCTTTCAGGACGTAGGCAATCATAGCTCTCCACCTCTTTCTATTCCTTGCAGCTCTCAAGTTCCTTCCCTCTGCCACCTCACTGAGACAATGGTCTGTGGTCCACTTGCTTAAGGCCTCTAGGTATATCATGCATGGTTTTCGCTTGTCTCCCTTTTCTCTCTGTTTGACCCATGAGTATTAAATTCTCCAGGCCCTTCTTCCTCATTATGTCTTCCAGGAACTTCAGCTATCTCTTCCTGATGTTAAGTATAAACCTCCTCCTTGCTTTCATCCTCTCTAAGACCTCATCGTTGCTCACACGCTCGGTCCATGATATTCTTAGCATTCTTCTGAAGAACCACATCTCCGTCACCTCAAATCTCTTCTTCATCTTTGAGGAAATTGTCCAACATTCACCAGACTAACATAGATAAAAAGTTACTTGTCTATGAGCAAATTGCAGCAGGCTTTTTTGCAGGTCATTGATAGTAATGCCCTCAGTAGATTTCATTAAAATGACCCAGCAAAGTGTAATTCCTTGCATGGGTATCTGTTCTTGCTTTTCATTTTGCCACACGATTTTTCTTCTACCAGAGTATTAATCTTTTTCTTCATATTCCCTTGTCATTTAGCTCAAATAAGACAATCATTCTCATCTTTGTCTCTTTTTCTCATGCCCTTCTTTTTCTCACCTCTCCTAAACCCAAGACCTTTCTTTGCAATTGGTTTTTTTTACATTTCCTTTACTAGATGTTGACTTACTTGCTGTTTATTTTTACATTTTTAAGTGATGTTTCATTATCTCTCTGATTAACTTTCCCTTTTTTATTTCCATTTTAATGTCAGTCTTTTTCTACATCTTTCTATCTTTTATTTATTTCTCTCTATCCTTTTTCATAGAATTTCTAATAATTTTTCTATTTTTTATTTTTTCTTGTTGATATTTTTTTTCATATTTTTTGTTTCTTTTCTTTCTATATCATTTTTGATATTTTTATTTTTTCTATTTCTCTTTGTCATTTCTTTCTTTCTTTCTATTTCTCTTCTTTGTCATTTCTTTCTTTCTATTTCTCTTCTTTGTCATTTCTTTCTTTCTTTCTATTTCTCTTTGTCATTTCTTTCTTTCTATTTCTCTTTGACATTTCTTTCTATTTCTCTTCTTTGACATTTCTTTCTTTCTATTTCTCTTTGTCATTTCTTTCTTTCTATTTCTCTTTGTCATTTCTTTCTATTTCTCTTTGTCACTTCTTTCTTTCTATTTCTCTTCTTTGACATTTCTTTCTTTCTATTTCTCTTTGACATTTCTTTCTTTCTATTTCTCTTTGTCATTTCTTTCTTTCTATTTCTCTTTGTCATTTCTTTCTATTTCTCTTTGTCATTTCTTTCTTTCTATTTCTCTTTGACATTTCTTTCTTTCTATTTCTCTTTGACATTTCTTTCTTTCTATTTCTCTTTGACATTTCTTTCTATTTCTCTTCTTTGACATTTCTCTCTATTTCTCTTCTTTGACATTTCTTTCTATTTCTTTCTCTTTATATTTTTCTTTCTTTCTATTTTTTCTCTCTTTTGATATTTTCTTCCAATTTTTTCTATTTCTGTCTTTTGACACCTTTTTTCTGATTTAAACGCTACGTTTTTTTTACTTCATTTGTTTCTAGTTTTTTATATCTATTTTTTCCTTATATCTCTTTCTTTATTTTTCTGTTTTCCTTTCTACATTTATTGCTTTCTTTATTGCTATAGTTTTCTATTTCTTTATTTCTAACTACATTTTCTTTTGATTGTATTCTATTTCTTCATCATTTTCCATTTCTTCTTTTTCGCTGATGCTACACGAAGTTATATTAATGTAAAAGAATTTTAACTTGTAAACAAAATCGGTAATCATATTTTTTTCTCTTAAAACACTGATGTTGAATAAACGAGCACAAAAAAGTTCAAGAGGCGGTTTTGATTTTGTTCCCGCTTTTTCTCTCATGATTTGAAAATTTCACAAAGTGAAAACATAAATAAAAATAATGAAGCCCCTTTTCCAAGATAGAAACTTTCAGAAGACTTTTACATTAAAAATTGTAATCCTCAATGGAAAACTCTAGAAGCATGCACGCATATATATATATATATATATATATATATATATATATATATATATATATATATATATATATATATATATAGTGAAAGAGAGAGAGTCCCATTTGTGGGTTGAGCACTTTTGGAAGAAAGGGAATTTGTTGGCTGCTGCTGATTAATGCAAAGCTCTTCACTATGAATTGAGCTCTCTGGTAGTCAGTTATGCATATATCTTGTATATAATATGTTAAAAATCCCCTTTCTTCCTAGTGTGTGCTGGCCTAGACGTGAAAGCTTCTGACGGCAAATTGGTTGGTTTCGATCTCAGCTTGAAGCAATTGTATGTCTAGCCACAGTGATGAGCTGTGAAACCGTCTGTCTGTGGATGACTATCTATCTATATATCTCTCTATATATATGTATATATTCACGCAACAGATACACATGAATATATAGTAGCATTGGTAATTTCTAGTCAGAGTTAATGTGATGCTTAAACTTTCATTATTCCATTATTTGTGGTAACATTTAAAATTTAAGGAGGAGGCTTATACTTAGTATCAAGAAGAGTCAGCTGAAGTTTTGGGGACATGTAATGAGTAAGGAGGGCCTGGAGAATCTGATACTCACAGGTCTTAAGTTCTTTCCCCGCTAGTTATTTTAACTATTAAATTCTGAATATTACTACAAGAATGCATGCAAAGACGTTTATACACATGTATACTCAAATATAGCTACATATATGTATATATCTACTAATGTACACACGTACTTATATATACACGAGCTTATCTTTATGCGTGTGTATGTGAAAACAGCCATACACATTCATATTTAAGCAGACAATTTCACTGATTATACACTAACATACTCACCAGGGACTGTGCTAGCTTATACACAGGCGTGGGTGGAGCATACAATTCACGTATGACATGCTTTCGTGGGCTCTTGCATCTAACGTTACTTCAGTTGCTATTAAAAACGATAAACCCAATGCAGGTCTAAAGTCAATAAACTACGTTATATTTCGACTTGCTTGTCTTCAAATACGTTGCATAGGAGGCATTCTTTATTCATTTTTTGCCATGCATTTTCTTTCAAAATATTTTATACGTTTTTTATATTTTTTTTGTTCTCCAATGTTATTAGGTCCGCCTCTCTCATCAATCTGACTGTTTTTCTTCGTTTCTTCTTATATATACAAAGAAAAACAACAGCAACAGAGAAAAAATAAGATAGAGCAATCGTCCGTCTTCCTCATTGCGATCCCAAAAGAAAGACTGCAAACGAATAGATAAAGGAAGAAGGAAAAGAAGAAAACGTCGATAACGGGAAGAAAGCTTAAAAGACGAGTTTAAACCACGTATTGAAAAATCAAAGAGCAAATTTTTCAAATACGTTGTTCGATAAATACAGAGCTATTTGCTGAGCATAGTTTTGTCCGGCACAAGGCAGAGTGAGATGAATGAGGGATAGAAAGATTTTGCTGCACAAAACCTCATAGCGTAAAGGAGCCCCTTGCCTATTATAACATTAAGTACTTAAAAACTTTTTTTCTTCTGGAATCAAAAAGCAACTTAAAAAAAATCATTTCACCTCCCCTCCCAACTCGAGTTAGGCAATAAAGCCACTAAACCTCGGATTGAAAAATCAAAGAGAAAATTTTTCAAATACATTGTTCATTTAACACATAATTATTTACTGAGCTTAGTTTTGTCCGGCACAAGGTAGAGTGAGATGAATGAGAGATAGGAAGATTGTGTTGCACAAAATTTCTTAGCGTAAAGCAACCTTTTGACTGCTGTAAAACTGAGAACTTAAAAACGTTTCTAAGATTAAAAAGTAACTTTTTAAAATATCACCCCCCCCAAAGGAAGACGATAAAGCCACTAAGACACAACGGATAATGGAAAGTGAAATCAGCTGGGAAAAAAATTATTGTGAAAGGACAATAAAAGAGCAGGATTCAAGAAAACAGAAGATGAAGATTGGCGTTGCATTTAATTTTTTTAAAGATCGCAGTTGACAAGAATGCAAGAAAACAGAAGAGAGTTCCACAGGTGAGAAGTGCAAAAGAAGAAACTGTTCGAAAAGGTTACATCTAGCAATTTCAATAGTAAAATGATGAGACATAACAGCCAATATATTACTATGCTAAAATTCATAAACTCATGGTATCAAAGAGGAAAGCTTTTGAGAATAATTCCCATGGAAATATTTATAGAAAAGTCACAAGAAAACTACGTTGCGGAGGTGGGAAAGTGATTGAAGCATAACATTGCGCATTCTTTAGATTTCGTCAGGAATCTCTAGATACCTAAAAGAAGCAGGGGGCTTGGTACGGCAGTAAATATTAAATGCATGGGCGAATATAGACCTAAAGATTCTAGCAAGAAAAATCGTCTAGCACGACAAAGTGAAGGAATTTTTCTGATACCAAATCTAGCAGTTCATTCGATATATTCATTCCATTTATGGTCAGCGTCAAGTATTGACCGAGAACGTGAAAGGAGTTACTCTGCTGGGTGTTAGCATCAGCTATACTGATGAAAGGCAAAAGACAATTAAAATTGAACAGCTTAGTTTTAAAATACGAAACCAGAAGACGAGACGTTTTTCCTAACATGTTTCCGTAAATATACCCGCCCTGTTAGGTAAGAGATGTTTTGTGTGCACAGATGATCAACGCCTTATAAGGCAAGTAGTCATAATGTTTTAATTCATCAATATACATAGTGCATAATAAATCGAGGGTGGTTTAATAACTAAGGTTGTGGGTTAGAAATTGAAGAGTCTTAATTGGAGGTGGGTCAGAATAAGATGGCGCCGTTAACGCATTTTATGTTAACGCCTTAATCGAATAGTTCCGTATGTATTATAAAGGAATTGTAACGTCAGGGTTGTAATAAGTGAGTATAATCGATAAAATAGAAAACAAAATATATCTGTTGTCTAAGAACTTTTGGGCACAAGGAAATATGTGACAAGAGAAAATCTTCTATGATAGAATTTTTACAAGTATGTAATAGTTTGCGATATTTTTTTTAAACCGATGGAAAAAAAAATAACAGGCGATTTTTTCTTTTCTTCACTAAGCAAGAATTTAGTTCAGAAATTAAATTAAAAAGATAGATAACTAAAACGTACATAAAGAAATGTGTGTGCGTGTGTATAACTTGTAGTAGAGTTTGTGAATTTATTGTCGGCACGAATTTATTCCCAAATATAGAATTACCTTCAGAGCAAAAGGAACCGCGTTTAGAGGGAGCAAATGTGTCCCTATTTGGAAAAAGGAGCGAATAGCCAACTCAAAATTAGGGAGAACGAGAAATCAAGCTTGAAGAAAATCGAACTGGCTCAATGATCATTCTTAATAAAGGAATTCCGGGATTAAAGTTATAGCCTTCGTCTAAACCCTAATACAACGAGTCTCGCTTGAAGTTTCAAAGCATTTGTCAGCCGCCAACCTAAAAAAATCCCAGTCGGCTGGTGTTGTCGTTTCAATTCTGTGAAGAAATGAAAGGAAATTCGACTAAATTTTGTCACATTCCTTCCTTACATATTCTATTCACCACCTTCACAAAATGTACCAGCGAGAAGAAAAAGAAACACACTTTTCTACTAAGTAGAGTAAATGCCAAGTAATACCAGATAATATTCCTTGTCATTCATTCCTCTTTACTAACACTTGAGCCCAAAAAGGAGGACCGAACAAAAGACAACCAAAGTGATAAAATACAATATCTTTCTGCAAGATCCGAGATTACTTTCCACACGACCTGTCGGATAAGAAAGAAAAAGGACTATGTACTGCTGCTCTGTATTTACGGATTCTCGATAAAAATCCAAAGAATAATCGGCAGTGTTATTAGTCCTGACCTGGTATCTCGACTTCAGTCCCACCTTCATCCTGATGAATAGAGTGCGTAGCAGAACAGAACCGAAAGTGGGCAAGAACAGCGCGAGTTCGTCAAAGACAGTAGATCAAGGAAGGAGATATTTATGCTCGGAATGATAACAGAAAAAGCAATACAAATACAAAAGTATGTATACTCATGTTTTATCGATTAAGCGAAAGCTTTAGATAAAGTATGTCATAAAGAACTGATGGAACTTCTAGGTAAGCTTAATTTATTTCGGAAGAATATTAGAATAACCCAGGACTTAGACTGGGAGTAAACCGCCTGCATATGCATCAGTCAGTTATATGCCATGCGTGATACACGCTTAGGCGATCATGTATCTTTCGATACTTGACTGACGAGGCAGATTTTTTTCCCGCAGTAGGTTGCCATTTCTTTCTGCGGTAGACCAGTTGTCATCCAAAGCTAAAGAACCCAGTCTGACATGCTATTTACCCATAGCTCGGGGCGGGGGAGAAGAAGTGAAATTTTCACAAGAATATTAGCACTTAATTGAATGTAATGGATTCGACTGGGATTCGAACTCGGCTCTCAGATTCTTCATTCCGAGCCGCTATCCGTTATTCTACCGTGCCTCCGCATATAGATAGAAAAAGAATTAGTATTAGGTTGGTGCAAAAATAATGACGTAATAATGTCGTTTTTTGACATATTTTTTAACGTCAAAAACGACATTATCACGTCATTATTTTTGCACCAACCTAATAAATACACACAAATAGAATAGGAATTAAGTAAATATACAAAAATTGAAAGGAGTGTAAGAGAAGTATGTCTATTTTCACCGAACATATTCACCCGTTATAGCGAGGCGATCTTAATAGAATTTATAGAGCTACCAGGATCCATTATTGGCGAAGACAACGTAAGATATGCAGACAGACACAGAAAGGAAACTACAGGAACTCCTATTGAGACGGTAATAAAGCAAAGCAAAAAGAACGGACTAAAAAGAAATTCTAAGACAGAATATCGGGTTGTCAGCAAACAACAGAATACGATTTGATGACACCAAAATTAAACAAGTACAAAAAATTACTTATCTAGGAACTTAAAAAAGTACACGAAAATTGACACTGAAATACGATCGCACGTTGGAGTAGTGAAAAACACCTTCCAAAAGCTTGTTGGGGATGTGCAGAATAAACTAAAGATTTCGCTGTAGCATTGAGTTAAATCAGAAGGAATTTTCATGTTAGGTTGCGTGAACTTTTCTGCATCCACAAACAAATAAACAATTTCAATGTAAACAAGACGAAACATACATGCAATTCAAAATCGATGCATTTATATACAAATAAGATAATATGTACAGAATATTTTGGAGAAGTTATTGTGTAGCCAACAGCCAGTAGCAGTTCAATTCTTGGAGAATACGGCACGGCGCATATTCTTGTGACATTTTAATTCTTAATTATTACTCATTCGAGTAATCATACTAATTCCTATTGATATCACTCATGAACATTACATCTTTCTACACTGGTAACACACTGTGGAATTATTCTTTATTTAGCTAAGACTTCCACTGAACTTGTAGTTAAATAACATTCAACATTGTACTCAACATTAATTAGCTAAACTTACCATTTTTATTACGGAAAAAGGGAAGCAACTTTCTTTATACTATTGTTAATTTTTGTATATCATTGTTAATACAATATTTTATTAATGTTCACTGAGCTTGATTATTTTTCTCTCGTGTATGTTGTACATGATTCATGTGGGGTGTTGTTTTACAAGAACACAGCTTTCCTTCTTGATTATATTCACGGTGACCCTAGCCAACATCCTTACAGCACCACTACAAGCTGAAATTTCTGGGGCTCTTGATGATGAAAGAGAACTTGGAAAATTTGACGCTCAAAGGATATATTAAACGTAAGAGGGACAGAGAAAAAAAGCGTCAAATAACATCCCTGATGACCTTGTGTGAGTGGTTGGCAAAATAGGGATAGGGTATGGTAGCAAAAAGTCAAAATATTTTGAGGTGAAAAGAGGAAGAAAATGTGGATAGCCATGATCAACATCCGGCAGGAACACGGTACATAGAAGAGGAATGCCAGGGATACAATTAGTATTTTCAAACTGTCATTTTTGGTGAAATCAAGATTCAATACGGAAGTCCTAGTTTTCTTAGTCATCTCTTCGGGGTCGATTGAAACTGTAGTGGACGTTTACATACACCACGCCCACAAATTACTCAACAGTCATTGGACAGAAAATAAACACTATTTTCTTTAAAGACAATTTACGCATCGCATGAGCCATATCAAATCTCATGTTTTACCTTATCAAACTTGTTGTAGAAAAAACATCATCAATTGGTTGATTTTTGACCAATCACATAAATTGACACTTTTTTCAATATTTTTTACGCTCTCCTTCCTGGAACCTATGTTATATGTGTATGTATATATATATATATATATATATATATATATATATATATAGCAGAAATTAAATGAAGAACATTAGTAGACTATTAAATTTCAGAGCCTTTTAATCACATCCATGTATTCTCAATCTTCTCCTCAAACACACACACAGACATAAGTTACATACACACAACACTGAACTGTCTCTTTCAAAAGCCAAGTGAATTATACAAGACTATCATTCTTTCGCACAACATTCTCATTTTCAAACTCAAGTATCAAATATTATTGAACTCTAAACAAATTTAAACAAGTTCTTACAACACATATTTGTATTCCCACACGATATAAGTGGAACAGCTTTTTACGTCTCAAACCTTATTGTCATTAACACGATTCTATATTTACTTGTTTTCAATACATGTTTTTTCTTGTTGAAAAATTCAATGATCTCTTGTCATTCTTTTTCATGTTTCTTTCCAAATTAAATGTGGTGTGCTAATTTCAAAACGCAACCTTCATCAAAACCCTTCTGATACATTTCTTACCAAATCTCATTAGCGCCCCACAAAACTATTCTAAACAGAGACAAAAAGGTGAATTCAATCGTTCTACGAAAATGCAATCAAAATTTCTCACATAATTATCTCTATAATGAATGCTACCAACGTCATCAATCTATTAACTCAATCGAATCAACCGAATAATCACTTTTCTCCGACTTAACTCAACGCATCAATAAACTGTTGCTATTTTCTAATTTTATAATTATCGTTGCCTAACACTCTTCTTATCATTAATTATCTATACAAGCAATATTGAATGACAAAGAACATTATTATCATTCATGAACACTAAATCATATGATGGACCAACTGAACACTCTACCAACAACTATTTTAACCAAGTACATAAGACAAAGTTTATTTTATTATAAATTTGATTCTTTCGTCAAAAATATTTTCTATTCTTACCGGATTTATTTAACCTGTCGGAGTTACCACCTCCTTAATTCCCTAGTTGTTCACTAGGGGTCGCTCTCCCTACACTATAAATACTGGGCGACTTTTCGCCTCGTTCTCTTTTTCACTTTCCATTTAACCGGCACATTTAAAAATGTAATCTCTCACGGAGATCAGCGTTTTGCCCACTTATGGGAAAACGCCATGAAACACACAGAGTTTGTAATTTGGTGAATGTTCGTACGTACGAACATTCACCAAAATACAAACTCTTTACATTCACACACAAACACAAATGTTAATGTCTTTGTCAATTGTAAATTTGTTGTTTAATACATATATTTGTCGGAATATATTAGGTTGGTGCAAAAATAATGACGTAATAATGTCGTTTTTTGACGTTAAAAAATACGTCAAAAAACGACATTATTACGTCATTATTTTTGCACCAACCTAATATATATCGGTCTTGTTTGTTTTCTTTACATCTTCGGTTGGACTCCAACTTGAGTCCGGCATTGTTTTTGCAGTTTGGCCTTCTAGCAGAAATATACAGCACGTGTCCGTAATACAACAACAGTCAAACCCACACAGTCCTCTACAAACTTTTACAGCAATGCGGTCATGAGAGAAACCAATGTCCAGCTAGGATTTATTAACGGGGATAAAATCTGAACAACGTGAGATATACGGTGTTGATGGCAGACACCCGAACAAAACTACGAGAAGATCTATAAAAGCAAAATGTAGCAAACAAAAGACTAAACATCAATTGTAAGAAGACAATATTTGGTTGTCAGCAAGAAAGGCCTACGATGTAAACGAGCAATTGGAAACACCAATATTAATTAAGTACGAAAATTTAAATATCTAGTTGGTTCTTCTAAACATCAATTGGAAGACCAGACTAGTACAACAACTTAAATATCTGGTAAGAGTTTTAACATAGAACGGAAATCGAGACACTTATTTACTAATGGATAACAATAGATGTAAAACATGACAAATGCATTACTGGTAATTCGATACAGAACATCTAAGGATGTGTAAGTGCCATCTTGAAAATCCCATTTCTTCTCTTGTCCAAGAGAATTCTGGACTAGGGAGCGAGTTATCTCCCTTGATATGACGTCCGTCCTAGCAACACTGAAATTCGAAGGCGTATTGGAATAATAAAAGATAGCTCCAAAAAGTAATGCAGAGGAACAAAAAAATCGTTATAAACAAAGAAATGAGTACTGGACTGTTACGTAATATCAATCCTCCTATATGGCAGTGAATGCTGGACAATCTCCTCACAGATGACATTTCTTGGGTACATAATGAAGAAGGAAGGACTTGAAAATTTTGATAAACACAGAAGGAAAGACGGACAGAGAAAATAAACGCATAATCTATCTAGTAAGCTTTAGTAAACTGATGGCAGAGCAAAGTTTAGGAGAGATAACAAAAAGTAAAAAATTATTAAGAGCTATAAAGGACAAATTTGTTGAGAGCCATAATCGCCTACCTGCTGAAGGAGGACATCACATAGAAGAAGTCGTAATTGTTTCAATGGATACCGAAATCCTAAAACGAACTGAAATAGCGAAAGGTGGTTTTCAAACGCTAATCAAAGTCTTAAGAAACAGGAAAATTTCGAAAGAAACAAAGTCAAGCCTGCTATATGTCAGTAAATGTCGGACAATTTTTCACAGATGAAGAAGAGACTTAAGGCATAGATTATAAGTGATGCAACAGAAATGTGGTTCGACGGAAGGATTTTGAGAATAATATGGACTGAACAAAGGAGCAACGATGAAATGTTAAGAGAAATGGAAACAAATGATTTTTAGAATCAGAAAGAGACTCAAAATGTCTAGGGTTCATAATGAGCAAAGAAAGTTTACGCAAGTTGACACTCCTCAGGACATATTGAAGGGAAGAAGGACAGAGGAAAGCCAAAAATGGAATACCGAACAACCTTATGTGAATAGTTGGCAGAACAGTGATTAGAAGGCACACCAAAAAGGCAAACATTACAAAGTGCTACAAAAGAGAGGAAAATTTGCTTAGTTTATATATGAATTATTTATTTATAAATTTAATTTATTTATTTTGTGCATTCTTCTTTATTGCATCCATGCTTTTGCATTTTATTTAGTCTTTTGTGTCCTTTTGCGGTTTATCCACCATTGGTCTGTATATAGTGCATCCTAAAGGAATACGAATATAAGACCTGAAATTCGGTCGAGACGGAAGACTGGCTGTCACCATGCAATGTTGATTGCTATGCCTAAATTTTCGATATATAAAAATAGTGTTTTCTCCAATAAATAAAGTAAACTTTAAACTAATGGCGCAATGAAAAAAAGAGGGCTTGGAGAATTTAACACTCACAGGACATATTGAAGATAACATGGACAGAGGGAATCATCGAGTGAACTCCCTAACGAGCTTGTATAAATGAATATTAAAAGAAAGGCTGTGGTGGAGATAGTGATGGAACAAAAATTGTTTAGGGCGACAAAGGATAATAACTTGTGGATAGCCTAGATAACCCATGTCCTGAAGGGACACACCCATAAGAAACAACTGAACAATGGGGGCGAATAGATTTTGATCTTGTTTCAGCAAACGGTTTCTTTGTTTTCCGTTCGGTATGTATTTCTCTCAGCCTTCTGTTCCCTGCTGTACTTTCAAGTAAAAGCATTCTTTATGGCTACACTTTCCTATTACATCAAGCGATCGTCTGAGTGATTTACCCAATCTCCGACCGCCAATTCCATTAATGTGTTTTCTTTAAGCACATTAGACACAAGAGAGTTAAGGTGCATGAAAAGTTGGAATTTATGGCGCTTTATTGAAACACGAGAAAAGATTTCTTCGCAATAGATTTCGCTTTTACAAACCGACTCACAGACGAGAAAGAGAGATTATCTCCCCTGTATTAGATTGATTTCAGATGCACAACGCGACGATGCAATGATGCACCGTGAAACGCCCCCAAAATCGATAGAATAAAGCTGGCCAGAGAGTCAAATGATGTAGATTAATGGGTTCCCTGTTGTCGTTATCGTTGACGCATGCGTGTGTAAGTGAGATGGCAGCTAAAAACGACTAATGTCACGAAGCTCAGGCTCCATAAGCAAAGAATGCTTGATCCTTTGCCCAGTTGAGAAAAGCTCGACCACCAGCAATGATATCGTTTAATGCAACAAGAGATGTCTAAACCCTTTTTATGAAGGAGAGATTTTCAGTGGCGGACATAATCAGCAAAGTAATTGCAGAAAAACAACAGCATTCTTTGCATTTCTGGGACTAAGTGCTGTCACCATTATGTATTGTTCGATTAATTCAGACTAATTTCTTCGTCTTTGTTCTTTTTTACAGTATTTCAGCCATTGCACTCTGCAGCCTTCGTCGGGTTTATGTCGAATTTGGTAACCTTCTAGGAATGTTTAACGGAATCTTTTATTTCCTCTACAGTTTTTTTACTAAAATTCTCCTAATACAAAGCTCAAGAGCCGCTCAAAGTAGAAATTAAATGTTAAAATGGTTAAGGTACTTGATATAAAAGAAAGGGGAAGCGGTAGAAAGTGAAGATTATAAAGAAAACGAAAACACATGGGGACTGACACTTGACTTGAGGTTACGAATCTAGTGTTCAGGTAAACACATAAACGGGAAAGTGTTCAGGTAAACACATACACAAAAAAGTGTTCCACAAAGTAGCAGTTCATGAGAAAAAGGTGTCTAGGTGTAAATGTATCCTTATATGTTGAATACAGAAGGAAATGAAGGTTATTCGACTCTGGGGAAGTAGCATAACATGTCCTAAATGTAATAGTTTGAACTGCTGGAGCTAAAGAGTGGAGCTCATCTGAGCATCTGACATAGAAAGAGTGATAGACTAGAAATTGGCTGTCTATATTTCTGAGATGAAGCATAAGTACACTATTTACATTGTTCGGACTATCATCCTCATCGTTGTTGCCATATTTATCACAAAGATTCGGCCGTTGTACGCTCCGGCCTTCTTCAGGTGGTTGGAGAGAAAAGGGAGACCACCGCCCTCTGTGGAATCAGGTTAAAATCATTGAACATCATTGGAAATTTCGTAAACTTGAGGAATCAAGACATATGCTAGGCCATGAAAATCTCCTGAGCCGACCAAGCATAGAAATGAATACAATATGGAAACCAGTAATAAGGAGTGCCAAAGAAAAGCAATAGTAACATTGAAAATTGCAATATGAGCTCTCTAAAAACATGTACTGATAACAGCAAAAATTTCAATATGAGCACTCGTAACAATGGTTGCTGAAGCATTCGGTTTGTAAGTCCTAGAAATTCATACTGAAGGACACATGGCACAGTGGATAAAGCCGTTAGTTAGATCCAGTGACAGGATCCAAAGAGTGCGAGTTCAATACCTGGTTAAGGCGGTGAAGAACTTGGAGAGGTGAATTCACAGGAGAGAACTGATAACTGACATCCATTAGACATGGCACGTGGAACTAGAACAGTCTACCCCAGCGAGCAAAATAAAGGATTCAGTTCGACATTCCAAACACCAGAAGAAGGCCGGAGTGTACAACTGCCGAAACATTGTGATAAATATGGCAACAAAGATGAGGACGATACACGGAATAATTTAAATATTGTAGTAATTGGCTTACAGTGTTATTCGTCGTCTAGAAAATCAGGTAAAAGATTTTGAACTATTAAGCCTAGCAAGTGAGGATAAAGCAGCTGGGTCCCAGACATGGCAGTAATATTATACTTTATTTTTTTTTGTTTAATCTGACACTTGTAATGATAGAGTAGAGTAAAAGGAGTCACCTACTTAATAAAGCGTTAGAATGAGCCGATCAATTTTTGCCGGGTGTTGTTGATTACATTCCGATACATGCTATATTTCAATGCTCTTCCGATGGAATATCAAATCTCGTAAATACCAATCATTCTTTATAATATCAATTTATTTTTCTTATCTGGTTTACTAGATGCCACGAGTTATATAACTCAAGTTCAGGTATAGTAAACGTATAATGGGATAGAGCTATGGTAACAAAGGTTTATTCTCTCTTTGCAATTCACCCATTATGGGCATTAATATATCCATAATATAACAACACCATATTTCACACGGAACGGAATGGCTGTAAAGAAAAGGAAGCTGTAACCAAGAGTAAATTATATCTATAGCCCAAAATGATGTTAAAAGATTTTAAATCATTAACCTAACACCATCCTGGGTATGACGATAAACTACGTCCAACAGCAGGGCCTTTGATCAGTAAGTTTTGAGGAGCGTGGAACTACCTCTTAGTTGTAGATGATGCTAGGTCCACCCTGACCCGGGGTGGTAACACCTGTTAGGCTCCCAGCTATGGTCAAATAGTTGACCCCACCATCCTGACTCAAAATACTACGAAAGTGTAAAAATAGGTTTTAATACCAGAAATACTTGTAAAAACTTATTACCAGAATTAAATTTTTTTTTAAATATTACCAGCAATAAAAATCTTGTCGGCATTAAATAACACATTGTGGTTGATGTGCCGTAAAAACAAACCAAACCAAACCATTAATCTAACACTAATGTGCCGCATCTTTTCAGGACATAGGAAGTTGTGGAGAGTCGTCATCGCCTATCTCCTGTTGCTCTTGGCAGTTTTTCTCCCTTTGCTAAGGGGGAAAACTGTTCTGTCCTCCATTCACGCAAACTCGTCCGGTAACGACAAGAACAAACCAAACCAAATTGTGCATTTTTGGAAAAAAAAAAAGAAGAAAAAAAAGAGAATATTAGCAGCTATACATTTTTTGAAAAAATATTACCAGCAATAAAAATCTTGTCGGCATTAAATAACACATTGTGGTTGATGTGCCGTAAAAACAAACCAAACCAAACTATTAATCTAACACTAATGTGCCGCATCTTTTCAGGACATAGGAAGTTGTGGAGAGTCGTCATCGCCTTTCACCTGTTGCGCTTGGCAGTTTTTCTCCCTTTGCTAAGGGGGAAAAACTGTTCTGTCCTCCATTCACGCAAACTCGTCCGGTAACTAGCATGCGGTCTTCCCTTATCCATCCTGCCCTCAACATGCTCCATGGAGTTAAGGTTTCGAAATCCCCATTCCTCATTGTAGGTCCAAAGAATTTCAGCTGTTTTTAACCGATTCTGCGTATGAGTGTTCTTACGATTACAATTTTCTTTATGACTTACTTGTTCTTTACTTGCTCCGTCCGTGGGATTTTCAGTATCATTCTGGTGAACCATTTTCCTGTTTCCTCTATTTTTCTACATTCGAGGTGGGGGTGGGGGTTGCCCAACATTCATTGTCATATAAGAGGATGGATATCACATACCAATCCAGTATTCTTTTCTTTGCTTCTAAAGAAATACTGCATTTGTTTAAAAACAAATATTCACTGACAAAACATATTTTAGTCTGCTTCTCCGCGGCCTGTGTCAAATAGCGACGTTTATAAAAGCTTCATCTATGTTGTAAGCGCAAGAAATGTTTTGTCTTCTTCGATGGTAACGTCGTCCACATAATCATTTTGTCCTTTCTGAACATGAATGTCATCTTCGCAGCCGTCCAGTGCATTTCGATTTTACGCCGCTTTACATAAACAACCACTATTTTGTTTATTTTCGCCGTAGGCTTCGTTTTTTTATGAACATGTCTGTGTCTTTGCGTCAAATTATATACGTAAATTATGTAAATTCTTATTTTTAATTGACACGAACGGCGAACAAATGTTAGATTTAGGTTATATTTACCGGCTGCAAAATTTAAAAAGTCAGCGCGTATTATAGACGAGAAATTTATTCCTGAATTTCATAGACGATAGCGTAATGGATAGCGGCTCGGATTGAGGAATCGGAGAGCCGAGTTCGAATTCCAGTCGAATGCATTACATTAACTTACGTGCTAATACCCTTGGGAAAAGTATGAATCTTCTCCCCCACCAGATATGGGTAAATAGCAGGACAGACTGGATTCTGTAGCTTTGGATGACAACTCTTCTACTGCAGAAAGAAAAAATGGCAACCTAATGCAGGAGAAAAATCTGCCTCGTCAGTCATGTATCGAAAAATACATGATCGTCTCAGCGTGTATCACGCATGGCATATAAGAGACTGATCTACCTCTACAGTGGAATTATATTATGATTTTATAAATATATATATTACTTCAAACATTATTTTTTTAGAAGATACCCGTATTTGAAATAGATGCACCATTTTTATTTTAAACAGTGTTTAATACATCTATCAGCCTGGCGTCATGAGTCTAAAAAATCCCAATTTCTACTTCAGATTTGTTGTTTTTATGTTGGCTGGCCCACCCAACGTAGACTGGTGCATCAAAGTCTTCCTATCCTTTTTAACTCCTCCATCTGATGTGTTACTTAAGTTGAGCTTAGACTATCTTTATAAGTATAGTTTGTGCCTTTTGCCCGAATTGTTATCCAAATAGAATATCTCAGAAATGAATAGTATCTGTATTTTGCTTAAAAACACCAAAGGACTGTTTCTTGCTTCGAAGAACGCACCATTTGTGCGCTTCCACTAACTAATTATGCATGCAAATGATCCTTGACAATATTCAAATTACTTGGCAATCAATATGATGCAAGTTGCTGGGAAAAAAAAGAAAGAAAAATAGACATGAATACTGAATATTTTTTCAGCTGGGTAAATATTTAAAGATATGTAAATAACTTTCCGTCCTTTTCACTCCTTATTTCGTCCACCTTTGAGTTTCTCTTGTATCAAACACTCTTTTTCATTGACTCACTCCTTCCAGACACTCTTCCGGTATATATTATTAGTATTCAATTTTTTTACTTGTCAAACTTTTATTTTTATATACTTCGCTTCTTTCTTTCGTTTGGGGTTGTTTTCGTTCTCTCCCTTATCAAGTTTTAGTTTACTCTTTCTTTGACAAATTTTATTCTTCCTTTCTTAGCCAAGCTTTGCATTCTTTTTTTCCTAAACTTTATTTTCATCCTATCATTTTCTTTTGTCGACTAAATTTGCTTTCCTTTTTGGCAATTTTATTTCTTTTACTTTGGCAATTTGCTTTTCTTTTTTGAGACATAATTTTCTTCCTTATTTTTTTATTTTTAGGGAATTTTTTTTGCGGGGTAGTTTTTTTAGGGGTTTCTTTGGGGGCAATTTCCTATCTCACTTTGCCAAGCTTTGCAGTTCTTTCTCTCTCTCTCTCTCTCTTTGCCATGCTTTGCAGTTCTTTCTCTCTCTCTCGCTCTTTCTTTGCCAAGCTTCGCATTTCTTTCTTTCTTAAACTCTTTCTTCATCTCATTTTCCTTTATTGACTAATTTTTCCTCTCTTTTTTCCTTTTAGGAATTTTGTTTCTTCTACTTTGACAATTTACTATACTTTTTTTTTTTTTGGAGGGGGGGAATTTTCTTCCTTTGGGGGGGGATTCTTTTGCAGGGTAATTTTTCTAAGGTTTATTTTTTTCTTTTTAGGAGGCAATTTACTTTCTTTTTTTGAAATTTTTTCTTTTCCGTTTTTTTTTTTTTTTTCTTTTCCGTTATTTTTTTTTTTTTTCATAGGCAAATTTTTTCGTTTTTCCTATTTCCTTTGGCAAATTTTGTCTTCATTCCCTTTTTCCATATTTTTCTTTCTTGCCAACTATTTCCATTTTTTTTTTTTTTTTTTTTTTAGCCAAATTTTATTTATTTCATTTTTCTTTTATAAAAATTTTCTTGCTGCTTGTTTTCTTTGTTTTCTTCTTTATTTTCCGCCATTTTTTGCTAAAGAATCCATTTCATTGTTTCGTGCTTATTTTCTTAAGAGCGGACAAAAATAATCATGTTCGCTAAAAATGTTCCTCAATGAATGCTTCCAAAAATGATGTTTGGTCCTAAATGACCTCTAAAACATTTGAGTTCCAGAAAATCACGAGCGATGTCATATTACTGTATTACTCTATTCTCTGCTCGACTTGATGCGCCTCTTTCTAATCAATCGATTGATAGAGAAATTGTGAATTTAAAGTTTACGTTGTTGTGGAAATTACAGACGGGAAAAAGGCGAGACTGATTGTTGATAATTACAATCAGATACATAAATAAACGAGATGGACGGATAAAAGCAAAGGACTGCAGAAAAAGCAAAATGAATACGAGCAATCGTTAGACCAAATAAACAACGAAATGAGACGATGATTATATATATATATATATATATATATATATATATATATATGTAAGGGCCTGTGTCTGTACGTGCGAATACAAATATTTTATCATTACAATATATAGATTCAGATATTTCTAAATATTCAGACATTGACAAACAAATAAAATCTGGAACATTTCTGATGTTTGGTTATTGGATCAGATTTTAGGAACTGGGTTAGATCAACAACTTTTCCGCGCCCATTCTCTCTCACACACGTCCTCTATCTCTGTCATACATATATATATATATACATATCTATATATATATATATATATATATATATATATATATATATATATATATATATATAACATGATCTAATAAGCAAAAACTTAAATAAGCCGGGCCTGACCAATCAAGCACAAAACAAAAACCGATCAAAAATCAGCGAAACCAGACCGATGCTCAATAGTTTGCAGATTAAAAAGAAAAAAAAAATAGAGAGGGGGAACATTTCGAGTTCGAAGAGGCACAGAACTGCAGTCGTATTTTAAAATAGCTAAAAGTTTAGCTGAGAACACTCGGAATCAACAAACATTTTGACTATTTTTGCATTAAGCTCAAAAAAGAAAACACTTGAACGTATACAAGAAAATAAAACATACAAACGGCACAAAGATTTTGGCAATCTTGTTCGATGAAACATATATCAAATTATACACAAGTATTATAAACCAGCCGCCAAAACAGAAATCAATAGCACAATATTCAATTTTAAAATTATTTTTAACAGCCCCGCCTGCCCCTCTCCCTATATATAATGGGATATGAGTACACAAGACTGGAAGGTAAGGAACGTATAGAAATTGCAATTGCAATTGTAGTGGCTTATGAGTCAACTATTCATGTATAAATACTTGTCATTATGCATAAAAAACTGTTCTAATAAATAGGTATATAGTTTTAACTATCAAGAAATCCCAGCAACATTTAATTCATTTTGTAATGCTTTTATATATATATATATATATATATATATATATATATATATATATATATATATTTATTAAAGACATTTTTATGTTTAACGTTCTTTTTATAGATACAAGTATTTAAGTAAATGCTCTGTTTATAATAAACAGTACTAAATAACATTTACCGGCTTGAATGTCCGAGAAATTTTCATAGAAAGTATTCGTTCTTTGACAGGATTCGATTTTCTATGAAAATTTCTCGGACATTCAGGCTGGTAAATGTTATTTAATACTGTTTATTATAAACAGAGCATTTACTTAAATACTTGTAACTATAAAAAGAACGTTAAACATAAAATATGTCTTTAATAAATAAATTGTCGGACTTTGTTCATTTCGTATTGTATATATATGTCTATATATACATGTCTGAAGACAGCTTTCAAATATAAAACCGATTGTCACTTTGCAGTGTTGACATCAGTGTCCACTTTTATATTTACATAAGTTCTATTCCAGTTAATGAGCACTTTTACCCATAAGTATAGTATAACTTAAAAGTGTATATATTTCATATAAAAGTATGTGAGTGAGTGAGTGATTGAGGGAAAGAGAGAGGGAAAGAGAGAGAATGGTGAGACTGCTCTTGTCGATATTTACTTCGTGCATCTAGTTTGCCAGGGATTATTTTTCTTTCATTTCCTTTTATGCTTATTTCTCTCTCTCTCTTTCTCCCATATATATTTGTGTGTATGTGTGTGTGATTCCCATTTCCTCTATATTTTGGTTTACCATATAAACGAGTGTCTTTAAAGGTTTTGTGTTCGTCTAATATTGAGGATTTGGGCAAATTTTTTTGTTATGAGTAAATCAAAAACTTTTCAGTATCCTATATATATGCATGTGTGTGTGTGTGTGTGTATGTTTTTATATATATATATTTATATATTAGCTATATGTTTATATATTATAGCTATATATTTATATATTATAGATATATATTAGGTTGGTGCAAAAATAATGACGTAATGTCGTTTTTTGACGTATTTTTAACGTTAAAAACGACAATATTACGTCATTATTTTTGCACCAACCTAATATATATATATATATATATATATATATAGTGAGGGAAGCATTTAAAATATCTGGTGACTTCACAAACACCTTCATCTCACTATTTTTTTTTTTTTTTTTTTTTGAATTTAACTCAATTTTTATGTCCTGTTAGTTTTTCATAACCCATTCTCATCTCGCGTGCAGCGTTTTTCCTTCCCGCCATGCCTTTCTTCCCACTCAATCGTCCACCCTTCTAATTTCTCCATGTTCAGATTCCCTTTCTTTCATT